>CM052653.1:4516747-4559333 GCA_028533165.1 Leontopithecus rosalia | reverse complement strand
GGGGCCGTGGGTGGGCGCGGGGCCGTGAGTGGGCGCGGGGCCGTGTGTGGGTGAGGGGCCGTGGGTGGGCGCGGGGCCGTGTGTGGGCGAGAGGCCGTGGGTGGGCGCGGGGCCGTGTGTGGGCGAGGGGCCGTGGGTGGGTGTGGGGCCGTGGGTGGGTGCGGGGCCGTGGGTGGGCGCGGGGCCGTGTGTGGGCGCGGGGCCGTGGGTGGGCGCGGGGCCGGGCCTGCGGGGCCGGCGCAGGCTGCTGCAAGGCGGCCTAGTGGATTCTGGCCCCGCAGGCCCAGCCGGCGCCAGGGCTGGCCCCGGACGCACGAAGTGGATTCTACTTTAAAACAAAACAAAACAAAACAAACTGCGTTGCGTTTTCCTTCCCTCCACGTTAGCAACTGCATCCTGTCCGAGGTCCCCGTTCATATGGCCTTCCTTTCTTCCAGCGAGCGGACACTTAGCTCAGAGCGGATTCACACCCACGCTGTGTTCCCAGCGTGCGCGCAAGCGGAGCGCGTTACCTGAAGGACAGGCCCGGAGTCACAGCCGCAGCGGCAGCCGCAGCCGCAGAGAGCGGAAACCGAGCTGCAGTGCTCAGGGGATCCCCGTAGATTTCCAGCAGGCTCAGACACAGGGTCCCCCACACGAAGGAAACAGGACAAAAAAAGCCCAGACAGTATGCCGTGGAGGGTCGATGTCTCGCCCAGGTCTTGGGTGTGGGGAGACGCAGCCGCTCGCAGTTTTCCTTTCCAGCATCTCTGGGGAGCGTGGAGAGGTGCTTGGGGCCGAGGTGACACGGAAGAGTGATTGCGCCGCCCTACAGAGGCAGTGGCGGGACGCTACGCTGGGGCTGGGAAAGGCCGGGCCCAGGGCTACCCCTCCGCAGGCCCCGGGAGAGCAGGTGTGCGCTTTGCCTCCCGCCGGGCAGCAGTTCAGGAGAAAAATGTGCAGCTTTTATCTAAACAAAATATTTCTATTGTAAAGGGCTTTGTCTACAAAGACTTTCTAGCCACGTCAGGCTTTGACCTCGCAGTCCCCCAGATTCAGCCTTGGGACCCAGCGGCTGCTGTTATTTTTAGTAGAAGTATAGAAAGAATCTCAAAAAGTTTTAGCTCAGGAGAAAGCGTGAATACAGCTGGCGCATTCACATGAGCCGCTTGAGCTCCACTTGAGCCGCTCCTAAGGAACTCCAGGAGACCAGAAAGCAATACAAAAGCCAGAGCGTTGCATGTGAGGACGGGTTGGCCGGTGGCCTTTGGGTCCCTGCCTTATGGGTGATTTTCGTAAATGGCGCATTAGAGATGAATATCAGCTGGATCACATTTTTAGGTTGAATTCCCCCATGAAGGGAACTTTAGCAATACACTTCCAAATAAGAATGTAGATTCCAACAATGGTAGTAAAGTGTTTGCCAGACTCATCTCAGAAAAGGACCAGCGACAGGCATTTATTACCTTCCTAATGTGTGTCTGGCACTGGGCAGTCGCTGTTAAATACTATCTTGATTAGAGTCTCAAGGATTTTGTATCTAAAGTCCTCTACAAATAAAAGTATTCAAGTATAATCTATTATAAAGACTCTTTCCCCCACTTTGGGGATATACGGTGTGATAGATTCGTTGGTCATACCAAAACTGTTACTTCTGTTTTGGAGGAATTAACACAGAAATCCCGGGCTTAGTAAATCAACACCGAAGTTCAGAAGTTCAGAGTAGTTTGTCTTGAGAACAAAGTCCTCCCTAGAACGAAGAGGCATTTAGAGGAATTCCTGGTGTTAATGGGATTATTCAAGATATACCTGAGACCAGATAAATATTTGATGATTTTGCAAAGCACTAGGGTTTCTTTGCAGTTTTTCTTGGGCTGGCGTTTTCCCCCATGGGGTTTGGACTTTGTGGCTTCATCAGATTTTTGCAAATGAAGGAAGGCTGGGGTTTCCCAAGAGTCCGCTTGTGCAGGAAACAACAGACTAGTGAGGTTTACAAGAGGGGTGTGTGTGTGTGCGCGCACGCCTGCCTGTGGGATGGGGGTGGCACGGGAAAGAGATGTGGGTTACAAAGCTGCCATCTAGAGGCCAGAGGCGCCTTCCTGCCGCGTATATAACGCAAGTCTGCAGCCGGCAGGACTCACAGTTGTTGCAAACTGCTCAGCGCTAAGGGAGCCAGCGCACAGCGCACAGCGCACAGCGCAGGCAGGAAGGCACGCGAGCCCAGCCAGCTCAGCCAGCCCAGCCAGCCCAGCCAGCCCCGAGGTAAGGAAGCGGTGCTGCGGCAGCAGCCTTGGGAAGAAGGCATGGCTTCTTTTTCAAAGTGGTCTTTTTCAAAGGACTTCTTTAAAATCGCTTAGATGGGTGCTTTTGAGTCTGTGGGTCTGGTTTCTAAAAACCCAGGCTCAGGTAGCTCCATTGCAAAGTGCTTCTGTTAATTGGGAGGGCTTCACCTTTCGCTTCAGAAAGCAAAGGGCAGTGTTCTTAAGCCACTCGCAGAAGGAAATTTCCGTGTGTGTTAGGAATCTGGTGTTTATTTGCTGTGTGGCTATTTAAGCTCCAATAAGCAGGGGAACTTCGCAAGAACACGGAGTATCCATTCTGCCTCCCAATTTGGCACGGGGATTAGCTTGGCACCGCAGTTTACCTGTTGTGCTTCTAGTATATTAGTTTGGAAACAGATGAATTTGGCAGTAAATCCGTAATTCCAGAACGATGAACACTTCATTAAGAGGCATCCTTAAATGAAGCAGAAAACTGCTGAGAATCATTGTGAGTCCAAGATACATTTGAATTCAGTACTTTGGGGGATTTACCAGAGCCTGTAAGTCCGGAAGCTGCAAACATGAATGTTAAATATAGCCCGGTCTCTCGTCTGTTCTCGTAGTGCTTGGTAATCTAATTTAAGTATTCTCTTAGAAGGTGTTAAGTCCAGCTTCAGTTGGAGGAAAGAAAAGCACACACCCAAGTCGACTATTTTGCAATTTAAATATACTCTTCAGGTAAAATGTGGATTTTGTTCAATTTTGTTGGCATGTGCAAAGATTGAAGGAGTGACTGAGAGTTAGAACTTTGGAGTGAGGTCAGGGCTGGATGCTTAGCCAGGACTTGTAACTTCCAGAGAGAATGAGAAGCTGTAAAAGTCAGACTGGCTGTCTCTCTTTCTCTCTTTTTCTTTCTTTCTTTCTTTCCTTTTGCTCACAACAGGATTACTTCGTTTCTCAAAAGTGGGAGAGAGCCTCCTTAAATGGTTTACAGCCCTTTGAAGGTATCTGGTGCAGTGACATCCCCTGAAACTTTGGTCTGCAAAGTCTCAACGTGTAAACTTTTCCTTTTCCTTTTTAAAGGCAGATGCTGCCTTTGTGTCACTTTATTTATTCCAGGAAAATTGTGGACATCAGAGAGGCATGCCTAGCAAAGAAAGTGGAGGCTGCTGATTTCTGTGCTCTAACTTTCCATAGATGTTAAATGGATAAACTGCTTGTCTTTCTTTCCTCAGAATATGAGCTTTCCCCAGATGGAAAGCCTTTTTCTAAAGCAAAGCTGCACATGGGAGCTCTAGCTTGAAAACAATTTGCTCTTTTTTCCCCAGTCTCTGCCATAAACACTTGAATGTGCACACAACCGGAGAGCTTAATGCCACAACCTCCAGGAGATTGGGGGAGGGGGAGAGCTGCCCAGGATGGGGGTGGAAAAGCAAAGGAAAATGGAGAAATGGCTGTAGTTTGCTGCCCATCAGCTTTTTTGTTTCTTTTAGAGGGCATATGCTACGGTCGTAGTTTTAAAAAAGTTCCATAAAGTATTGCCAAGGCAGCATGCTTGTGCGACACAGAGGCTGGACTCTGGGGGTGTGTTTCCCGGTATGAACAGCAAGTTGTTGAGGAGTTGAGAAGGTATTATGATTTCTAATCAGGCCCAGAACAGGCCAAGGATAGGCTTTCTGAATGAAAAAAAAAAAAAACCCAAAACAAAAAACCCTGCTTAATCAGGAACAGTGGCTTTTTGTGTGATCATTTTAGGAGAGAGCTCCTGTTTTCAAGTTGACGTGAAGGAAATTGGTTGAAGTTACTCAAACCTGAGGCTGAAGGGCAGTCACTTTATAAACCTTAAGAGCAACTGAGGGGAAAGAAAAAGACCTCAAAGATTTCAGACCTTTGGATTTTTCTCAGTGATTTTGTAGAATATGAATGGAATTTGCAGCCAGAAGGCATTTGTACCTTTAAACCAGGCAACCAAGGAATTTGGTCTTACTCTTAGGAGTGAGAATAGTATTAAAATGCTTTCAATTGGATGGCATGAGGGGATAAGTTACAAAGAAACTAAAGATTGTGTCATGACAAGTGTTGTTAAAGTCCAGGAAAGAAAGGACACAGCCGCAGGACACATATTTTCTATTAAAATAAAAGCAAGCAAGCCTGAAATAGACAAATCATGACAGGGAGGGGTGGAGGGGGTGTCCCTGATTTTGAATACTTGATGGTTTCCTGCAGGGAATAGTTGATGATATCTACTAATTCAGATTAAACAAAAATTATTGCTTTGGTATTAAAGTGATCAGGGAATTGCATCATTTTACGGTGATAATTTTAAAGAGCCGCAAGTAGTTCTGGAAGCAGACTGTGTTTTGTTCCAGGCACTGAAAGAGTGGAGGGGGGCCGAGACTATCTCAGGTGGCCTTGAACCACTGCTGGCAAAGGGACAGATAATGAGGACAGGGCAGTGTGGGGAACTTTGCGTTGTGAAGGCTGGGTCAGCCAGATAGCAAGCATCTTCTGCTTTTCCTGCTATGGCAGATATGTGGATGTCCTCCCTCAATTGTAAATGCAGAGCCTAAGGTTACAGAGTCCTCCTGGGAACCCCACTGTGTCTGGCTGAGGGCGGGGGGCGGGGGGGAAGGAGGCTCTCCTAGCCTGGCTGACCTCCCACTGCCTTGTCCTCATCCTAAGCTGGGTGGGAATCAGGGCTCTGATTACACTGGGCCAGGCCAGGCGGCAGCCTTTGTTATGTAGGAATCTCTGGACCTGCTCTTGTGGGTACAGCTCTGCTTCCCTGTCGGGCAGCTGAGCACAATAGACCAGTTCAGGTTTCTGGACGTGGGATTTGTTTGATCCACCAAATCCTTAAAGTGGAAGAGGATGTCCCATGTGTTCGTGTGGAGTATGTCTAAGGACCCTGAGGAGAGGTGGCCTGTATCTGAATCAGGGTATAGAGCCTTCTGTAGTTACTATTTTTTGAGTTCTCAAGTAATTCAAAGCAGGTATGTACTTCCATGAAATAAGATCACTCATGGTCACTGCTGAATGTGTAGTTGAGACTGTTTTCCATTTGCTGGCGGCAAAGGGGACAGACAGCCCCCATTCTGCTATCAGCCCTCACAGATAGTCACAGAGAGTCTGCCTGGGCTGAAGCTTCCCTGGCCATCTCCCCTAGGGAGCTTAGTTGGCTTCCCCATAAATTCGATGTCGCATTGGTTAAAAACACACAGACACACAGACACAGACACACACACACACACACACACACACACACACACACACACACACACACACTCAATGATGTGCAGTTGCCTAACGGTTCTTCAGGGGTAGTGTGGATTCTCCTGGTCTAAACTGCACCCTCAGTGTCAGCAGGGGCTGGCCTGGTGGAAGAAACCAGAGCATGAGCTTTCCTACCATGATTCCCCCTGGAGAGTCTCTGGAGATGGTGGAAGGGGAAGAGAACTCTATTCTTAGCCTCAAGCCCGTGATAACCCAATCTCTTCAGCTTGCCTGGTCCCAGTTTCTGGGTGTACAAACAGTGAGAGCCACTGTCCCGGCTCTTGTCTGGGACAATACTGAATTTCTTCATGGAATTCCCTTATGGGACACAGGTCTCATACTGCAGAAAGCCAGTGAAGGAGGCAGAGGTTCTGCAGGGTGCAGAGGGCCAGAGGGCCCCTCGTTTCGGAGCTGGTCCTGGGGCCCCAGGCCTAGCCTGAGTTACCTTATCTGTACCACCGTAGAGGATGACGTGTGTGCTGCAGCCTGGTCTGCACCCCACTGCAGAGCCACCTGTGGGGATCCTATCACCTACATTCTCAAAGCCTCTTCTGCCCCAAAGCCCGGGCCTTCCTCTAGACCTTCCTGGCTCCTGAACGGACAAGCCCATGCCGTACCTCCTTGTCCACCCTTCAAGGCCACCTCTTACCTCCATCTGCCCTTTGTGGAGAGTCCGTGCCTCAGCCAGGCTGGGGGACTCCACCCATGGCTGCCTTCCTGGAACCTCTTTGATAGCCCCTACCTCCTTGAAGGCCCCCATAATCCCCCAGAGTAGAAACCCCTCATCTTCCTGCCAAAGGGTCAGGCGCCACCTTGCTCAAGCCTTGGGTGTGATGGGCCTGGGTGCTTCCCAATTAGCCAGAGGGGTCTTGGGGGTTGAGGGGAGATGTTTCTGGATTGTTGTCCTCACGCTCCCCAGAGCAGTGCCCCCTCGAACAAGAGGCTCTCTGCCAACACCAGCTCGGTGGCGATTTCAGAAAAATCTCTCCTGGATGCCTGTGTCCACTGCTGGCCACAGTCGCTGGTCTCAGAGGGGCATGATTAACTGCTGGCTCACTGAGCACCTACTATGTGCTGTAGATGGATAGCTGTATAGCTGTAGCTATATAAGTTACAGAAGACTTGGTGGGGGGTACGGGACTTGGCAGGAACAGGCAGAGGGGAAGAAACCTGAACAACTCGATGGTACAAAAGATACCCCATAGTAGAGATGGGCAGTGTTGGACTGGGAGAATGTGGGCGCATCAGAAGGGCAGAGGTATCAGTTGGGAAGAGTCTGTGGTTGGAGACTGCAAACATACGGAAGGCAGTTTAGGGGAACACTGGCCGGGTGCCTGAACACGTGGCGTTCGCTGGAAGGAACTAACCAGCGTGAGGACATGCTGATTGCATACTCAGCCACCACCCACGGAGGCTGTAAACCTGAGTACCTCTAATCCTGGCTTCACCCCCAGCTTGCAGAGTGAGCCCAGGCAGACTGTTTGATGCAGCTAAATACCCCTGGCTGCTTGCTGCAGCATGGTGGTTGTCAAGGATACTTGGCTGATGAATAAAACATCTCAGAAAGGAGAGGTGCGTCTCCCGGAAAAGTCCTGCAGTTGACAAGAGGAGCCCCAGTGCCATCTCGGCTGTGAGTGACATAGGAGTCCCTTTGCAGGCCATAGGCTAGCAAGGATGGAGGGCTAGGCAGATGCTTGCCCACCGCCGGCCACGGGAAAGCTCTCTTTCTGTCACTGCAACGTGCGACAAGGCCACTGAAAAGGGGACTCCTGTACGAAGGAATGCATGAGATAAAACAGAGCAAGCGCTGGGGAAAGGGGAATGAAAAGGGACGTTCACTGCTTCTCCTCCTCCCTTGGGTCTCCGTGGTCCAGGAAAATGGAACAGGAACCTTGATTGTTCTGTGGACCGTTCCTCCCTCTGTTAAAATTTACATAGTTCTTGATGTCAAATTTCAAATCACACGGAAGTTTATAGAGCTAAAACTACAAGCCTCCTTTTGTTCCCTCCTGGCCCCAAGTTTTATACTTATCGCAGGTCTTTTTCTATGCCTTCGTGCACATATATTTACATACAGAAATACACAAATGTAATTTTGGTGTTTCCTTCTGCACAGCTGGGACCGTGTGGTGTGTGTGTGTCTGCACATTGTCTTTCACTCAACAGCCTGTCGTAACTCCCTGTGGATGAAGGGAGGCCTCCCTGTAACAGCTGTATTGTATTCCAGACAGCAGACACACCAGGCTTTCCTGAGTCATGCCTCTATTGAGAGGCATTTACGTCATCTCCACTGTTTGCTAGTAAATAAATGCTGCTTTAAAAAACATCAGTTTGTATCATCATATTGAACCGACATCTTTTGTTCTGTGCCCCCGCCGCCTTTCTTCTACCACCTGGAAACTTTTATGCAGAAACCTTAAAACCTAAGTCAGAAGTGAATCTCATTCCCCTGCCCGCCCTGATGTGGGCACTGAGGCCATAGACTCGCAGGCAGTGGGCAGGTTTGATTCACACCCAGACTTGTTTCTTAGACCCTGGCCTCAAGCGGGAATGGAATTGCTGGTTGATTCCAGCAGAGGGTGACTGGTCTCAGTGGAATGAGGATGTCTCCTTCAGGCCCTGTGGTTATCTGCCATCCCAGCTTCCCAGCATAAACAGACCTGGGCACAAGCAGAGAGGCATTAAGAATGTAGACAAGGACCCAAGGGCTGGCCCATCCAGATTTGTGCAGAATGCAGTCAGCTCTTTCTCTATGGGATGAGGTAATCCCTTGCATTTGCTTGAGGGGAGCTGTGATTCCTGTGCAGGGCCCTCCGGGGGTTCATTAGAGGCCTCCCTCCCTCTCTCCACTTTCAGATTTGCAGAGAGCTTTGTCACCAGGCCTTTGGGAACCAGGGGCCCGGGCTACACATTTCATGGTTTTCCCTATGAAGCTTTTGTTCCTGTCAGGCATTCCGAAAGAGTCACTTGTTAAGATCTAAGCAGGTAATTCAGGAAGATTCTTTGCTCCAGTGGCGGAGGCACACCATCAGTGAATGGTGCTCCATGAATGTGGGCCCTGCCCAGCCTAGACGTCCTGCACAGGCTGGGGCAGCCGGAGCCTTTGTCGCAGACCACATTCCATGTTACGTGGCAGTTCCCTGTTTTGAATAAGGGGATTGTCCTTGTCAAATAATAATCTGTTTTCTGGAAACAGCCCTTGTTTGTTTCTGAAACGTAATGCATGAAACATGCCAAAATGACAAAGGCTGAGCTATTGTATGACGTTTTTATTTTTTATCTTCAGCTTCCATTTACATTTGCAGAGGATCTGATGACTGCACCGTCTGCTTAGACTTTCTTGTCTCTGTACTTTCCTTCCTTTATCTGACCAGTGGAAGGAGAGGCCCGTCCAGGCCCCTGGAGGAAAGCAGGTGATCAGGGCGTGGGCCTCTGGTTTCATTTCCCGGCTGGTCTCAATGTTGGGGTGCTGTTCCTTGGGCTGACTGGTGGTTAATGATTGAGGATCATTTAAATACACAAAATATACATTCTCCACTTAAATACACAAAATATTGATTGGCCATTATTGATACCCATTTTTAGAATAAAGCAATATTCCCGTTCTCTCTCCCTCTTTTTCTTCCTCTTTCTTTCTCTCCTTCACTCCTTTTTTTCTTTAAAAAAAAAAGAATTTTTCTCACATTATTTTATTTAATACTCATGAAATTGTCTTTTTTTTTTTTTGTGATAGCATTTCACTCTTGTTGCCCAGGCTGCAGTGCAATGGTGCGATCTCAGCTCACTGCAACCTCTCTAAGTGGGTTCAAGCAATTCTCCTGCCTCGGCTTCCTGAGCAGCTGGGATTACAGGTGTGAGCCACCATGCCCTGCTAATTTTTGTATTTTTTTGGTAGAGACATATAGCGTTCATCCCTGAAGGATTCTGTGAGCCCCTCCCTGTTGGTGCAGAGAGGAGAAACTATAGAAATAAAAGACACAAACACAGAGATAGAGAAAAGAGAGTCTGGGCTCGAGGGTCCACTGCCGAGCAAAGCATGGAGATCTGCAGTAGCACCGAGTGTCTGGACACTCTGACTTTTACTGAGAACAAAGCAGGAGGCAGGAAGGTAGGGTGAGGTAATGGTGGTCAGTAAAAAAAAAAAATGATTGAGGATCAGTGATCAGAGACTGATGATTGGTGAGCAGTGATTGGTGGGGCAGTGATGAGGAGCTCCAGCCTCTGCTTTCTCATTCAGACCTTGGGTAGCAACAGCCATGCCCTTGGTGGAAGTTTCACACTCCACCACCCAGGAGGGGAGAGGCAAGGACAGAGTGAGGACAGCCGAGCAGGGAAGTGCCTGTCTCAGAAATAGTTTCTGACTCAGAGGACCAATGGTCCCTAAGTCAAATTTTCTTCTCCCAAGGGGGCAGATGTAGAAACCCAAGGGCTGGATGGGGGTCCCTGAGCCCTTCTCTACCTCTCAGCCCCACTCTGGGCTCTGAGAATGCCGAGGTGGGTGAGTGTCTGTTTTGTGCTAAGAGTGGAGAACCTGAGAAGGAAGGACACACTCGAGATGTGAGAACCAGGTGTCTTCTCACTGAGTGACCCTGCGTCCTGCAGGGGCCTGTCTGTGCTGAGCAGTGGCCACGTGCCTGGCCGTCTGTCCCCTGCCATGTCTGTACACTGGAGAGCGAGTGAGACCTGAGCCACAGGAATGTCTCCAAGGTCGAGGAGGGAGGTGGGTGGGTTTGGGATCCAAGTTCAGGCAAACAAAGACTGGGGGTCATTTATTTCTTTGTGGCTCTTGTGAATGGCCCAGATCCCAGGATTTATGGCAGTTTCTGCTGAGGCTGGTGGCTGTGCCAGTGGGGACAGAGCAGGGAGCCCACGCCAGGCACCAGCTGAGCTGCCCTCTGGACCCAGCTGCCGTCCAGCTGTGAGACATCCTCTATTCAAGCTCCTCTGCTCCCCTAGGATTCCAATGAGATCATGGGGTGAAAGTGGTTTATAAACTAAGCCATGATGCAAACAAGTTTAATTTTAAGGAAATGGGGAAAAGGAACAAGGGTCATTGCAGTGGAGCCATGTGGGAGAGCGAAGGTGAAATTCTTGTCTCCTGGAATCACAGGGTGGAGAGTGGAGCGTTGGCTCTGGGTCATTTGGTGGCCAAGGGAAGGTCGCAACAGTAGCTTCAAGGCACAGCCTGGGGCTGGCTGTCCACCCTGGGGGCAGTCTGGCAGGTCAGGGTGTCCTCGGCTACCTGCTGGGGCTACGCCCTTTTGGTGTTCTAGAGCTGCGTCTTAGGACAGGTGTGCTGAGCCTCCTGCTTTGGGTTTCTGTCCTGACCTTGACCTTGCTCACCTTCACGGGCATGCCCCGCATGCTTGGGCATCGGGCTTTGTGGTAAGTTGATGGTCACAGGGCTTGATTCCTCCTAGCGGGTGACTCTGAGGACAGCCAGGCCTCCCGCTGCATAAGCAGTGCGGTTTCCTCCACAGAGGGCTTTCAGAGTGCGCAGGGGATGTGGCCGTCATGGGAGACCCAGCTCTCTCTCTCTTGGCCGTGGAGGACACTGAGCCAGGTCGGGTCACCAGGAGGGGACCTCACGGTCATTTACATCTTGCAGAGGGAAATGGCCAGAAGCCTGCAGCAGCCCCCACTCAGCGGGGTTCACATGAGGTCTTCTGCCTCCAGTGTTGAGGCTGCCCAGCTGAGGCAGCGAAATCTCTCACTTTTCAGGGATTCTGTCATGTTGTCCCAAAGGAGAAACCCATCAAACAGCCCAGGCTCTGTGTGGGCTTGGGAGTCTCCCTCCACTGGGGATATTTATTACTTAGCCAGTAAGAGCCACTTTTCAAGGGGCACAGAGTTAAACAAGGTTCTGCTTTTTGCGGAAGGGAAAAACCGCTCCCCTTAGGTGGGGGAGTCCCCAGGGTTCTTTCTTCCTGGCCAGGGAGGGAGAAGGGGGTGATGTTTTATTGAGCATCTGCTAGGGCCAAGCTCTGAATTAGGCCCTTTCTTCTCACCTTCTGTGAGATAGGTGCTGTTGTTCTGGGGAGGCAGACACGGACAGATTAACTCTCAAGTTAAACGCTGATTAATAAAGGAGCCAGAGCTCCAAGGCAGGAATGTCTCATCTCCTTGGAGCGGGCGGCTTCCCAGCTGTGGCTTCGCATGCCACCAATGTCACTTGTCCACAGTGCACCCTTGAGCTGATGTTTTCGCTTTACCTGCCCCCCACAGTCGTGCAGCGGGGTTTGGGCAGGGCTAATTGTTGACCCAGGACCATGGCCTGGAGGGATTTCAGGGCCTTCCTAGGGACGGACTGACAGAAGACAGTCTGTCAGTCTATCTGGAGAAATCGCTGTCTGATGGCAGTGGTACCGTGTGGCTGAATTCTGGCTGGGAGTTAAACGGTGATGGAGTGTTGGCCTCACCTCCGGTCAGCAGGGAGAACACTTGGGAAAATTGTCAGCCCTCCTGAAATGCAGCAGGTGGTGATCTTTGTGCTTTGGGTCTTGGCACACTTTGCTCTTGAAGCAGTTGAACAAATAAAGGAATGGAAGAATAGGTGCTGACCCAGAGCTCGAGACAGCTGGTCGGCTGCCCTTCATTGAAAACTACGACACGGCCAGCTCAGACTCTTCAGGTTTGGGGCGCAGATAAGCTGTGGGGCACCCTGCCTAGGCCCACTGTGTTTGCAGAGGCTTTATGACTGCACGCTGGGGCCGCCTGACACCCTGGTCGGCATGTGAATTTAGCAGAAAGGTAAAAAGTGCTGAGTCACATTGTAAATGTGAATTTGGAGGAGGATTCAAAATGCTTTCATTAAGACAACAAAGCGGGACACTTGTAACACAGCAGTGCCAGGAGCGGACAACCCTGCCATTCTTTGGGGACGTAGATAAAACAGCCCCACTGTTCCCTGCTGAAAGCAAGCGGGCCGTCATCTCCGTGGCCGGGGCTCAGCCACCTGACGTTTCTTTGGCCCCCGTACTGTGTCGATTTCACACCGTGGGCACAGCCAGGCTGACGGTGTCTTGAGAACACAGCCATAAACAAATGAAGAAAGCAAACGCAGTTTCTGTCGGAGTCAGCGTGGATTTAGATTTGGGGTGTGTTTTCTTTTGTTTTGGAAGTCCTATTATGGATGTGTTCTTTTCTCCCTTCTTTGCAAAGACATTGCGGAGCTAAACCAAAACAGCTGAGCCTGTCAGGGTCCTGGAGAAGCATTTTGCCTGAAACTTGAGTTTTTCCTAATGAAGTGACTTTTCCATCTTTTTCTTTGCTTTTCTCGTAGGTCATTCGATCGCTCCCCTCAGCACGATGGATATGCATCTCTTCGACTACTCGGAGCCGGGGAACTTCTCGGACATCAGCTGGCCGTGCAACAGCAGTGACTGCATCGTGGTGGACACGATGATGTGCCCCAACATGCCCAACAAAAGCATCCTGCTCTACACACTCTCCTTCATCTACATCTTCATCTTCGTCATCGGCATGATTGCCAACTCCGTGGTGGTCTGGGTGAACGTCCAGGCCAAGACCACAGGCTATGACACACACTGCTACATCTTGAACCTGGCCATCGCCGACCTGTGGGTCGTCCTCACCATCCCGGTCTGGGTGGTCAGCCTCGTGCAGCACAACCAGTGGCCCATGGGCGAGCTCACGTGCAAGGTCACGCACCTCATCTTCTCCATCAACCTCTTCGGCAGCATCTTCTTCCTCACGTGCATGAGCGTGGACCGCTACCTCTCCATCACCTACTTCACCAACACCTCCAGCAGTAGGAAGAAGATGGTGCGCCGGGTCGTGTGTGTCCTGGTGTGGCTGCTGGCCTTCTGCGTGTCTCTGCCCGACACCTACTACCTGAAGACCATCACGTCTGCATCCAACAATGAGACCTATTGCCGGTCCTTCTACCCCGAGCACAGCATCAAGGAGTGGCTGATCGGCATGGAGCTGGTCTCCGTCATCTTGGGCTTCGCGGTTCCCTTCTCCATCATCGCTGTCTTCTACTTCCTGCTGGCCAGAGCCATCTCGGCGTCCGGCGATCAGGAGAAGCACAGTAGCCGGAAGATCATCTTCTCCTACGTGGTGGTCTTCCTCATCTGCTGGCTGCCCTACCATGTTGCGGTGCTGCTGGACATCTTCTCCATCCTGCACTACATCCCCTTCACCTGCCGGCTGGAGTACGCCCTCTTCACGGCCCTGCACGTCACGCAGTGCCTGTCACTGGTGCACTGCTGCGTCAACCCTGTCCTCTACAGCTTCATCAATCGCAACTACAGGTACGAGCTGATGAAGGCCTTCATCTTCAAGTACTCGGCCAAAACGGGGCTCACCAAGCTCATCGATGCCTCCAGAGTCTCAGAAACAGAGTACTCTGCCTTGGAGCAGAGCACCAAATGATCCGCCCTGCAGAGGCGCTGGGACCGGTGTGCTTTTGAACAGGCCCTGTGGTTTTCTGGAGCAAAGCAAAGTAGCTTCGGGTCCTGATGCTTGAGTGGCGTGAGGAGGCGGGCACGCGTCCCCGTGCGTTCGTTCTCTTTCTCTTGACAAAGGGGCTGTCGTTTGGCTGTGCGTGCCGTTTGCAGCAGGCAGTGCTGTGCGTCGGAGCCAGCTGAGGACAGGCTTGCCTGGACTTCTGTAAGATAGGACTTTCTGTGTTTCCTGCATTGTTTTTATATGGTGATTTGTATTTAAATTGTAAGACTTTATTTTCTCACTCTTGGTGTACCTTATAAATGTATTTGAAAGTTAAATATATTTTAAATATTGTTCGGGAGGCATAGTGCTGACGTATATTCGGATTGTTGTAGTTTCAAGGTTAGTTTGACTTCAGTTTTGACTAAGGATGACACTAATTGTTAGCTATTTGGAAATTTTATATATATAAGTATATATAAATATATAAATATATGCCAGCCTTGGCTGAAATGTTTTATTTACCATAGTTTTATATCTGTGTGGTGTTTTGTACCGGCACGGGAAATGGAAAGAAAGCTGCTCTGTTATGCAGTTTGTGACATTAATAGTATTGTAAAGTTACATTTTAGAAAAAACACAGAAAACTGTCCTGGGCTGCAAATCGGCGCACACGGCAAACAATCGCATTTCAAAATCTCAATTTGTAAGTTATTTTTTTAAATAAAGATTTTTTGTTTCCTAAAAATGCATCCAGTCTCAGTTTTAAAAGTGTGTTGGCCGGGTGCGGTGGCTCAAGCCTGTAATCCCAGCACTTTGGGAGGCCGAGGCGGGTGGATCATGAAGTCAAGAGATCGAGACCATCCTGGTCAACATGGTGAAACCCCGTTTCTACTAAAAATACAAAAAATTAGCTGGGCATGGTGGTGCGTGCCTGTAATCCCAGCTACTCAGGAGGCTGAGGCAGGAGAATGGCCTGAACCCAGGAGGCGGAGGTTGTGGTGAGCTGAGATCGCGCCATTGCACTCCAGCCTGGATAACAAGAGTGAAACTCCATCTCAAAAAAAAAAAAAAAGTGTGTTTCGGCATTTGGGTAGCATGCGTGATAATACACAGATACATGCAGCACACACAGGCCAATCGGATGAACATATTTAAAAAAACAGTGCTACTGTGAAGCAAAAGCCACCAGGCTAAACTGTTGGAAATGATATAAAAAGGAAAACATTTGAGCATACTGTGTGGGTTTTATTTTTTAATTTTCAGGCACTAACAAGTTTGGTGTGGGCAGGGGATGATTGCCAGGGTGAGCTAGATGGTCATGGAGAGAAGGCTGGCACAGAGAAGGTGCCACTTGCTGTCCAGGCAGGAGAGTTTCAGGGTGTGGGACTGGTGTCCTCATCGGAATCACCCTCGTGCTCCTGTGCCTGTGGCACAGCCCCTTACATCTCCTCTGCTAAGGTAAACGCCTCCAAGGGCAATACTTCCTATTCAGAGTTTTCATTTAAACTGTACCAATCAGCTACCCTCTTGAGGGCACACACTGAGCAAATCCCCAGGGTGTGCCCTTCCTTACTAGTGGCCGGAAAGGGTGCTCTCAGAATGGCTAGTTCCTGCTTGACCTGGAGCCACAGCCATGGTGGAGACCGGAGATGCCAACAGGCAATACAGTTGGGCAGAGTCTCAGAGAGGGGCTGGGCTCCCAGCACGGTCTTCACCACCTCCACTTCTGCCAAGACCTCTCTGCACAGAGAGCTGTCTGCTAACACAGGGGCAGACCCAAGCCCGAAGCTTGTCCCACCTGTGAGCTTGGGGCCTGCTACCAGGTAGGAAGCACCTGTGCATGTTCACACCCCACAGACCCACAGTGGGCAGTCCTGCAGTCCCCAGTGGCCCACAGACCGGGGACTCCTACCTCCTGCAAAGGGCTTCACAGCCTAGAGTTTTGAAATGTGGGCTGTAACTTACTGGATATATGTTCTTGATACACTATACATCCTCAGGTGCATATACACTTGGTCTTCAATGGGATTCTGGTCAGATAATAGTAACGTAGATTGTGGGATAACAGCATGCAAATAGGCAAAGATACCAAGAAGAAGGGAAAAGAAGAGAGGGTAGGATGGAAACATAAAATCGGGAAAGTTCTTGACCCAAATATGTGTTCCTTGGCAATAAAAATGGATTGCACGCGTGCTGCGAGCCTTCTAGGGGTTCAAGTTCAGACAAACACGCTTTTCCAGTAGTGAATTCAAAGCGAGTGGGGGCAAGGGGCATCCATTGCAGTTCACATGCTCAGCCTTGCAATAGATCGAACACTAAAAAGGCATTAACAGAATTGCTATTGTGAGGTCCCATCGCAGTCCATCTAGCAGTCCTCCCCCATGCCCTTCCCTAGACTTTCAGTAGGTCCCCAGGGCCTGACAGTGCTGGGATGGGTGGGGGTCTTTCAGGCTGTCTGTCCACACAGATGTCTGAGTGGTCCACTGCCTGTCGGTCCTTCTGCAGGGCTCCTCTGCCACCCCTGTTCATTCGGCTCTTGCTGCTGTTTTTGCCTCACTGGACACTTTCTGTTTTTCTGCTGCTCTGCAGCCTGGGGGCTGTCCCCGCTGCCTCCTCCCACCCTGCAGTGGAGGAGTAGGGAGGGAGGATGATGCTGAACCAGACCCGAACTCACCAGGTGGCACCCTTTGCTTTGGGGGGATTTTCCGTCTCCTACAGGGCCCAGGGCACTGTGCCCTGCTGTCCCAGACCCTGCGAAGTCCCTGGGGTCTGCTGTCTGCCGGGGCAGGCTCCGTCTCAGGAATGCTCCAGAGACTGTGTTCTCTCTGTTCCTTCTAGAAACCCCCTTCTTTGTCCTGCCTAGGGTTGGAAGACTCACTGGCTTGTTCCCAGTTATCTGGACTCAGAATCTCTTTCCTTTGATATCCACTGCAGAGTCCTTTCCTGGAGCCAGGCGGGATAACAGAGGCCTGATCAAGGGGCACAGAATGTCCTGAGGGGTCGAGAGTTAATATTGAAAAAAAAAAAAATACAGCCCTACCCTATGACTGTGGCGCAGAGGAGGCAGAGGAAACTGTAAGCTGTGTGTGGATATGGGGTGGGCCTCGAGGGGAGGCGGGATAGACAGGAGACCCCTGGCCATCCTCAAATCCAGGGAACAGAGGGCCTTCAGTTCTCCTGTTGGAGGGTCATTCTTTGGCATCCTTTTCTCTGGACAGATCTTCCAAGACACCCGCCTCCTGATGTGGTAAGAAAGCTGTTAGTGTGTTGGCCTTGGACCCCAGGAAGGGTGTCTAGAGCCCCAGGCACAGGGTGGAACCTCGGAGTGGGGAGAAAAGCAGCTTTGGCTTTCTTGATAGTGCTTCCTGGAGCCTCCTCCCACCCCAGGGAGAGGGGAACATTTTCCTCCCTGTTCCTAATACTCTGCTCCTGTTTCATGGTCGAAATGCCCAAGGCATGGCAGGCAGTGGGCAGTGGAAGGCCACCCTCAGCAGCCCAATGGCAGCCTGTCATCGGCGAGTCAGTGTTACATGCCTTCCATCTGGTTCAACGTATGAGGCGCTAACCTTGATTGTAACCCCGGTTCCCTGAACGTGAAGAAGAGAAGTAATGCTGCAGAAAAGGGCAGATGGAAAACCCTCTGGGCATAAAGGAATACAGTCCATTTGCTGCCTCATGGCTTTTGGTCCTTCCAAGAATCTCGTAGCAACCTGGGATGAGACCCCACTGATATCTGTGATCAGATCTGGCAGGGCAGCAATGCGTTTTAAATCCTCTGCAGCCGATACTTCCTGGGGTCTCTCCTGGAGGCAGCGCTCCAGAGCACGGTCTCTTTTATGAGGAATATGGAAATTCTGCCTTATTGGGCTTCTTCTCCGAGGACATTGGCTATATATACGTCATAGTTCTGGGAGACTTCACCTGTAGGCTAAGCACAGGCATCTCAGGCCTCAGGGGAAAGGTGGGGAGCTGAGGAACTGCACTGATGGGATGGCTGATGAGGAGCATTCCCAGAGCTTCCTCCTGGAGGGATGGGCTTTCACCCCTAAATGCCAGGGATACCTCTGCATGGGTCTATGTCATTGAGATTTTAGTCCTTCAGGGGTGATGGTTTCAGGTGGGCTAAATGCTTTAAAAGCTCGACCCGCTCCTATAGAACATTTCAGAACATTTCCCACTTCCTGTTTCTCAGTCTTGGATTTCCCAAGAAAAGCTCCCTGGTGTTTGCATTTATGCAGGGCCTGCTAAGATCCCACAATCTCGATATCAATGACATTTGATATGGAACAATATTAGTCTGAATATCTGAATGAGTTTTGATAGGACATTAAATCACTCGTATGTGGTTGGGATTTGCTGGAGTTCATTTGTTTGAGGATGGCTGAGGACGGCCTGCCTCTTCCATAAACTCTTCTGGTAGAATAGCAGAGTTTGCATACCTCATGCGGTCTCTTACACGTGCACAGACACGTGTGCATGCCTGGACTCACTACCATCTGTGTGACCAACACACGCTCATGGACATAGTTTCCATATGCATGTTTAGGAGGATCCTCGTGAGGTCCTGGGCCACAGGGTTGAGATCCCCCTTTTCAAAGTCTCAGGCCTCTGCCAAGTGCATGGCCCAAAGAGCCATCACTGTTTACTATTCTGGGGAATGTGGAACAGGTTTTAGCTTTGCTAAACTGTTTCCTTGTTTATAATGTTGGACGATGATAGCGCTTGATTCATAGGGCAATCGTGATGATCGAATCACACAGTCTCTGCAAAATGCATGTCCTGGTGCCTGGCACACACATAGTACATGCTCAGAGAACAACAGCCATTCTGGCCACACTCTCTGGACATCGTTTGCATTTTTCTTGAGAAGAAACAATGCATTTCAGAGAAATGGGGAAAGAGAAGATCTGCCTGTGGGTGGGGGGTGAAAAGATGAGGCACATCTGTCTCAAACTCATTCTAACCAGGGACAATTTGCACCCCCAGGAGACATTTCCCAACGTCCAGAGACATCTTTAGTTGTCCCAACTTGGGGTGGGGAATGCTAATGTCATCTTGTGAGTCAAGGCCAAGAATGCTGCTGAACAGCCAGTGGTGCACGGGACAGCCCCCAAACAGAGAATTACTGATACAGCTTGGCTGTGTCCCCACCCAAATCTTATCTTGAACTGTAGCTCCCATAATTCCCATGTGTTGTGGGAGGAACCCGGTGGGAGATAATGGAGACATGGGGGTGATTTCCCCCATATTTTTCTTGTGGTAGTGAATAAGTCTCATGAAATCTTATGGCGGCATAATAGGTTTCCTTTTTTTGTGTGGCTCTCCTCTCTTGCCTGCTGCCACGTAAGACTTGCCTTTCACCTTCCATCGTGATTGTGAGGCCTCTCCAGCCATGTGGAGCTGTGAGTTCAATAACTTCTTTTTCTTTGTAAATTACCCAGTCTCGGGCGTGTCTTTATCAGCAGCGTGAATATAGACTAAGACAGTTACTGAGTCCCAAATGTCAACTGAGTGGAGGTGGAGAGAACCTGGCCTAGGATAAAGCCAACCGTTAAGACACACACCTTCTGGATGCCATTCGCTGCCTGAGGAATTCAGTGAGGGTACAAAAAGCACCTGGGGAAAAGCAATGGAGTCCTCAGAGCCACGGCTTCTCCATTTCCTGCCCCTCAACCCAGCGGAACTGTAACAGGCCAGGGCAGCGCAGGCAGTCATGCAATGTGGATTCATGCCAGCACCTCCACGGTGCCCAAATATGTTTCAACTACAGGAATTTGGGGTATTTGCCGTTTATATAAAAGATGTATGCTTGAAATAGGAACACACACATTAAACATTAGTAGACATTTTAAGTACTCTTGGGAGGTTTTAAATTTTAATTCAATATTTAAAGTATTTTGTCTAAAAACTCCAGCAAGAACACAGTTGGCAGACAGAGCTGTGGACAGGCTGTGTGAGACCAGGGTGATAGATTCAATTCTGCTTCTTATTAGCTCCATGATGTTAGAAATATTTCTTCTCAGTTTCCTCACCCTTAAAATTACTTCTCCACCTTCATTAAAGGATTGTTGCAGAGATGAAAAGAGAGCATACGTGTGCATCAATGCAGTTGAGAGGGGAAATTATCCAAAAGAATGAGTGAAGTGCATTGAAACTTGCACAGAGCCATACAAATGTCCCCAAACATTTTCCAAGCCTTTTTTGGTTTTGTTATCTGCATGATTCATTTTTATATTGCCCAGTGCTTAACCCACGGACTGTCTGGTTCTGCCACAGTGTTGCAATATAACACGCCTCTAGCCTCCTTTGTTAAGACTGAAGTCTATGAGGGGTTCATGTCCACCTGTGTACTGCTGTAGGGCGCGATGCTCATGGCCTTGGTCTAGGCTTCTGAGATCAATGGCCCTGGGGGCAGGACCCCTGTGAAGGCGGATATGGCTATCTGGATTGTATGGGAAAGGGAATGCACAATTCTGGAGTTTTTCTTATTTTTCAAAAGGTTCGTTTTTGTTGGCTTTTCATATGCTTATGCACGCAGACCTTTCCATGTGGGATTCGGAACAGCTGACAATCATGTCACTTCTCCCGATGGGCTGGGAGAAAAAAAAGTGGTGGCTTCATCAGCCATTTGTTACCCCGTAATGCTCAGAAGTGGCAGAATGGAAAAATCTGAATTTCCATAGTTATTTCCGGAACTAAACTGATTAACATCATTTCCTAGGTAGGTCGGCATCTTCCCTTTAACAATTTTCAGAAGAAAAGGCAAAGAGAAAGTCATTGTGGCAATGGCATTACATCTGCTTGGGTGACTCAGAATGTATGTTGGCACGGCAACATGTCATGGGGCGCGCGGCAAACATGTCTTGTCGGTGGCGGTGGTGCGCCTGAAAGGGCCCGGGGCTTCACCATGCCATGCTGGTTTTGCTTCCTTTTAGCTTTTCACATGAAAGTGTTTGAAGCTAATCTTTTCATTCCTTTGCGCGGGGCTCTAATCAATAGGACGAACGCATTAAATGTTCCCCCACCGTTACGTTTCTCAGGGCCGTTGTTAAAAGCGTGGATTGTGTTTCGTGCCACACTGTCATGAGAATTTGAATTTCATGTGGACCCAGAAGTGTAAATGAAAAATCGTCAGTTGCCCAGCTGAGCAGACGCTGAATGTCTTTCCCGGTGATGTATCCCACGCTTGTTCCTGTTAATTCATTCATCCATCCACACATTCCTTCGTTCACTGCTCACTCACAGACAAGCTTTAGTGCAGGACCACCGTGTGCCCTGCTCTGTGCCTGTCTTAAAAATGTCAGAGGCAGGGCCTGGCGAGGTGGCTCAAGCCTGTAATCCCAGCACTTTGGGAGGCCGAGGCAGGTGGATCACGAGGTCAAGAGATCGAGACCATCCTGGCCAACATGGTGAAACCCCGTCTCTACTCAAAATACAAAAAATTAGCTGGGCATGGTGGCACGTGCCTGTAATCCCAGCTACTCAGGAGGCTGAGGCAGGAGAATTGCCTGAACCCAGGAGGTTGCGGTGAGCCGAGATCGCGCCATTGCACTCCAGCCTGGGTAACAAGAGAGAAACTCCGTCTCAAAAAAAAACAAATGTCAGAGGTGGCTGGAGGGTAATTACCTTTTTTTCCGGTTAAAATGCTCCCAGCCTGGAAGGGGAGAGGGAGAATGAGATGTAGAGGAATTGTTACGGGGCAACATGGTGAGAAGGATTCTGGAAGGATCCTTTAGACTAAGGGAGCTGGGGAGGTTTAAAAAGAAGGTGTCCTGTCCGGGTGCGGTGGCTCAAGCCTGTAATCCCAGCACTTTGGGAGACCGAGGCGGGTGGATCACGAGGTCAAGAGATCGAGACCATCCTGGTCAACATGGTGAAACCCCATCTCTACTAAAGATACAAAAAATTAGCTGGGCATGGTGGCGCGCACCTGTAATCCCAGCTACTCAGGAGGCTGAGGCAGGAGAATTGCCTGAACCCGGGAGGCGGAGGTTGCGGTGAGCCGAGATCGCGCCACTGCACTCCAGCCTGGGTAACAAGAATGAAACTGCGTTTCAAAAAAAAAAATAATAAAATAAAAAATTTTTTAAAAAAAGAAGAAGGCATCCTTCCGTCCTGGCCCAGGGATGGCCAGGGCCTTGGAGGGCAGGTCCTGGGGACAAAGGTTGGGAGGGCAGGCGTCGGTTCCTGGGAAGCCGTTGCTTTTGGAGGTAGACACTTTAAGGAAAAGCAGAGTTGTCTAAGAGGAGTTCCGAAGGTGACAAGCACTGATGTTTTCATCATTTCGTGGTAGGAGCTACCGATGGCGGGAATCAAAGGTCGTCACTGTCACTCCCAGTGAGGACAGAAAAGGAGGCTCAGGGCCAGGAAGTCGGGAAAGTGGACAGAGGCCTCTGGGCTCTGCAGGTCAATGGCTGTAGCCTCCTTCTGGCTTTGCTGTGCAGCCTGGGACCTTGTCTTCCCTCCCTGACAGCCAAACAAGCAGCTCCAAGTTTATGACTATCTGGGAATCCTGCTCAGCCAAAAATGACATCTGTCAGGTGGCTTTCCTTTTTTCACTGGAGGTTTTAGAAAGCTCTGGTTGTTCTTAAGGATCTTTTGACCCTGGGCAGACCTCTGAGCTGCACCCTTGCTGCAAGCGGTGCCCGTAGAGTGTGGGATGGGTGGTGGGTGAGCCTCTGGAGCACTGTTCATGAGCATAAGCCTGGCCTGAGACCTGGACATCAAGGGCAGAGAGCAGTTTCCACCCCAACACCAAAGGCAGTACACAGGATTAGTGTAAATAGAACTTGCGGGGAAGCCACATTTTTTTTTTTTGAGACGGAGTTTCGCTCTTGTTACCCAGGCTGGAGTGCAATGGCACAATCTCGGCTCACCATAACCTCCGCCTCCTGGGTTCAGGCAATTCTCCTGCCTCAGCCTCCTGAGTAGCTGGGATTACAGGCACGCGCCACCGTGCCCAACTAATTTTTTGTATCTTTAGTAGAGACGGGGTTTCACCATGTTGATCAGAATGGTCTCGATCTCTTGACCTCGTGATCCACCCGCCTCGGCCTCCCAAAGTGCTGGGATTACAGGCTTGAGTCACTGCGCCCAGCCTCCGGAAGCCAAATTTTAAGCCTATCATGGCACTCAGCTCTTACCTGCTGTAGAATGTACCACAGGACATGTGTTACCAGAAGGAAGGCGCAACTCTCTGTAAGCCTGAGCTCCTCCTCGTCCCTGGTGGCAGACACTGCAGGTTGGCAGTGGCCTGTGCTGGTCTCCACAGCAGTTCACAAAGGAGGAGGAGACCACATTTCCACGCTGGGCTCACGGTCTCACCTGGCCAGCCCAGACCTGGTGTCTCCATCAGTCACAGTCTCACCTGGTTAGCCAAGACCCGGTGTCTCCATGGCTCACGGTCTCACCTGGCCAGCCCAGACCTGGTGTCTCCATCACTCTTGGTCTCGCCTTGCCAGCAAAACCCAGTGTCTCCATCCCTCACGGTCTCACCTGGTCATCCCAGACCCAGTGTCTCCATCACATTGTCCTCTCCCTGACACCAAATTTTTTAAGCCAAGGAATCCGGGTCATTTCTACATGAAAACCCAATCTAGGCACTGGCAGAAGTGCCTGGTGCCCACGGCTCTCTGTCCCCTGCCCTCTGCCTGGCTCTTCCCCACGTGGCCTGTGCACTGAGCTACTGAAGGCTTGGCCTGCACCCCACAACTGTAGCCCTTGGATACTGGGAACCCTCATCATAAGAGGGCTGGACGTGCCTTGCAGTCCCACGGTCAGTGCCTGGCAGGATGGCTGTGTAAGAGCCCAGCTCCTGTGCCGCAAGGCAGGACCAGCTTCAGGGTGTGTTATGCTCTGAGTCTCCCCTGGATCACACCTTCCACTGGATTTTTCCCCTCCCCTCTCCCGCCTCACCCACTCTCTGACTGGGGCACTTGTTTCAAAGTCCTTGGCTTCAGGCCAAGGGAAGTTCCAGGAGAAGAGAGCTCAGATGGTGTATCAGTCAGCTCAGCTGCTGCAACAAGGCGTCGTGGCCTGGGTGGCCTAAACACCAGAAATCTCTCAGAGTTCTGGAGCCTGGGAAGTCCAAGGTCAAGGTGCCAGTGAGGTAGGTTTCATTCTGAGGCCTCCTGTCCTGACTTTGAGGTGGCCGGAATCTCACCGTGTATGCACGGGCCTCTTTGTGCAGGGAGAGATAGAATGAGCTCTCTGGTGTCTCTCTTAGGACACGAACCCTGCTGGGTCAGGGCCCCATCCTATGCCCTCAGTTAACTTCATTACTTCCGTAGAGGCCCTACTTCAAATATAGCACTGGGGGTTAGGGCTTCAACATATGAATTTTGGGGGGACACAAGCTTAACAAAGAGAAAGCAATGAAGGAGATAGGAGCATTTACTGAGCACTTGCTGTGTGTGTGACCCCTCACATACAGCCTGAAGTTCAACCCAGAGATGGAAACAGCCATTGTGTGCCACCACGACCCGTCCCAGCCAGGTAGCCAGTGCTAGTGCAAAGGACAAGGCCACTTATTTCAGAGAGCAGGCAAGCAGGGGTGGGGGTGAGGGGTCGGGGGTCACTGGCCTGTGAGTAGCAGAGCTGGTGTCTGAACGCTGCTGGTCAGGGCTAACGCCTGTGCCAAGCATGCTGCCTGCTGCCTCCTGCTCAGACGGTACGAGGACTCTAATAAGTTTCCTAAAGCCACCATGACCAATCGCCACAAAATGGGTGGATTACATCCACCGAGATTCATGCTTTCGCACTTCTTGAGGCCAGAAGTCAAGGTGTGGTCAGGGTTGGTTTTTCTGGAGGGTCTGCGGGTGATGGGTTCCTTGCCTCCTCCAGCTTCTGGTGTGGCCCACTAGCCTGGCTTGGAAGATGCCTCGCTCCCGTCCCTGCCTCTGTCTTCACGTGGCCTCCATCTCTGTCTTGTTTCACGCCCCTCTTCTCGTCTAAGAGAAGTTGTCATTGGATTTAGTGTCCATCCTAATTCCAGGATGGTCTCATTTCGAGATCTTTAAGTTAATTACATCTGTGAAGGCGCTTTCCAGAGAAGACCCCGTCCATAGGTTCAGGGGTCATAGTGTTTTGGGGGACACTAGTCAACCCACTCCAGGGATGTTCCTGTCCACTAACAGGTGGACACATAGATGTGGGCAATGTCAGCTCTACACACAGATGTGTGCACTGTCAGCCCTACTGTACACATAGATGTGTGCATTGTCAGCCCTACACACAGGTGTGTGCTTCATCAGCCCTGTACACAGGTGTGCACCGTCAGACCTACACACGGGTATGTGCAGTGTTAGCTGCACACATAGGTGTGCATTTTGTCAGCCCTACACACACATGTGTACACTGTCAGCCTTACACAGAGTTGTGCACACTGTCAGCCCTACACGTAGGTGTGTGCACTGTTAGTCTACACACAGGTTTGCCCCCGTCACTCCTACACACAGGTGTGAGGACTGTCAGCCCTATGCACAGGTGTGCATAGTCAGCCTTACAGGTGTGTATGCTGTCAGCCTTACACACAGGTGTGCACTGTCACTCCTACACACAGGTGTATGTACTGTCAGCCTTACACACGGGTGTGCACTGTCACTCCTACACACAGGTGTATGTACTGTGAGCCTTACACACGGGTGTGCACTGTCACTCCTACACACAGGTGTGCACCCTGTCAGCCTTACACACGGGTGTGCACTGTCACTCCTACACACAGGTGTATGTACTGTCAGCCCTACACACAGGCGTGCACACAGTCAGCCCGCCTCCTCCCACACAGGGCCTTGCTTCACATGGGGCCATACTAGCTTTCCCTCTTCCTCTCTTTTCCTGTTTCCTCCTTCTGGTTTCTGCGTTTCACATTAGGGCTTTTCTCAAATAGCTACTGATGTCTGGCGATGGGGTCACATTTGAGGATGGGGTTAGAGGCCCGGCCGGAAGCTCCGTGCTGAGCTGGCCTTGGCGACCAGGGAACTTCACTGAAGTCTCGACGTGTTCCTCTGTGGTCTCCCTGGATGTTAGTGGCTGAGGGGACTTCTCAGGCTGGTCTGTTTTTCCAGAGAAAAACTGTTTATGTTCCTGGAAGTACCGCCTGACCTGAGGCATCCTGAAAAGGGGCCCGGGAGGGGCTTGGGGGAGCCGCGCCGTCCAGCGTGTAACCTTCACATAGTTCCCCTAGTTTTAGGCTTTGCCGTGCGGCCACCATCGCCTGTGCCTGGTGTGCTGAAGCCCAGAGCCTCTGGTCTGCTTTCCTCATGGGTGAACTCAGGTCTTCTGCCCAGGCCGGTGGGGCAAACTTCTGACTGTTTGAAGTGAGGGTGGGATACGGGGTTTTGATCTTTCCAGGGTCTTTGAGATCATAATGCTTTTAATCTCACCCACTGGGGTGTTGGTAGGTGTTTACATCTTGGGTTTCGTGGCGTAAATAGGTTTGTGTCTTGTTGACCTCTCCCTCTCTGGCCTTCTGAATTCATTATCGTTTTGGAAGATGATGGAAAGAAAGATAAGAGGAAAGCGCAAGTACACAATGCACATCTTCGTGTGTGTATTTCTAGCTGTTGGCTGTTATTTTCTCTGCTGCCGTGGGGGTGGGGTTTTGGAAAGGGAAGCCTGTGTTTGCTGTTACGGGTCATATTTGGGTATGAAACTTTCCTTGTTCAAATGGGCATCTCCTGAGTGGACCCCGCGAGGGGATGGGAGATCAGCAACGCAGCTGGTCCGTGTTCACCCGGGAGCTGAGGCGGGTTGCCTCCCGGGGTGGCCTTCTCTGCACAGTCCGGGTCTCCTTGCCATCGCCCACCAGGGCTGCCACCTTCATCTGGTCCCTCTCGTGTCACCTTGTCAGTTTCCTTCCGACCTCCTCTTGTCCATCCAACTCGCTTTTCCTGAGAAGGCTGGAGCAGCTCCCCCGAAAGTGCAGTGCCTGCGGCTTCAGCGTGCCCTGCCCCGCCAGCCGGCACCAGGTCACCACTCCTCTCGTGCTTCGTAGACTTTGTGAAGTCAGCTGTTAAGCCTCAGTCAACAGCCCAGAGTGTGGCCGGCAGGGCACACGTGACATCTTTAAACATAAAGATGGTGTTTCTGACCCGCGGTGGAGAGAAAGGATAAGGAAGCACTTCCTTTAGGAATAGCAGCTACGTAAGGACAAAAATGACCAGGTTCCAGAGAGGACAGCTTGACATTTTGGGTGATTTTATGTGTGTGTATGTGTGTGTGTGATGCATTGTGTGTTGCATGTGGAGTGTGTATACGTGTTTGTGTGTGTTGCATGTGTATTGTGTGTATATGCGTTAGTATGGGGTGTGCTGTGTGTACAGTGTATGCATACATGTATATGGGGTGTGCATATGCTGTGTTGTGTGTGGGGTATGTGTATATGTGTGTGAATGGGGTGTGTGTAGTTTGTGTGTGCTGAGCTGTGTGTGGGGTGTGTGTATATGTGCATATGTGTGTAAAAAGTGTGTGTTGTGTTCTGTGTGGGGTGTATGTGTGTGTGAAGTGTGTTGTGTGTGTGCAGTGTGTTGTGGTGGGTGTATGTATTGTGTTGTGTGTGTGGTGTGTATGTGTGTGTGCAGCCTGTTGTGTGTGGGTGTGTGTACTATGTGTATGTGTATATGTGTGTGCAGTGCATTGTGGTGGGTGTATGTATGGTGTTGTGTAGTGTGTATATGTGTGCATGCAGTGTGTTGTGTTGGGTGTGCATATTGTGTGTACAGTATGTGTGTGTGTGCAGTGTGTGGGGGTGTGTGTATTGTGTTGTGTGTATCATCAGTATATGTGTGTGGGTGTGTGTATTGTGTTGTGTGCATATATGTATGTGTGTGCAGTGTGTTGTGGTGGGTATATGTATTGTGTTGTGTGTGTTGTGTATGTGCGTGTGCAGCCTGTTGTATGTGGGTATATGTATTGTGTGTGTGGTGTGTGTATGTATATGGGTGTATGTATTGTGTGTGTGGTGTGTATATGTATGTGTGTGTGCAGTGTGTTGTGTGTATTGTGTGTGGTGTGTATATGTATGTGTGTGTGCAGTGTGTGGTGTGTATATGTATGTGTGTGTGCAATGTGTTGTGTGGTGTGTGTATTGTGTGTGTGCAGTGTGTTGTGTGTATTGTGTGTGGTGTGTATATGTATGCGTGTGTGGTGTGTATATGTACGTTTGTGCAGTGTGTTGTGTGTATATGTACATGTGTATACTTAGCATGTTTTTTGTGTGAATGTGCTTATGTGTGCATGTAACACATGTGTGTCAAGCGGTTGGCACTCAGCTTTTTGGAGATAACACACTGTTAAGTTGCAAGGGTAACTGCTGCACTTTTGCCAGTGAAGTGTGGAGTGCTGCTGTGTCCTGATGTCCTGGCTGTGGTGCTGAGAGTGAGCCCTGAATCTGTGGTGCAATCTTGGCTCACTGAAACCTCCGCCTCCAGGGTTCAAGCAATTCTCCTGCCTCAGCCTCCTGAGTAGATGGGATTACAGGTGTGTACCATCATGCCCAGCTAATTTTTGTAATTTTAGTAGAGACAGGGTTTTGCCATGTTGACCAGGCTGGTCTTGAACTCCTGACCTCAGGTGAGCCACCCGCCTCGGCCTCCCAAGTGCTTGGATTACAGGCATGAGCCACCACACCCAGCCCAGTAATGGGTGTTTAAAGTTGCTTTTCAGGAACTAGGGGGCAACTCTTGTCCAGTTCAAGCCAGTTGAGCCCACCAGCCCTTCAGCTGGGCCTGCTAGGGTACCAGAAGAGTGACCTTTTGAAATCAGAGAGCCAAGACCTCAGCCCTTCCATCATGTGCCCATGGCCATTTTCTGCACATCTCATATGAAGAACCATGCAGCTTGTTTCCACTTGTGCAGATGCCCCAATTACCTTACCTTTCCTACCTGCCAGTTACCTTTCCTCACACTTGAGACCACCTGCTTTCTATCCCATAAATAACCCTGAGCTCTATTTTCCTGGAGGCAAATTTGAGATTTGTTTCCCTATCTCCATTCCTATATCTCTATATCTATCCCTATTTTGGTGAACAAAATCTTTCCTCTTTTGCAAAACCCATGACCGCAGTGACTGGCTTGCTGTGTGCAGGCAGAACGCACCTAGCCAGTAACACGTGCAGGCCAACATTACTTTACAGAGAATAGACAGATGTGGCAAGGGTAGGTGACTTGCTTGAGTCTGCTGGTGACACTGTTAGGATTGTTCTTGGGGTAAGGGGTTTCGGTTGAGTTAAACTCCTAGCATTCCCTGAGAAAGAGTGCTTTGTAGACAAATCTGTGGAAGAAGTGCTGCACTGCATTGTGGGAAATTCCCAATACATCCTAGGTACATCTCAAGCTCTGAGAGTCCTAGAACAAAGAAAGCCATTTAGTTTCCTTGACCGTAGAGCCCTTCCCTTGTAGAGCATTCCAACTGGCCCACAGACCTAGTGTAGCCTGTTGTGCTAATATTGAACATGGCAGGGTTTCCAAGGCAGCAAGGAGACTCAACTGGGAAGGTTTTGAAACAAAAGAGATCTCCCAGGCCCACCCGTGGTATACCCTTGGTGTAGGAGCTCTGGGCTGGGCCCCACAACGCACACTTTTAAAACTTTCCAGGTGACTCTGATTATCATTCAGGTTAGAATGAGGACTCAGGTTCCACAAAATCTCAGAGTTGAGTTTGGTTTTTCTGTTAAGTCTGAGCTTCCCAGAGGCAAACCAAATAGAGAGGTCGGTAATGGTGCAAATCCATCTTAGGTCTGCCCTGTGGGTGAACATCTTGGGAAACGTGATCTCAGAGAGACCCTGGTAGAGCACGCCTTTCAAGGGTTGTAAAAGATGGCTTTAGGGAAAGTCATGTGACAACAGTGGCTTGCATTGAGTGCAATGGAAAACATTTGCTCCAGAGGCACCTTACCTGTACTGTTAAATAAGTAGGTCTTTTGGTGGGGGTGGGGGGAAGACAGGGAGGAAATGGTTTCTTCTGGGAATGTGTATTTAACCCAGGTTTGGGTGGTATCCAGGCAAATGATTATAGTGCATGTCTACCCATCCCAAGAAATGTGTTCAACATAAGATGGAAAAACTAAGTCATAGGAGACATATGAGATGTGTGTGAACCAATTTAAAACCACTCTAGGAAGAGGCTGAGGTCATGGATTATAACTGATCTGCAAGGTACCTTTTAGTGATGGAGAGGCAATTAGGCCTGTACAATTGGCTCCCCTAAGGTGAGCCACAGCAGGAGGAATTTCCATGTGAACTGGGGAGCTCGGCTGCCTCCAATCTCATCGATGAAGCCATTATGCAGACAGAGGGACCCAAAGAAAATGGGGATGACCAACACTTGTGGAACCTGATTGCAGTGAGTGACTGTTAACAGCATCTTGGAGAGGTGGGCCCTGCCATAAATGCCCAGGAGGTGAGCCAGACTGGGATCCTGAGGACTTAGGAATCTTGTGGCAGGTAAGCTTGTCTACAGAAAAGAATCTGAAAATCAGCTGAATAAGTTATGTGTAAGTGACCATACCTCATTCTCGAGGTAAGGTACAAGGCTGTTAAAAGGTCTCAAAATCTTTCTTAGTTCACTGAGCATTTCCTGGCATGGAAGACTCAGAGTTTCCCAAGAATGACTGGCATATGCAGTCATTTTACCTTTTTACCTGTCTATCCCACTACCAAGGTACCTACAGGAGGCGGACGGAAAGGGCTGGAGGTCGTAAGCAAAACAAATAATGTGCAAAAGAATGATCAAGAACTTGAGCTTTGGGTTCAGGTCAGTCTGGGTTTTCGTTCTCGCTCCCCCTCTGTCTGACTTTGGAAAAGTCATTTAACACCTAAGAGCTTCGGTTTCCATATCGGAAACAACCTGGGGATAGTCGGGTATCTTCTTCATGGGCTGGCTTTGAGGATTAAATCAAATCGTGTGTGTAAAGTGTATGGCACAGTGCCTGGTAACCTTGTGCGCTCAAGGTAGGGGAATGCTCACCAGCAGATGCTTAGAAGTTGTTTTTCTCCCTGGGCTCTGCAGCACTTTGATTTGCCTTCTTTCACCACACCTCTCTCCAACTAGGGTGAGCCTGAACTGGGAACTGGATTATCCCTGTACACCCAGTTTTTACCACCACGCCGGCTCTTTGCCAATTACTCAACGCATAGTTGTTGAATGAATCAATAAATGAATGAGCAAAAGTCAGAGCTTCGAACTCTAAGCCCTAAGCTCTTCGCGTTGCCTTGTGCCGCCTTTAGAGTTAATGCAGTGATAAGAAACACTGTGAAAGCTGGACTGTGATTGATTTAAACAGATTAAACAATTGCCTCACACTCCGTCGTCCACAGATACATTCAGAAATTATCGCAGAGAGAGAGTTAGAGTCCACCAACACTCATCTTATCAGGACTCATCCTCAGAGTCGGTCATCCCACGACGTCCAGTCGTTTCCTGCTCAGAGCCCTGAAAACGGAGCTGGGGAATAGTATATGGATTTTCTCTTTTTCTGTGAAAGAAAAAGAAATATCTATGGGTTTTGACTTATAAAGTGGGATCAGACCCACAAAGTGAAAATAAACAAAAATGAGAAAGTGACTGTGTTCCTGGTACAAAAGCAGGTGCTTCTGGCAGTGTTGGCTTGAGCTCTGGGTATTTTGAAGATCCAGAAATGCCACCAGAGTGGCCCCATGGACAAGGCTGATTGGGAGTCCTTTATGTGAACCCCAGACTGGCTGGTTCTGAAGTCATCGCCCCGACCCGGGCTGACTCCAGGAAAAGAAATTGGTCTATGCAGACTCCACGTCAGGAAACCAGTGCGTATTCAGAGACAGTCAGCCCAGCTGCCAAGAGTAAAACGTAGCCCTGCCGGAAATCCAAATCCAATTTACTAAAGAATTTTCTCCTTTCTTCCCCCTTTTTTAAGTTATAGGTTTGGGCATCAGTCCTTGAGTTGTTGGTTTTAAGAGTAGATATACCTGATTAATATAGATTTATTTTACAGAATTCTCCAAAGCCAGAAGTCATCCAAAGGCCAGTTAAGCTGCATGCCAGGAGTGATGTCTGACAGTAGGAAATAGAACCTTCGGTGTTGCGCTCGAAATGAAGGAGAGATGAGAAGTAGGTTTAAAACTGAGCAAATCACACCAGCGTTTCAACTTTGAAACTCACTTTTCCCCTCCTTGCCTTCCAGTAGCTGGATTTGGTCTTAAAAGATTACCCTAGGGTTGTTAAACTGACAATTCATTCTTTTTTCCTGCCAGTGCATAAAAATAACATGGGTTGCCTTATAGGTAGAAAGTTACTCTTAGAAGTTGGATTCCTGGGATAAAGATAAGGTTGTCTAGAAGGGCTGGAAAAACCAAACCAAGTGGCTTGTTTTTGGTGTTAAATCCTGGAATATCTGAGACGAGGTACTGTTTTTAGGGGAGGTCAGAGGGCTTTGTGAAGATCCTTTACTGGGGAGGCCAAGCTTGCTGATGTCGTTCTAATCTCAAAGCATTGTTTTGCTTTCAGAGATGCTCATTTCTATAATAAGCTCTTCTCTTACATCCAGCGCCTGCTTTTGGTGACTTGATCTAGCAAATGTCTGTACATTTGCCTACTGAGCAGTGTTTTGTTGGGTTCTTTTTGGTTAGTGTCTCATTCCATCGTGTTCCAAGAAAAGTGTTCCTTGGGGAGGTAACTTCAGGACCCCCGTATCTCCACGTTCTAGCACAGGGCCTATGCCTTCCAACACAGTAGGATTAAAGAGGCTCTTTCACTTAATAAGCATTGAATGGATGCAGGGAGATGACTGCTCTTTTTGTCAACCCCTCCCTTAATTAGGAAACATAGACACGGTGGACCCATTTGGGTTTCAACTCAGCTCCAAGAAACTGCCCAGCCTGAGAAGTTAAGGACCACACTGGGGTTTGTTCTGGCTTTGGGCTCCCGGTGAAGTGTGTGTCATTCCATTTTGGGAGCTGTTTCTCGGATGTTCCTGGCTGCAGGGTGGACCGCGGGACCCATCCTCAGTGGATTCCCCCATCTTGGATCTGCACTGCCAGGATCTCGCTAAGCCCAGACTTTCATTCTGGACTTCCCGGGGAGGGACTTCCCAGTGTACAGACTGGTTCTGGAAGCAAGGACTGCCAACCCCAGGAAGCTGGCTCCTCTGCCTGCCAGCTGCAGCCCACTCCTCTCTCTAGCCTGTTCTGTGCAGAGTTGGTGAGAGGGTTTGGAAACCAGATATACCTAGATTAAAATTCTTGCTCTGCACAAGTGACCCGGCTTCTCAGACAGGGACTTGATTCTCTCTGCTAGAACATGGGCCCCATACAAGTCTGTATCTCCAAAGGTGCTGTGCAAATTCACGGAGAGGGCCCTATAATCCCCCCTCCACTGCTGTGCACGGTGTGCTTGTCCTATTAGCTCTGGTTACCCTGTCCTTGCTGGTGCGCCTTTTTGATTTTTAGCCTTGCTCTGTTGTTTAACAGGACGGTGAAAGGAGGATTGGGAACATGTATGAGAAAGCTTTTGACATACAGGTGAATGCCTGGTGCCCCTCACTGGCCCCTACATACAGGAGGGGCTGGGAAGATGGTTATCAAATGAACCAGTTGATAAGCTCAATTTCACCACTGGCAAACATGGCCAATTTAACTTCATCTGGAAAGCCCATTGCATTGCAGTCTTCTTGGTTACCTTAAAGAATCCTCTGTGTCGTCCCTCTTTAATTTTTTAATTTTCTTAATTGATTTTTATTTTTAAGTGTCAGGATACCTGTGCAGGATGTGCAGGTTTGCTACACAGGTAAATGCGTGCCATGGTGGTTTGCTGCTGCTATCAACCCATCACCTAGGTATGAAGCCCAGCATACATCAGCTATTTATTCTGACGCTCTCCTTCCCCCAGTCCCTACCCCCGCAGGTCCCAGTGTGTGTTGCTCCTTCCTTGTGTCCACGTGTTCTCATTGTTCAGCTCCTACCTATAAGCAAGAGCATGCCAGTTGTCACTCTTTTAACATAGATTTTTCGGAGGTCTTTGTTCTTACACTCCGAAAGTGCAGTTCTTTCCTATTTTAATAGTTCTCTGGGATTTGCTTCTCAAACCACATGCTGTGGTTACATGCGTACTGTCTGAGGAATTCACATACTTCTAAAAATTCGTAAAAGTGGGGAAAATAAATAGCAAGTTTACAGTTCCACCTGCAGTGACAACTTGTAGAACCGTCTGTCTCAGCCAGGGGCCTGTGCAAGTGATGATCAGGCACCATTCCCTAAAGTCACTTAACTCGGGATTGTTGGAATAGTATGGTGGCAAAGAGATAAGGTTCCAGTTTGTTTTACTGGTCCCCGAGGGCTTCCTGGAGTAGGTGGAATTCCTGTAGGACCGGAATCAGAATCTACTCCATATGCTCACCTGAGCAGCTTTTTGACCTGACTGTCCCTGGATACCAGCCTATCCACCGCTTGTCCAGCAACCTGGGGGGTGGCTGAGAAGAGGTGGGAAGATTGGGAACGAACTTGCTCTCAGAATGCCTGGACGGGGAAGAGTGTGGATGTCATCTGTGGGTTCTCCAGTCTTTACTACACTTTTCACATAAAAGGAGATGGGGGAAGGCAGTGGAGGCAACAGACTGGAGACCGCGTCCTGCTCCTCTTCCGTCTGAGGTCCTCATGCAGTGTCCAGGACACGGGCACACCCACACACATTGCTGAATTTAGGAAGGAATGAGTGAATCCTGTGCCCTTTGCGGTAACAAAGAGACTTCACTCATTCAGACCCAGCTGATTGTTTTACCCACGTTGGGGAAACTCCCATAATTTGGCAGAGACTTACCACGTCTGTTCTTAGGGCAGGCTGGGTTTTTGAAAGCAGCTATCTGCAGGTTCCTTTAATGAGACCCAAACAACATAAATCGTGCCAAGACACACAAATGACAGCCCTAGGGAAGTGAGGCTCCTCTCTAATTACCTGCAGGAGCAGGGGGTGGGGGTGAACGCTGAGTGTGGATAGATACGTAAACAGTATCGGTCATCACAACAAAACCTGTGTCATCATGGTGCACCCTCCCACATCCTAGGAGTGAAGCTGGATGGGGGAACAGTGCTTCCAATGCGCAATGGAAAGCTTCCAATCCGACCTCGGCCTGGTTCTCCCGACTGTCACTTCTACTTCCAGTACCTGGTACGTAACATTCAGAAGAAGAGGTAAACATGAAATATTATTTTGAATGATTCTTTTCCACCGACAACAAAACTCACAAGCCAAAGCTACTTACTTTGTCTGTGCTACCAAATACTCTGTATAGAATGACTCCATTAATCATGAAACCCTGCTCTCCATGCTGATGTTGTAATTAATTTTTACCCGCAGGAGCCAAAGTGGGCTTTGGATGTTGCTTTAGTAAGAGAAACCTCACGTGATGTTTGGCTAGAGAGAGCTATGGCTGTTTTGGTCACCTGTGTATGGGTTGACCAACTTGTTCCCCTCTGAAAGCATCGTCTGGGAATACTCATTTTACTGAGATAACACTCAGACTTCAAGAGGTAAGGCCAGCTTCATAGATTTTGAAACAAAGTTGTTTTTCAAAATCCCCAAGGGACATCTTAACCACTCTTTTAAAATAAAAATGCTTACTTCTGAAATGGTAATATTTAATAAAGTTTCTCTGAATGAGTTTGTCAATTAGATTTGAACAAATGGAAAAAAATAGAGCACTAAGGGTGTATGAACAATTCACAGATCAGTAGTTGTCCTGGATGGGTTTCCCCTGTGACATAACTGCTGAGCTGGAATGGTGAGGGCATAGAACCGTGAGGGCATGGACCCGCCAGGGCATGGAACCAGTAGGACCAGACCCCGTGGCCCCTGTGACTGGCAGTCCCAAGCTGGCACTGGCAGAGCCCACAGGCAGCCTAAACAAAGAGTTAACATGTATTTTTTGGTCAATACAAGAAAAATACTGTACAAGGTAGGTTTTTATGAACTCTGTTAATTTTATTGAGAAACACATGACAGGCCACCTGGTCTCCAGACAGTTGGAGATTTACAACGACTGGTGGTTGGCCTTGGGGGGCAGAGCAGCCCTTCGCATGGTGTAAACCACAGTTCAACCCCGTGGCTGGGTTTCTAGCACTTTCTTAAAGGGACATTACCATTTGATCTCATTTTTACTAGTGTGTGGGCATTTCCACTGCTGGCACAAATGCAGGTATGCCAACATTTGTCTTTCCTCTGTACTTAGAATTCTTTTGTGTGGCTGTTGAGAAGACAATTCCTTTTGCAAAACCTTCTTCTTGCATCTGCATGTATACTGATGGGGGAAGTTTTATGGAACTTTGAGGAGTTTAAAATATTTTTGTTTTGTTCTTGGCATAAGGTGTTCAAGAGATGACATAGCACAGTGTCACAGAGAGGACAGAATTGAGAGTTGGGAGGTCCAGGTGGGGCACCTCTGCCTGGAGGCCGGGGAAGCACATCCCAGCTTGCTTTTCTATTATATGTGTGGGGAGCTCGCTCCCCATCCGTGGATCTCCAGAATCCACAGGAGGGAAGCCTCATGGGCATGGAGGCAAACTACCAAGTTTCCAAAAATGTATTTGTCATTAAAAAAAAAACAGCTAGCGAAGAATTCAGTGGATGATGCAAGTGTGATTGAGTATTTTTCTCCAGACATGTAAGTCCTTTAGGGACTTTTATGGAATATCTGTACCCTAATAAGCCCCAGGAGAGAGCAAATGGCTTGTTACTGAGTTTAATTAATCGACAGGCATCTTATCCCCCCTAAGGGATTCCTTTAAAATGTCAGAAGATGGATCCAGTCATATTTTTAAAAACCATGAAAATATCATGCCTGCAACGTCTCCGGGACAGAGCTCTTCAGCACATCTGGGAGGTGTTGAATATTTCAGAAAGCTGCTCACTCATCCTGGGAGCACAAGGTACTTGCAGGGCGCTGTGACCTCTATGGAGAAAAGAGCTGACCCGTTAGAAACTAGCCGCGCACTTTAGGGCTCACGCCTCGGCATCACTTGCACCCTTAAAGATGCCCATGGCATTCATTACCCAGCAACTCCTAGGCAAGAGGCCAATTCCCCGCTTGCATCATTAAGTTTCTGATGACTTCAGACCGTTCCTTGGCCTGGATAAGCCTCATGTTTTCCTCCAGCCCTGCTGGTCCCAGCCACCTGAGGTGCTCCCTGGCGCACACTCACCTCACTTTCCCTCGCCGTCTGTGTTGCCTGCCGTGTCCAGTATGGTAGCCAAGCACCACTCATGCTTATTTAAATTTAAATTCCTTTTAAAAATTCAGTTGTCCAGTTGCACCAGCCAGGATTGAAGTGTGGCTGGGGGCCATCCTGTTGGGCAGTACAGATCATGTTGCATTTCCTTCCTTACGGAAGGTCTAGTGGATGGCGCTGTGAAGCCCCAGACCTGGGTTTACACAAGCAGCTCCTCCCCTCTACTGATTCCAGGCTGGCTGCTGCTGGAGAAAAAGCACGTGACTGTGTAGACTGGTGTCAATCAAGTGGGTGGCTTTTTTTTTTTTTTTGAGATGGAGTCTCTCTTTTTTTTTTTAAAAAAATTTTTATTGCATTTTAGGTTTTGGGGTACATGTGCAGAACATGCAAGATAGTTGCATAGGTACACACGTGGCAGTGTGTTTTGCTGCCTTCTGCCTGTGGCTTTTCATCTGGGCAGAGCCCTTAGGCACTGGGCGACTGCATCCTTCTTCAATAACCTCCTCCCTTTTCTGCCTAGCTCTCCCCTGGCTCCTCAAGCTCCCACTCCAGTCCCCACCCACTAACTCAAACCCTACCTCTGAATGCAGATGACCTTGGAGAAAGCGGTTGGGCTTGCCCTGGGCTTTCTTCCATCACCCCCACCACATACCTCGTCTCCCTTTCTCTTCTCAGGAAGCCTTCCCCTCCTGCCACTCCTGCCCCCCAGGTACCTCATCCTTCCCTGTTCTGTCTAAACACGGTGGTCAGCCTGTGGACCCCACCCCTCTCCTTAATTTCCTGCTGTAACAAAGTGACCCAAATGGTACTTTCAAACAATAGAAATTGATTGTCTCAAAGTTCTAGAGGCTGGAAATCCAAGGTCAAGGAGCCAGCAGGGCCGGGCTCGTGCCGGAGGCACTGGGCACATCTGCTGCAGGCCTTTCTCTGGGTGCCTGGTGTCGCTGGTCATCGTCGGCGCTCCTTGGCTGGCCAAGGATGCATCGCTGCCACCCTGGTCTTCACAGAGCTTCACCCTGTGTGTCTGTCCCCACACGGACGTCGTCTTGTAAGGGCACCAGTCATACTGATGAGAGGCCACCTTCCTCCAGTTTGACCTCATCTTAATGAATGACTCCTACAACAGTCCTATTTCCAAATACAGTCATGTCTGGGGTGCCAGTGATTAGGACATCAACACAGCTTTTTTGAGGGAAGATGGAATTCAACCCATAGCTCCCCCCAGATGCTTTATTCACTCTGCTCTGTGTCCTGGGGTGTGACCCTATGGCCTGACCTCTTTGCTGTGCTCTCGTGCCTTGGCCTCAGTTGAAATTCCTGCAGGAGTTTCCAGGAGACCAGAAGGCGAGATGAGGCAGCATCAGGCTATTTCTCTCTGTCCCTCCCTGTGCGTTGCTGGGGTTCGGGCAGCGCCAGGGCCCCGCATGGCTTCCATTAGGGCACCTCCCCTTCCACGGCTCCAACTCTTGCCAGATGTGGGTGTCACCATTTCCCCCTCATCCCGCAGGTCTGGATGTTTAATGACATTGTCCCGGGGTGTCTCCGCGCTCCTTCTGCTTCCCTAGGGCTTCCCACCATCCTCTCCGTCACCCCCTCATTGAGTCCCCTCCATAATCCCAGCTGAGTGTGCCTTTTGTTTTATGCTGGGATCTGGTTGTTGCCATCACATTCCAGCCACAGACGTGCGACTTCCCCTCTTCCATAGCAGTGGCTGAGGCTTCTCATATAACACACACACTCTTTACCAAAACACACAGCGAAATGGCTCCTAAAAATCTTCCCTGGGTCCTTTGTCCCATAGACCCTGCCGGCGCTGCTGCCTCCACTGTTCCCGTCCTTTGTCCATGCCTCTTGCAGGACTGTGTGCTCTTGCTGTGTCCACAGGCTGAACTCCCATTCGCTCCTTCCAGCCACACGACCTGGCTTTGTCCCTGTTTCTCTGCGGAAACAGCCCTCGCTTCTCGCTCAGGAGTGACCATATCACGTACTCTTTGCCCGTTAAGTGTCTGTTCCTTGTGCTCTGTGGACATTGCTACTGCTCTCCTGGGTCTCCAGCAGTGGATCCTTCTCTGCAGCCTTTGATTTCCCTTTTGTCCCCACCCACAGACTTCCTTGGTTGTCCTCTGCAAGGGTGGCTGCAGCCAAGTACCGTGGCCAGGGCGGCTCACACAGCAGAAATGGCTTTTCCTCATTGTTCTGGAGGCTGGATGTGCAAGATCAAGGAGTTGGCACATTCAGTTCCTTCTGAGCTCTTTTCCTGTGGCTTGCAAATGGCCTTCGTCCGCAATCTGTGTCCTCACAGGGTCTGTGTGCAGGCACCTCTGTTGTCTCTCTGTGTGTTCAAATCCCCTCTTTGTTTAAATCCACCAGTCAGATTGGATGAGCGAGCGCCCTAACGGCCTCATCAAAATCTAAGATGAAACTTACGGAACGTCGGGGCTCTATACCAGCCAGCCCAGGCTGCCGTAGCAAAGTGCCACAGACCAACGGCTTAAACAAAGAAGTTTATTTCTCCCAGTTCTGGATGCTGGGAGTCCCAGCTCCAGCTTCGCTTCCTCCTGAGGACTCTCTCCTTGCTTGCAGATGGAGATCCCACCCTTGTTTCTTCACTTTCCTTTAATAACTCTTTAAAGGTCCTGTATCCAAACTCAGCGACATTCTGAGATACTTGGGGTTGAGGCTGGAACATGTGAATTTTGGGGATGGGGGCACAGTTCCGCCCATCACGTGCTCCTCACATGCACTGGCCCTCCTTGGGCCAGGCAGCTCCCTTCTCCACAGGTCCCATCCAGATCTCTCGTCTGAGACCTCGATGCCTGCTCCCATCTGCTCTCTGGACGGCTTCATGGCAGCTTCTCAGGAGCTCAGGCAAACTGTCCTGCTCACGCCCACCACCGTTTCTCCAGCTGTCCCCAAGCATCCTCCCGTCTTCCCACCATATGAATGGCTCCATCATCCACCAGAAACCTGGGGGCCTGGGAGTCCTCCTTCCGTTCTGTCCCACTCGTCCGGCCATCCCCAGGGGCTCACGGATGGTTCTTTCTCCAAGTCTCACCCTCTCCTTGGCTTAGGGCTCACTGCGTGGACTGTTGGTTCACCTTCTTGATGTCTCTGTGCCATCCAGCCTCACCCTCCTCCACAGTGCCACTAGAGTGGCCTTTCCAAAAGGCAGATTTGAGCATCTCACATCTAGATTTTCAATTCCTCAAGGATGTCTCTTCACTTTCAGGAACAAGTTTAAACTTCATGGTAGTCTCTTCTGCAACTACCTTTGCTGAGCAGACGTGTTCTCCTCTTGCTCTGCCACGTGTCTGCTCACAGTACAGTGAGTCGTTGGCTTGCTCCTTGAACCTGTGCTCTCTGGCATGTCCAGCAGGTTTAGCCAGTCTCCAGTGAAGTCAATTCTCAGCAGGCATTTGATAAATGCATGAACCTGCCTTGCCCTGACTGGTAAGACCTTCCAGCCTCACCCCGGATCCACTGGTCCTCAGCCTGATCATGGACATTGGGTGGCATCCCCATCTGCCTCCTGCCCATGGAGAGGTGACCCCCCTCTTGGCCCCTGCTTCGTGCACTGGCTGGAAAAGGAGGACTGAGAGCTCTGACACCAAGGGCACCTTTTCTGAAACTGGCTTTCCTGACACAAGGGCCCAGCTCTGCCTTTGTGTCTGCACCCTTGGGAGATGGCCTCTGACCATCCCTGGGCTTCTAGGGTGATGCCTGGCCAGGCTTAGTACAGTGTCCTGTGTAAAACCCAGACCCACCGCTTTCCCCTTCCTTGGGCAAGAGTGGGGTCTGCCCCTTTGACCTTGACTGCGTCTCCTTAAACATATCCCAGAGTCTCTCTCAGGGAGCACCTGGGGCTCCGTCTTCACTTATTCAAGTCCTTGTAGGTGCTGCAGCATGCACCCCACAACATGGTCAGCACAGGCCTGTCTCCTGGCCCTGCGGGACTCATGGCCTGGACCCACTGTTTGCTCACTTCCTTACAATGCGGCCTCGAGCCCTGGCTTCCTGAGCCCTGTTCCAAAAAGGACCCTTCCTTTGTACCTCTAAGATCCTCCTCTCACACTCCATGGCTTTGGGCTGTCTTGTCATCTGGGGCTGCGGTAACAAAGAACCGCAGACCGAGGGGTTAGGCAACAGGTGTTCATTTTCTCACAGTTCTGGAGGCTGGAAGCGCATGACCACGGTGCTGGCAAGTTTGGTTTCTGGTGTGTGTTCTCCCCTGGGTGTGTAGACAGCTGCCTTCTCTATGTGTCCTCACATGGCCTTTCTGCTGTGTGTGTGTGCACGTGTGTGTGTATGTGTGTGCACACATGTGCATGTGTGCGTGCATGCGTGTGTGTGCGCGTGCATGTGTGTGCTTGTGTGTGTAGGAGCAGATGTGTGGTTTCTTCCTCTTATTCTAGGGCCACCAGTTCCATTGGATCAGGACCCCTCCTTTAAGACCTCATTTGACATTAATTGCTGCCCTAAAGACTCCATCTCTAAGACACCTTCACACTGAGGTTTAGGGCTTTAAGACATGAATCTCAGGGGGTCATAATTCAGTGCACAGCAGGGATGGGGTGCTCAGGGATTATAAAGGGGGCTCCTGGGGAGATGTGCTGGGCCGGGACTCAGCCCTGCCACTTCTCGGCTGTGTGACCTCAGCCAAGCCCACGGACCTGCCTGACCTGCTGAAAGGCGTGCTCCAGCCTCCTGGGGCTGGGATGGTGAGGAATAGAGGCAGGCTTTACCTGCAAAGCGCCTTTCCCACGTGAAGGATGGGTGCACACAGGCCACTTCATTTGTGAAAGTGAACTTCAATGACAACATGGTGGAAATAGGGTGGAATCACCAGAGAAACACATTTGTTGCTGCAATAACATCTCTTTCACGAAAACCGTGTCCCTAGAGGTAGGGCCTGCTTGTTGACATTCAAATACCTTCACATTTCTGAACGTGGTTCTTTCTTTCCTATGTGACTAGAAGCTTAATAACATTACTATCTAATGAATACCAGATGAGAGATTGGGAATGCCAGGGCTGCGGGCCGGTCCTAGACGCTTTTTGGTGTGTTAGTCTCACAGGGTACCTGACCTGACATTTCTGCAAGCTAAACAGGGGAAAAAAACCCCAGGCGTTAACCATTTCTTTAAAAGCTCGTAGGCTTCATGAATGGATGTCGGGGCTGCTGCTAGTCTTTAACACCATTTCCCAAGTCTTCAGGCGGAAATGATAGGCCTCCAAGAACCTAACCCACGTCGACGGGCTACGCCAGATCTGTAGGCTGGCTTGTTTTATGTTTTCCTTTCCAGAGTCATCTCGAAAGATGTAATAACTCCCTTCTCATCAAGTCCTGTGAGGGGAACGTCAGGTCTGCAATGCGTGATTCTGTCACGTTATAGTAGTTTTGTGTGTACTGTATTATCAAACATCCAACAGCCAGAATGGTGTGAGACCATTGAATCAGCCCATCT
>CM052653.1:4490526-4516647 GCA_028533165.1 Leontopithecus rosalia | reverse complement strand
GGTGAAATCCTGTCTCTACTAAAAATACAAAAAATTAGCTGGGCACGGTGGCGCGTGCCTGTAATCCCAGCTACTCGGGAGGCTGAGGCAGGAGAATTGCCTGAACCCAGGAGGCAGAGGTTGCAGTGAGCCAAGATGGTGCCATTGCACTCCAGCCTGGGTAACAAGAGGGAAACTCCGTCTCAAAAAAATAAATAAATAAAATAAAATAATGCAGGCAATGGTTAATGAGTCAATAATGCCATGACAGGTGGCATCTTTGAGGACATTGGCAAGCCTGCCTTCTGATACCCATACTCTTCCTCAACACGGCCTTGCCACCCCTCCAATAAGTAGAGACTTATCCCTTCAGCCACTGTCAGTGGGAGTCCTGGTCAGCTATTACGCATGGCAACACCAACAATATGCTCCAACCCAGCTGCAGAATTTCCCTCCTTTTGTAAGATAATTCAGTGGGACGTCAAAAGGGTGGAGCGGGGATGAAGTCCACAGGCCCAAACCATCTCCTTTAAATGCAAGACCCAGCTAAGGTACCACTGGCCCCCACCACTCAAACCACCTATTCACTTTCTTGCTTTTGATCATTTCTTTTGTTTTTAAATAAGGCTATTGTATGTATTTATAAACCACATTGGATACATTTTAGCAGAGATACGGAATTAAACAAATAATGAATGACGAAATCAAAATTGCCCCCCATTTTTGTAGGACTCGACTTTCAAAATAAAACAAGGTTTTTGGATGACAGCTCTTGATAAAATATCACTAAACAAGAGAGAGGCCTTGGAAGCAGGCGGGAAAGGCTGCTGTGGAGATGCTGATGCTGAAGAGATCTGGATGTTGAGTTGCGCTGTTCGATCAGCAGCAGACCCTACAGAGCAGTGGCCTGGATGGAGACAGCCCCAGCTCATGGGGCTCTTCCCTGCGTTGGGGGGCTTTTGTCAGTCATCTCTCATGGTCACGGCCACCTTGTAAGACAGGCCCCTGTGATCGCTCACACGACAAGGCAGGCGGATGAAGCTGTGGCCTCACAGCATGGGTCTCCTGCATCCCAAGGCCTTGTTTTCTTTGGGGTAGGGTAGATGGATTTTCTTTGTGATGTCACATGGAAGGAATTAGAAGGAGCCGGTTTGTGACTGGCGGATGAAGATAAAGAAATACACAGTCCTTGTTCATAGCTGGCACTCTTCTACGTGCCTTAAATCATAAAAGGGCAGGAAAGCAAGTCCTATGCCATGCTGGTACCCCAAACACCCATGTGGCTTAATGTAGAAAAGTGGGGGGCCAGGAGGGTCCAGGGCTGTGCAGGAGTTTAGTGGTTAGCTGTATACCATATACACTTTTAAAAGAAATCACAAGTCACCAAGCAAACCATATATATTTTTCAAAAAAAGAAAGTAGTTTCCAAGTCCAGGTTCATGTTCCTGTAAATGGAGTACACCCAAAGTTTGCAAAAGTGGAACCTACTGACCACCGTGATCTTCAAAGCGGCCAATTTAGGACGCTGAGGTCAAAGGGCTTTCTTCAGGTCACCAGCAGCTGCGGGGGCACATGGAAAGTGAAGCTCCGCAATGTGTTGGTCCTGGCAATACAGAAGCGAGGGGGAAATAATTCGTGCTTTGAGCAGAGAGTGGCAGGGACAGCTGCAACCAGAATGCCTCATCAGGGATGGGGTGGGGAAGAGCAGCCCTTGCAAAATGTACCACCCAGGAGCATGTGCTCTCCCTCAGGACCTGCAGGGCAGTGGGGTTCTTCAAGAAAGAAATCCTCATGTGTATCGGTTCCATACATGTTTCATTAAAACAATGTCATAGTGATAGTGAGCCTCTGACGCTGGACTTGGTTCAAAGACAGTGGAGTGTGCATGGAAGTTTAGTCATACCTATTAGCCCTTTGAAAGTAATCCTTGCTAATGCTTCAGTCTTGTGATGTAAGCCCAGTAGAATTACAGTTCAACTGTTCAAAATTATGTAACTAATTGAATTCAGCTTCGGTAACAATTATTAATTAGTCCAAACCTTCTAGCTTGCTTCTTGCTGGTGGAAGGTTCAAGTGGACTAATCAGCTCCAAATTTATACAATCTCAGACGAGCTGTGCCCTGGGGCCAGGCAGGCTTCGTGTTGCACACTTAGACCCAGGCAAATCACAAGGGATGGAGGCTGTGCTGTGAGGCTATGAAGGTCAATACGGTACTGCGTTAGAAGAGCTCTTAAGAAGCTGGGTCATTCTCTTGGGTCAATCTGTTGGAATGAAGCCAGTTGAGCAGAAATATTTACAGGTCAGGAATGAAAAAATCATCATTAACATCTTTGATGTGCACAGCAGGTGTGGTTTATCTGTCACCGTTCGTGCTGCCATTTAGTCCAGTAGGTTCAGTTCTAAATCCTTTTAACACAGTGCTCGCAGAAGCTACTGCCAAACAGCTGGAGTTGGCCCAGAAGGGGAAACTCACTGGCTGTCTTAGCTCTCAGGGATCAGCGCTCAGGAAGCCTGAAGCTGTGGGGTCTCACACTGGGTCAGATGTGGGGGTCAGGTGGGGTCAGACAACATGGCCATTGCCTGCTGAGAGGGTCAGAGCCTGGGCTTGGGAGAACTCGAGGCTGAAGCTCGTTGCTATTTAACTGCGTGTCTGACCATAATGGCCACGGGCTGAAGTCCGCTTGTTGTTAGCCTGCAAATTCCCCAAGGGCCAGGACTGTACCTGCTTCACGCGCACGCAGCTGCAGTGCCTTCCATTTGGTGAAGGGGTCTCAGAAGTGCTTTTGTGTGATGAATGCCCTGGAACAGGATGCCCAGAAGAGACTGGGTGAACGGCTCACTCCTTGGAAAGCAACAAATGATGGATCTTTAGTTGCTAGTGTTTAGGTCTCTTTTATGTCCTGGCGTAGGTTTGGGAATAATAGTTGGTTTCTGCTGTAAACAGCCCTGTGCACAGAAGCTAAGGATCGGTTCACCTACCGCCTTCCAAAGTGCCCTCCCTGCAGAGGGCCTGGCCAGCACCAGGGGAAAGTCTGCTGCTCAGTTTTGCATGAATCCTGGAGACGCCCAGACCCCTGAAAGCACCCCCAGAGGGTTTCCTCTTGTGGATCAATTACAGAGATTGGAGAAAAGACCTCTAGCTGCTACCTGTTTGAGTCTTTAATCCCCTGAGGGTAAGTGGACGTTAGTGACTTGCACAGGGATTCCCAGGGTGGCCTGAAACCTTGGGGGTTACTCACCCTGGATCTCCTACCTGACCTTCAGGCAGGGCTTATTCAGCCTGTCTGGCAAGGCCAGCTGGCTTGGGCTTGCCCTCCTGCCCATTCTCCGCTTTGTCTGTTCAGCACCTGGCTCAGGAGACGAAGGGCTCATGACTGCTCCCTCCCCCGAGGTCTTTAAAACAACTGTTCTGACTTTAAAGCCTTTTGGCATGCGGCCCCAGCCCTCCAGCCTCTCCCGCCCTCCTCCCTCCACTCCAAGTGTGCAGGGCAGGAGTCTGTTCTGCTTTCTGAAGGGACAGCTGTGCCTAGGGGCTTTTTGATGGGGGTTACAGGCCTCGCGGGATATCGAACCCTGGCCGGTCCCGTGCAGCCTTACCCGGCTTGAAGCAGAACCCGCCGGCCGTTGTGCCTCGGGGTCCCTTTGCAGCTCCAGTGGGTGTCGGCTTCCTCTCGGCAATTTTTGCATGCATCCACAGAGCAGCGGGATTTAAGGAAAAGCAGGAAGGCCAGTGGTCATGTTTTCCAACTGGTCAAGTTTCCCACTAACACTAAATTTTCCTTCGAGCTAAGATTACCGAGACCCACAGGGCAGTAGCCACCCCTTCCGAGGGATGGAGGAGGTTACCCAGGAGTCAGGCAACTCCGGGCTGCCAGGCCCTCCCTGGCCAGAAGAGCTTTCTGCTACAGGTCACCCTCCCCCGCAGGACCCAGAACGCCGCCGTTGTTGCAGGGTGTGCATGGGAGCATGCAGGGGCGGTAGACAAGCTGAGCTGGATGGAGGAGGGACTCGATGCCTGGCAGGGCTTGTCTCCAGCTCTGTGTCCATTACTCGATGTCTGCTCTTTGGCTTTTCTTCCCAGGATCTCTGGTGTACAGATGAGGAGGCTGAGCTGGTCTGAGCATGGCCAGTCCATGGTGGGCTAGGCTGGGAGGTGCCCCCTCCCCTCTCAGCTGGGGGGCTCTCCTCGGCTGACCCCGGGCCTGGGAGTCCCCCATCTGGCTCCGGCCTCTCTGTCCCTTCTCCACCCTGATCCCGAGCTCTCTGATTCTGCCATTTTATCTGCTGGGTTGTGTTTTCTCTTGAAGTCCTTCCCAGGCTGGTGTTTGTCAAGGCCACCAAATGAGCATCTCTCTGCTGGAGGCACATTTTACGTGGCAGCCTAAGTCTGCTGGAAACACACTCTTGTTTTCGAAATGAAAACGAAAATCACCACCTTTCAAAAAAGAGGTATTACGTTGGCTACTTTCACCTTTTGTTTTACTCAAAAAAGAGCTTCTGTGTCTGGGGGTCATGTACGCAGCAGCCTGTCGGGGCTGGCGTGGACCGCCGCTGATTCCTGCCCAAGTCCTTCTAAAAGCCACCGGAGTCCACGGGGCTCAGGATGTGAGCACTAGGCCTGGGCAAAACTGGTCATGTATTATACTCAGCCACTCTTCCTCAGCTCCTCAGTCACCTAAACGTGGTGCCCTCGGGGTTCACCCAAAGCACCATTATACGGAATGACCAGGGTTGAAACGTCTGCCTGTTTTATAAAACTGCTACCCGAAACTCTCAAAGTCCATCATGGCTGTCTGCATCGTCCAAGTCATGGGTGATGCAGTCTTTCTGCAGATCAGCCTTATAAGAAAGGTCCATCTGGCAGCTGCTTCCCTGCACTGGAGGACAAGAACTTTGGAGTCACGAAGCCCTCCCTGGGCCACAGCTCCCAGAGGGCTGGGAGCTGAGTTCTGTGCGTTGATCAGGTTATTTTGCCTTAGGTTTTCTGGTAAACATATTTGCTGCCCCCACTTCATTTTTGACTCTTTGTATTCTTGCTTCAGTGGTTTTCAGGTGTCCCAAACTTTCTCTACGCCACTTTCTTCTCTGTCTGCTGTGCAGGCCGGCGGCTGGCTGAGGCTGACCTGCCATGGGGATGTGAAGTGTGTAAGGAGAGATGGGGCCAGGCCTGGAAGAGCACCTGAAGCAAGGCCTGGGCTTGCCTGACTTCACCTCTGTGAGCCTCAGTTTTATCATCTGAGAAAGAGGAATAACCACAGCAGGGCCTGGTGGAAATGGGAGACAGGGCTTTAAATTGCCAAGTCCTGGCACGCAATAGACTTTAGTAACGTTTGTGTCCTTTTTCTGAGTGGCCTTGAGGGTGGTCCACTCAGGGCCACCCTCCTGGGTGGCTGAGCAGCCTAGTCATGGGTCCATGCGTGGGGTTTGGTGCTCTACAGCCACTGTCTGGAAGTCCTTCGTGGTTCTATCTTTGCATTTGTGTTTAGTAAGGGAAGTTAATGGGCCTGTCAAGTGTGTGCTGGGAGCTGAGGTCCCTGCTGCCTCCCTGCAGCTGCCTGTGCCCCACCCATGCTCAACACCCACTGCAGCCCATTTCCAACACCAGGAGGGCCACAATGAACACAGGTGCCTTTGGAGGTCTGTAGTTGCCTTGCAAATATTCCTGTGTCCAAGGAAAAGTGACTTAAATAGCAAATCACCAGCGTAGCGGGTAGGGAGAAAGGCTGCAGAAGAGAAGAGGAAGCATTTTCAACGAGACAGCTTGCATTTCCATTTTGCACTGGGCTCTGCAAATTATGCAGCCCACTTACGGTCTACTGGTCTCTCTGAGGGTACCAGAGCCTGTGTGTGGATCTGTCTCGGGAAGGTTTTGTGTAACGAGCGTCCCCGATTTGGTTGGTTCCCCCGTGAGGGAGGAAAAGAATGGTGGTCTATGGTGTTCGTTTTCAAAGGCTGCTATAACCAAATGTCACGAACCGGATGGTTTAAGTGACACAATGTGTCCTCTCACTGCTCTGGAGAGACTAGAAGCTCAAAGTCAGGAGCACGCCCCCCCCTTGGAAGTGTGGAGGAAAGAGACCCTCCTTGACTTTTCCTGGCTTCTGGAAGGATTTCTGGCTGGGAATCCTTCCTGTCCCTTGGACTGAAGGACTTGGACTGCACAGATCAGTCTCTGTCTCTGCTGTCACTTGATGTCCTCCACTGGCTTGTCACTGTTTCTTCTCTTCTTCTTTGACGATCACTAATCGTATTGGATTCAGGGCCTACCCTAATCCCATGGGGTTTTAAGCTAACTTGATTACATCTGTTGAGACCTGATTTCCAAATAAGGTCACATCTGTAGGTACTGGGTACACATGGAACTTTTGGGAACACTGTTTGGGCACCCACTACAGATGGTCTTGGCAGGAATTACCCCGAGTGGTTCCTGAGGAGACATCATTGGAGGGGCTCCGCCTCAGTGTCTTGGACAGGGCGTGCTCAGTGACCTTCCCCAGGTGGAATTTAGAAATGCATATTGGTTAAAGGACCGTGACACTGAAGGGTGGCTGACAGTGACTTGGGAAATGCAAACGAGTAGCTCCCAAGAGGCCTAGAGCAGTGAGCTGGACGCTGCCTGCAGGAGGCCTTGAGCGGTGAGCTGGACGCTGCCTGCAGGAGGCCTTGAGCGGTGAGCTGGACGCTGCCTGCAGGAGGCCTTGAGCGGTGAGCTGGACGCTGCCTGCAGGAGGCCTTGAGCGGTGAGCTGGACGCTGCCTGCAGGCACCCATGACCACAGAAGGCACCCACATTTGCCAAATTTTCATGGGCTTCATTCATTCTTGTTTCCATTCAACACATATCTATTGGATGCCTACGGTGTTCCAGGCACTGTGCTAGGTACTGGGAAGTGAAATGAGTCTGATGCAGTGAGACGTGTTCTGAAGACACAAAAACCAGGGACGGCATCAGCAGCAGTGTCCTGAGTTGACAGACACAGATAGGGAAGGAAAGCCCACACCATCTGTTGACCGGAATAACCAAATTGCAAAACAGTATGCAACATATGAAAATGTGTCATGTGAAAAGACCTAATCAAGCATATATTTTGAAGATATTTCCATGCAGATATTTTCCATAATTGCTTCATGTATGTACATGCTTAAGAAGAGACCCAGAAAGATAAACCACAAATTGTTAGTGGTTATTTCTGTGTAGGAGAAGGATTATAACAGAGATAAATGTGGGAAATTTACTCATGTTTTGCATAAAGACTGTAGTCATCTCTTTATTCCTTAAGCTGTAGCCAAATTGTGAGAAAAGCAGGACACCAGCCAAAAAGAGGGCGATTGTGCTTCTGAGGACTGGGGGTAGGGGTTGGGAGGTTTCACAGGGGGCTTGTGGGTACCAGGCCCTCTTCCAGATCACCAGCCCCTAATTATGTATTTGTGTTTGCTTCCAGTCCTCCCAAACTTATCTTTCTAGTTATACTGTTCTTTTTCATACTCCTGATTACTGATATCTCTTTTTTGTGGGGAGGATTAGTGTGTGCTTTCGGCGTCTGGCTGCAGTTCCTAGAAGCAATAAGAAAGACTTCACCAATCTTCATCGAGGCCAGCATCCTGATTACCATGCTCTTTGCCTCCATGCCTCTTTGTGGAATCCCTCTGGAGGGTTTTGCCTGGTACCCTAATGCTAGTGGAATTTCACACCAAGGGCCGGGGTGAGGGTGAGGAATGCCTTAACCACTGATCATTCAGCAAGAAGCCAGTGCTGTCTTCAACAGAAAGGCGATAAGGGAGGTGGCCAGCTCCGGTTTGCAGGACCTTGGAATGTGTGTCTAGTGTCCCCTAGAAGAGCAGGCCTGGGAATCAAGAGACACGGGCTAGAGGTGATCTGCATAGAGATCACTGTGGATGTTTTCGCTTCAACTAAGAAATAGAAGAAATCCTTTCCTGACGAATAAAGTTAAGGGGTCTGTAAACACTTTGCATGACAAAGTTGGTGGGAGTACTAGATTCTATCTAAAGGATGGCATTTCGTAAGCAAGATGAACTTGCCCTCAAAAAACCAACTGCATATGAACAAGGAAGGTGTGTCTGCATGTGGTGGGTGTGGAGGAGGCTGGGGCTTCTGAACAATGACGTAGTTTCAGGAGCGGGACCAGGGACTCAGCTGCAGGCTGTGCTCACAAAGGCGCAGGCTGTGCTCACAAAGGCGCAGGATGTGGGGTGAGCTGCAGAAGAAGCCCCTGGACTCCTGCAGTCCTCAAGGGGCACATCACCATCTCAGAAGTGGTTAGAAGGAGAAATTTCCAAGGAGTCCTATTCAAAGAATAGACAACCAGAGCCATGTAGGGATAAGGTGGGTTTCCCTGGAGCACAGTGAGCTCCCTGTCGCTGCAGGTGTGCAAGCAAAACTTGAAACAGGGAGGTGAGCTCCAGGGTGCAGGAGCTGGGTGTTGTTTTTGCCTCCATTCCCAGCAGTGGCACCAGGCAGGACTCTGACAGATGGTCCCTAATAGTTGCCCAATCAATGCATTAATGAATATCATTAATCTGGAGAAATATTAGACACCCTAGAGTGGAACGCCCCCTAATTATGCATTGGTTGGTTGCTTCCAATAGGTGAAACTCACATGATGAGCTCTTTTCCTCATTATCTCCTTTGCTTGCTGCATCCAGGCCTGACCTGGAAGGTGTGTCTGCAGCACCATGAAGTCCCCACTTGAGGGAAGAAGCCTGAGTGAGATTCCTGTGCCTGCCCTAACACCTTGCTGAATACTCCAGGTTAAAGAGCACACACGTGTTCTCTCACAGTTATGGAGACCAGAAGTCTGAGATCAGTTTCACCGGGCTAAAGTCAAGATGCTGGCAGCACTGGTTTCCTCTGGAGGCTTCCGGGGGAGAATCCATTTTCTTACCTCTTTTGGCTTCAAGAGGCCACCACATTCCTCAGCTTCTGCCCATCCTCCATCTCCACAGAACGTCCCTCCAGCCCCTCCTCATCAACACATTGCTTTCTCTTTCTGTGGCCATAGCTCTCACTCCTCATTCTTAGCAGGACATGGGTGGTTACATTTAGTGTGTATGTAAATAGTCTAGGATAATCTCCTCACTTTAACATCCCTAACCACATCGGCAAAGTTCCCCTTTGTATTCTGAAGATTGGGACATGAGCATCTTTTTCTTGGGGAGGGGATGGGACATTATTTAGCTTGAGCCTAGACTGGAAATGGGTTATTGAAGGCACCTCCATGTCAGGGGAAGGGAAGAAAGTGGAGCTAGAGAAGGAAGAAGCCACAGCATTGAGAAGCTCCATGACTGCATGGTGATCAGCCATCAAGGGAGGAGAGTTGGAAGGAGAAGGGGTGGCCAGCGTGGTGTGGCTGCCTCTTTCAGTATGGTATCCTCAGAGCTGAAGACGGTACCTGGTATACAGTAGGTGCTCAACAAGTGTTGCTAAATGAATGAACAGTAAGTGAGGATGTTGCTACCTACTGTAGACAGACTATGTTGGTAGTGGTCAATCAGCAGCTTCCCAATGCTGGGCTTTCTAAATCCCTGTGGGAAGCTGAGATATGGGCAGGGCGTGGCTGTGGGACAGAGGAGAACTGGACCTGAACGAGGCCGGCTCCTGCACCTGCTCTGTTTCAGAGGCTCAGGGGCTGCTCTTAGAGTATGTGCTTTGTAGAAAGTTGCACTGATCCCACAGAGAAGGTGTAGGAGCAGTGACAGGAATTCTGACATGGATTTGGCGTGCAGAAGAAGTGAGGACACTGTGAGGTTTCACGCCTTTGGGTTTTGCCCCACCTTCCGAAGGAGATGATGTTGAGATGCAGAAAGCACTGAGCATGAATTTCTATAAGCCAAGGAAATACACTGGACTCCAACATGGAAACTCTTTATTATTCAGAAAACTTTCCCCCTCTTCCAATCTTTCCTGCTTTGGGGAACACTGCAACGTTTCTGCCTTCTAGTGGTAACCCAATCCCTGCAGCTGATGAACAGGCAGATATGGAAACTCACATGATGAGCTCGATTCTTAACAGTCTCCCTTGCTCGCTCCATCCAGGAGATGGAGGACGGCTTTCCCTTGCTGTTCACTCACCAGAGCTGCTGGAGCCCTTCACTTTTAATTACACTTGTTTGCAGAATAAACGTGCAATGAAGTTTACAGCATTCCCTGAAGTTGACGCTGTGGCAGGCAGGGGTGAATGGTGACGCAGCCTCCCTGCAGAAGGCTCCAGGGCTTTAGACTTGCACCAGTGGATGCTGCTAAACCCTGAGCCTCTTAACTTCCTCTTCCTGACTGGTCATGTGACATGGCAGTCTCCTGTCAATGGCTTTGATACTGGATTTCTCAGAATTCAGAGAAAGTTATTTTGCAGAGTGTGTAAGTTAGTACAAAGTGAATTCTCTGTAAGGCTCCATGTTTACTCTAAGTAGAGGAGACCCCAGGTTGTAGGCTGGCTCAATCAAACATTCATTTATTTATCCAACACCAAGGAGTGCCTAGCCTGCTCCAGAAACAATGCATACAAAGATGAAAAGGGCTCAGCCACTGCTGGCTTCTCAGGAATATTCAGGTTGGCGAGTTGGTGGAGTAACAAGCGTGCAAACAGCCTCTCTGGCTTTGCACGGGAGATGAGGTCTGCATGAGACACTCCGGCTGCACAGAGGGTGGGATGGGGCCAGTGACTTGGGAGAGTGCAGGAAGCCTCCCAGAAGAGGGGCATTTGGTGGGATCTTGAAGGAAGAAAAGCAGTTTTCTGGGTAAAGAAATAAGGGACAGTTTGAGTGTTGGGCCCTGTGGGTGACAGAGAGCTGCACCCAACCCCTGGCTGAAAAATCTGTTCCTGTGTTAATGCAAGGAACACAGTGTGGGGGCAGAGAGGCATGGCAGGAGGGTGAAGAGCCAGCAACAGGCTGACAGCAAAGAAATGGAAATCAAAGAGCAGCATGGCTGGCAGTGGAGCGTGGAGGTGAAGCAGGGGGCTGGGAGCCTGGAGGCTGGGGTCGGGGGTATATGTCCTGGGGAGTGCCAGGGGCACAGCCGCATTGCAGTTCAGCAGAGGGGACAGCCTTGGCAGGTGTTTATTTGGGAGGTGGGAAGGATAGAAAGAGATGACTTCCTGGAGACTGTAGGTTACCTCTGTGATTTCATTCAGGCAGGTGACAGGTCTGTCATCATTTCAGGGACACTGGGAGAGGAGCAGAGTTTAGGGGAAGAATCAGGGAGTTGATTTAGGATCCAAGAAATGGACCAAGCAGGAAAAATCCAAGAGGGTAGGAAAGAACCAGAGAAAGGGGATCTGTAGAGGGAAAGGGAGGTTCACGGAGTAGAGGGAGGCTGGGGCTGCGGGTGTGTCCAGCGATCCACTGCCCAGCACAGCCGTGAGCCGGGTCAGGGAAGTGGGGCACACCGGAGGACCAGGTGGCCAGCAGCAAGTGGGAGATGACTAACTGCTTCTTTCAAAAGAAGAGAGAGGGGGACCAGAGCTTTGAAGGGTGCATTTGAGGAAAGAGTCGCTCTGAGATCTGTGATTTGCCCCACCTACTCTGCAGGGAGCTAAAGCTGTGCAGCCCCTTCTCAGCTCCTGCCTTCACCCACTAAAGCTCCTTCTTCTCTCACCACCTCCCACCTGCCTTCTATCCAACCTGTGGGGCCAAGTGGAGTAAACGTCCATCTTCAAGCCTCTCTCTCCTGCTTTAACCCGATTCTGTGGATTTTGTATAGCCCTATCTGCCTTTCCACCATAGTTTTTGATTGTGCGACCATCTTGTTTCTTAGGAGGAGGGCTTGTGTGTCCCTTGTCTTCTCATCACCATCCCACCGTGATGTGTTTGTATGCAGGAGAGGCACAAAGAGAAGAGACTCGCCTCCCTGGCAGGGAAGAGTCCACAGGGGTCACCCATCCCCCGGGATCTGTCTGGTGACTGTGCCCTGCCCCGCATGGCATTGGCAGTCCCCTGGTGTGGGCCATGTGCTCCATCAACGGGGAGGTTACCCCTCTGGAGCAGCCTATTGTTACCTTTGTAATCACAGTGACAGATACTAACACACCACAGGTCTCGTGGCAGAACGTTCACAAGCGAGGTCTCACTCCCCACGGGATTGTGGGCAGCTGGCTCCACTGCCCCCTCCACAGATGTGCTAGTGGTGCTCAGAGCAGGCTAGTGGCGTTCCGCAGGGGCACAAGGTGTGGAAACAGAAGAGCTGGCTAGGAACCCAAACCGAAGACACGTGCTTTTCCTACCGTGTCGTGCAGCCTCATGAGATCGCCATACGGGGTACCTTGTAGGTGTGGAGGGCACCTGGAAGACATTAAGCCACACGGTTGGGAGCAGAACAGGTCCTGGCTGGATGAGCTGCTGGCAGCATTCCGGAGAGAGGCTTTGAGGAGGAGTAATGGGTTAGCAAGGTGTGACCCGTGCCCGGTGAGTTCAGAGGCAGAGACCGGGTTTTAGCCTGGGACTCTCTCAGAGATCTGCCCAAGAGCACGGACTGGCTTCCAGTCGGACAGAGTCACGGTTGGTATAGAAGGGTGCGCGACTTGTAGGGACTCCCCATGGAAGGTGCTGGGGTGCCGGGGGTGGGAGGCCTGGGGGGCGGTGGAGGTGTGGGGATGGAAGGGTGTCCTGGGGCCTTCTGGAAGGAAGAAGGGGCCTGCCTGGTTGAGGTGACGTCTCCTCCCTCCGTGAACCCTGCTTCCTGCTTATCTTATTTTATAAAGTACGAACAGAAAACTGTGAGGCAGAGTGAACCGTCAGAAAACTAATTGAAAACTAGTTTTCAATAGTGTAAAGATGATCTGGAAGCAACGCTGAGCCTTTGGGGCCCGGAAGCCTCCTGGACTTCCTGTGGGTCCTCCAGGCTGCTAGGGTGCTCAGTCACCCTCAGGCTGTGTGCTCGGCCCTTGGCCGGGCTCCTTGTGGCCCCTCTCTCCCTGGTAGCCCACCTCACACCTGGGATGCAGTACTCCTGACCACAGGGACGCTGGCCGGCCCGAGACTGCCCCTGCTGGGAGGTCATGTCCCTGGAAGGAACACAGCATCAGTGCCCTCGAACCTGCCTGCTCAGTCCTGTGATCAGTGTGGCTGGATGCCAACGTGGATGACCCGTGGGTGAAATTTGCAAATGAAAGACGTGTTAAGACACTGAAGTTGCTGGAAACAGTTCCAGAGGCAGAGACCTCCACGGGCTGGATTCTGCGGCGAACCCCAAGTGCTGAAATGTGGCTGTGAAAGGTGCTTCTGCACTCCGGCGTGAGCTCCAGATGCCTCTCTTCTCCCTCCGCGTGAGGAACACCAGCCCCACTGGGGGTAATTTTTCTATGAGGCTACCTCATGGAACTTACGGAAAGTTCCAAGTTTCATGGGACGAGAAAAAAAAATATGATAAATATTCCTTTATGAATTCCTGCCAGGAAAAGTTGGTCTTGAATACATGCACAGTAAGGATCCTTTTACCTGCCAGGGAAGACCTGTCAAGCCTCCCTTCCTGCACAATTTTCCAGGAAGCCTTGCTGGGATGGAATAACCAGCTTATTCCAAGAAACTGGAGGACTTCGCTCTGCCAAGTCTGTTCTTTCTACACTTGCGGCTTCTCCATTTTGTTTATCGTGTGCTGTTTATATGTGTGTTTCTTATAAGATACTCAAATGTCTGTGCAGATAAGCAATGAGGGTTATTTTATTTATTTACTTATTCATATTTTGAGACAAGGTCTATCTCTCACCCATGCTGGAGTGCAGTGGCATGATCTCGGCTCATTGCAGCCTTGACCTCCTGGGCTCAGGGGATCCTCCCATGTCAGCCTCCTGAGTAGCTAGGAAGACAGGTCACACCACCATATCCAGAGAGCTTTTGTATTTTTTGTAGAAATGAACATCTTGTGATGCTGCCCAGGTTGGTCTCAAACTCCAGGGCTCAAGCGATCTGCCCACCTCAGCCTCCGAAAGTCCTGGGATGAGAAGCCTGAGCTACCACACTGGCCAGTAGGGGTTATTTTAAAGTCTGACTCTTGGGTACAGAGAAGCCCACGGGTAAAGGATGGTCAGGTGACAAAGGGTTGCTTTAGCAACGGGACGGCTCAAAATGCCCTGGAGGAGTCAGGCCAGAAATAGAGTGAGACTGGACAAGGGTGTGGCTGTCTGGGGACCTGACATGGAAATAGCCAACCCAGTCAAAGCTGCAAAGGTGCTCTGGTCACATCCCATTCAGAGCATGGCCCTGAGTCCCAGGGTGGGCTTTGGGAGGAGTCGGGGGAGGCTCTTTGTGTTCAGTGTTCAAGCCCATGGGCCGTGTTGGTCAGAGAATGAGAGGGACTAATCCAACCTGGTAATGTTTGGAGGATGTTTCTGCGGGTGAGACTGACTCTGTGCTTCTGGCCGAGTGAGGAGAGGCTCAGTGTAGAGCCTCCCCAGGCCTTCTGCACATAGTGTGAAGTAATGGTGATGAGGTCCCTGTCAAGGGAGGCATTCAGGAGGAGGCATTTGACCATTTTCCTAGGACGGAGTAGAGGGGTTTTGCGCATGAGGTAGGGTTGAGCTTCTGAACTTCAGAGTCAGTTATCCATCTTGTGTTGACAGATGGGCGTGGGGAACCTCAGCAGATCCCTGCAGACACTCAGATTCTTCCAGGGGCCATGAGGAGGGTCCCCACGTTGGAACTGTTCTCCTTCTCTACACTCTTTCAGGACTTGACACTGTGCCCCTCAGCCTGCTGTTCATCCGCTTGGTGTAGGTTGTTGGGCAGCAGGTTCTTGGGGAAGAACAGGGGGCTGAGGACTTGGGAACCTTCCTGTGGGATGTTCCTGGTGGCGGAGGCGGGGGGGCGTGAGGTGTGGAGGGGAGAAGAACCCTGTTGGCTCCTTGTTTCTGAAGCTCAGCCTTTCAGGCTGGAGTAGTCAGGACTGCGGGAAACGCCATCCCAGGCATGTCTCCGGCTTCCTGTCACTTCTCTGTCCTAAAGTTCTTCTGGGGGTTTTGGTCTCAGAAAAGTTCCTGTCGACGAAAGGTTTTGGGTTCTTTGGGTGACTGTGCCTCATTGGCTGCTGTATTTAGGCAGGGAGCAGGGGTGCGATGGGTCTGTGGATGTGGACCTCAGGGCCGGGAATATAAAGTAGAGGCACATCCTGGAATGTCACTGTGACATTCAGCAACTCCGCTCCACACACATCGACTGAGCTCCCAGGAGCAAAGCCAGGGAAGCCACAGGGAGCTCCTGAGCATGTGGAAGCAGTGTGTATCCCACAGGAGCAGAGGATCCTCATGGAATGGGGCCGGGGCTCCAGGATGCAAACATAGGGTGCAGGATGGTAGGTCATGAACAAGCCCTGCTGAGCCCCCACCCTGTGCCAAGTGCCAAGTGCAGTGAGCGTGGGATTGCAAAGGTGGTCAAGACTCGATTCCTATAAGGAGGCAAGTGGAGGGGCTTGGGGCATTGGGGGAGGCCACGGCATACCTAGGAACCGTAAGGCACGGTGCGGCCAGCAGACACCCTACAAGGCCCATTCACCCGTGAGGGTGCCCGGGGTTGGGCTACACAGAAGTTCCAGTGGTCAGCAAATTGGGGATTTTGGCACAAGAGCTGGAGTGGCACAGCAAGGGGCAGAGACTTGTGTGTGTGTGGGGGGCGGTGGGTCACAGTGAAGAGGCGACACCCTCGTCCGTCAGGCAGGAAGTGAGGGCATCCATGCAGCTGGCACAGGCGTCCACTCTGCAGGCAGCAGACCAAGCATTGTTCCTCCTGTTCTGTGGCCCCCTAATTCCAGGCCTTGTTGAGGGCTTCCCAGCCATTTGTTAATAATAGAGAAACCGATCACAAATGTGACCAGGCTCTCAGACGATGATTTCCCTCTAACAGTTTCCAGCTTTTTAATCCAATTCATCAGCCATTCTAGAGTGAGCGTTTCATGAAATCCAAGAAAGGTGCTGGCAATAATAATAAAGACTAAAGAAAGGGGAGAGGAGAAGGAGACAGGGGCCATCCCAAAGATTGAGAGGAGTTTAAACAAACCCAGGAATGAACAGCAGGGCTGGGGAGGCCACTGGTGAGGCGGACCTGCTTTGGATGGGGAGGCGGCCATCTCGTCCTGGCCACCGGCCAGCGTGCGGAGGAGAGGGTGAGCTCTTGGGGCTCCTGGCTCAGCCTCACTTCTGAAGCAGCCCCTCATCTCAGTACTTCACCCCTCAGCTCAGTTTCTGTCTCATGACTTTTTTGTAGTCAAGACTCCTCTTAAGTCCCAAGGGCACCAGCTCTCCACTGTTCAGAATCCCATGTCACCCACTTTGTCTCCCCTGTGGCTGGATCCGTGTCCACTGCAGAAGGACTGTGGAGGCGTGAGAAAGACCCAGAGAGGCGGCCCTGGTGGCTCCTTTCTGTCAGGAGCCAGGGCTGCAGTGTGGCCTGGGTACTCTCCATAATGGACATCGGAGCCTTTGAGACGAGGGGCCATTTGTTACCATCATCGGTTCCCCAGAAAGCGCCCTCGAAGCAGCTCCCTCCTTGCCTGTGGGTTCAGGTTCTCAGGGTTTCCCTCTCAGTGCGGAAGCGTCCTGGGGCTGGCCAGTCCCCAAGGTGTCATTTAGGGAATCTGGCCGGCTCCTGTAGGCGGGGGCCACACAGCACATTGCCAGCCTCAAGGATCAGCCTGGCCAGGCTATCAGCGGGGCAGCACTGAGGCTCAGAGAAGCACAGCTGATGTCTGGGCCGGGTAGACTGGGGAGAGCAAAATGCTGAACTGAGGCAAGAGTTCCAGCTGGCAGACGAATCTCACCGTGGGACCCACGGACCCCATGTCCCAACCATGAGCCTCGGGGTGAGAGGGTGCTGGGGTGCGGTGGGCACTGGCAAGACCCCCCTGCTCACATCTTAACCAGAGAGATGCCCCGGATCAGTCTGACACATTGCAGTCCCATGTGAGGTTTTGGGGGGATACCGGGGAAGGTTTGCTTTGCTGAAGAGATGGTCGAGAGCATTAGTGCAGCAGACAAGGTGTGTGAGGCGCCCTCCCACCCCCTCTGCGGTGGCTTCTTCAACTCAGCCCCACCACTGCTGCCACGTAAACACCTCACTTGTCTCTGTTGCCCTCCCTCCTCCAGCACAGTAGCTCCCATGGGCTCAAGTTCTGTGCATCTTGTTCCTTGTCGGTTCCACACACCTAAAACTGTGCCTGGTTCATGTCAGCCCTTAAGAATTATTTGTTAATTGCACAAGTGAAGTGCAGGGCTGGGATTCAGGAGACCCAGGTGTAAACCCAGCCCCACTGCCCGACTTTGATGAAAGGATTCAACGTCTCTGAGTCTCAGCTTTCATAATTGCGAGCTGAGTGTCTTAGCAGAGTCACTCCTCTGCACATGTGAGGAACATGTCCGGGCACTCTCAGAGGCCCCAAATGGCACAGACATGACTTTTCTCCCTAAAACTCCGTCTGATAACATGGAAGAGCAATCGTTTGGCTAATTCATTAGCACAGGAGAAACAGCGTGAGTAACATCGGTAGGTAAATTTCTCCTGTCCCTGTGTTTCCAAGGGACATCCCTGGGAATGGCCTGGTTCCTCCCCTGCAGGTCACTGCCTACAGGGAGGTGAGGGCCAGGAGCCGCATGAGGTCAGGATCAGGCCCCCACCAAGCTAGGCCCTTGGCCATGCCAGCTCCCACTGCCCCGGGCGGGCTGGGGCTTCAGCTGAATGGCAGATTCCTTCTTGGTGTAGGTCAGCTCAAACTTCCACTCTGGAATCCTCAAATGCCTGGGTTCTGGGATATGGTTTTGAGAATGGAGTGTCCCTGGGCTCCCTGGGAGCCCTGAGGTGGAGAGTCTGAGCCCATGGGCCCTAAAATGGGAAGGGGACAGATGGTGGGTGATGATGGGGCATCCAGCATGCACTGTTACCTACTGTGCACCATAGGCCTTGTGTGCTGTGACCTTGGTTACCCCTCGTTTATCACCTGTGTTGTGGGTTTTGTAATTTTATTTTACAAATATGGAAACGGAGCCCCAGAGAGGTGACTCTCCCACAACCATAGGGCCAGCAGGTGATGAAGACCCTGGAATCCAGGTCATGAGGTCCCTTTGTCAGCAGGGACCCAAAGGCTGTGTCAGGGAGCCTGAGGACTCTGGGCTACCCTGAGCAAAGGCCCTGTGTGGACAGCATGGGGAATGCTGCCCCAGTGGGGTCTTTGGTGGATGACCTGTGGGGCCTCGCTCCCCCAGACAGCCTCATCTCCACCCTGGGCATCCTTAGAAGACAGGAGAGCCATCCTCAGCCTTGTGCGGATGGAATCTGGAATCCAGGACTCACCCGCTGTGGGAGAGCAGTGGCTGGGCTGGTCGTGGCTTCAAGAATAGACTATGCGTCTCAAAAGGCCTGAAAAGGAGGGAACCAGATGTTGCTACAGTGAGGAGACCAGAGCAGACGGCCCTGGGGGCGGGGGGTTCTCTCTACTTGGTCCTTGCGATCCCAGCCGTCTCCCTGAACGCCAGCAGGACAGCTGTGACTGTTCCTGATGTCATATGCGGGAACCCAGTGGGCAGCTCAGAAGGACTGTCCCTTCCATGGGAAAGGGAGCCTTTTCCATGTCCCCTCTCAGCCCAGCGCCACAATCTATGAGGATGCCAGGTCTGGCCCACGGGCAGGAATGAGGCCCGTGCACATTAGGGACCCGTCAGCAAAGAAGGGAGGTGGGCGGGAGGTGACATGGAAGAGCTGGCCCTAGTGATGGGCGGAGGACGCTCTCCCTCCTGTGTGTGGGGACAGTGGTGCCCACGTCAGGTGTTGTACAGGCCTCCCAGGAGGCTTCATGAGACCTGTTCAGCAGAGCCGTGTGGTCGTCAGGGTGGTGGCAGGAGCAATATGGTGGGGACCACTGTTCTCTGCTCTCCCTGCCTGTTCCCTTTCCCTGTATCTCTCCTCCTTCCCCTCTCCTTGTTTCTGACCCTGGAGTGAGACAGGCATTTGGAGGCTTCATCCACCTTCTGCTTTCTCCCACTCAGACCTCCTTAGAGGCCAGGGGGTCTTCCTCAGGTGCTCCTGGGCTCTCCCCAGGCTCCCTCTCTGGAGACCGGGGGCTACTGGCTGGGATGGTGTTGAGGGCGGAGCTGGGGTGTGGAAGTGTCCCTGCTACCAGCTTCCAGCAGTTCATACCTGAGCCTGGCTTGGACCTGAAAACCACTGAGCATGTTAGTTTCCGAAGACTGCCATGAAACATGACCACCAACTGGGTGGCTCAAACCAGCACAGTCTTGCTCATAGTTCCAAAGCCCAGAGTCGGAAAGCAAGGGCCACATCCCCTCTGCAGGTTCCAGGGAAGAACCCTCCCCACCCCTCCCAGCTTGTGGGGTCCCAGGTGTGTTCCTTGCTTTGTGGCCAGTTGCTCCGGTGTCTCCCTCATCACGTCTTCTCTTCTCCCTGTCGCCTCCTTTTCTGTCTCTCAGAGGGCACCAGCCACTGGGTTTGGTGCTCAGCCAGTGAATCCAGGATGATCTCTTCGGAAGACCCTTAACTTGACAACATCTGCCAAGACTCTTCTTCCCAAGGTCACAGTCAGAGGTTGGAGGGTGTGAGCATGTTTTTGGGGGCCACCACCATTCAACCCACAATACTCAACCTAAATCACATGTTCCAGAAGCTGTGGCCCGCTCTGCTGCAAGGTGGCCCCTCCTGCTCTCTCTGGAGTCCAGCCTGCTGCGATCTCGGGACTCACCCCCCAGCCCGTGCAGTTGTGTGTTTTCTGGTGGCGCAGGAGCTAACAGGGGAAAGTCGCTCTGCTGAGACCCAGAGCAGGCTGCCTGGCGACACTGCTATCAAAGCTCTTAGGCACTTTCCTACGTCAGCATCCTGGGCAGGAGAGTCATTGTTTCTTTGAGGGTCTGGTCCTGACCTCCTGAGCTCAGAAGACAGGCAGTCTGCTGTCTCTATGGGGCTCTGGACTATGGGTCAAACCTGCAGCGTTGACCCAGAGCTTCCCATTCTGACCGGCAGCCTGCGGGGTGAGGAGGCAAAGCTTAACATTTCTCCGGCGGCTAGGAGTCTGTGCATCTTGACTCTGCCCAGGGTATAGCTTTGGCTGTTTGGGCTGGTCAGGGTGGAGCAATCCTTGGTGGCCCTGAGTAGCCTTGGTGGACATGAGCCTCTCTGTGCAGAGACAGAAGCAGAGACTGTCTGACTCTCATGGGGAGGGAGCTCACCTGATGTCTCTTTATTGCTGTGCAGGATGTCCCCCTCATGTCCCAGCAATCCAGGAAGACCCTGGGTGCACCCAGCATAGAACCTGCAGCAGGTCTCTGGGGCGGGGCTGCGTCCTCGACACTCCACGCATCCTTTCTCGGTGCAAATGCTGTGAATCTATTTCTGTTCCCGGAGCATAGTTGTACCAGACCCAGGGTCACTATTTAAGCCCTCGCCACAGTGGCTCATTGTTTTGGGGGGTTCCGTCTTTCTTTGCTTTTATGCTTTCTGTTTTCCTGGAGAGACATTTGTCTTTATTACAATCAATTATGCTTTAGCCACCATTTTATATCCTTTTGTGGTAAGTGTGGTAGGTAACGGGAAGACTTCTGTTTTCTTTAGATTTGGCCAGAGGAGGGTTGAAGGCACAGACAGGCTTGAGGGCTGAGCTTCAAGGTTTTATTTTCTTGCCGTTAAGTTTTCTATTCAAATTCGTCTTTTCTTTTGATTTTCTCTGACTTCAGGGCACTTGCCGTCCTTCAATTCTGAACAGTTTTAAATTCACCTCTTATCTCCTCCCCATGGAAAAAGCAATGTTTGCTTCAACATGCACTGTTATGATCACTTTGGAATTTGGGATACATGGGAAAGGTAGAAGGTTAACGTTTCTTTGTGTTAATGGACTGTTTTTGCATGACTTACAGCCGAGATAAAACACGCACAAGCGTATGGAAGAACGATAGCAACGGGGTTGCTTTTGGCAAGGATTTAAACAACATGCACTGTCAGCCTAATCGTGTCTTTAAAAAATTAGAGGATAATGAGCATCCACTCTGTGCCAGACACGGCACTTGGCTCTTGAAATACATTATCTTATTTAATACTTGCAGCCCTGAAGTGGATGCTTGTGTGTACGTGTTCCAGAGCAGGCTCGGCAGCAGATCCAGCTCCTGAAAGTCACACTTGTGGCTCTGGCTATCTGGCTCCAGGGCTTACTCAGTCTTTCCATGGTGCTTCGCTCCAGTCACCGCCAAGCCCCTACTCCCTCCACCCCTTGGTGAGGATGAAGGGTGCAGGGGCAGGGCCTGCCTGGAGCAGTGGGGCCCTGGGCACACGGGCTGCAGTCTGAGGGCACCAGTTCTGCTTGCAAGAGTCTGCAGTGCAGCGGGGAGGTGGACAGGACTCAAGGACTCACAAATGAGGAGGATGGCTGCACTTTGGGACATAACCCCCAAGTGGTGACAGAGAACTGATGGGTGCAATTCACTCAGGTGGGCAGGGCAGCTCCCTTGCAGGAGGAGATGCTGAAGAGGGGACGTGAAGGATTGGAAGGAGCAGGGCAAATGGGGAATGCATGGTGGGGGCAGGCTGAGCACAGGCAGTGCATGTGAGCCGGGTAGGGGGTCCCTCCATCCTGGCTGGCCTGTGAGGAGAAGAGAGCTGGAGTGACATGAAGGCAGAGGCAGAGCCAGTTCAAGCAGGGCCCTTCGATCAGGCCATGTCATTCCAAGCCAAGGCCAGGGGGAAGCACTGGGGAGACTTGTGCTGCTAAAATAGGCTGCTGTGGTTCCCAGGCAGGTACTAGGGGGGCACCAGGTGAGGAGGGGCAGCCGCCTTCTTGATTTCCATCGCATGGCTCGTAAGAGTGATCTGCTGACCGTGGATTGCTGGAGCAACCCAGAGACCTACCCCTGCTGCAAACCACAGGTTCAGACTCACAGCAAGGTCCTTTGCTTGTGTGCTGGGAGGGATTTGGGGGAGTGCCATCAGGCCTTTTCTAGATGGTCCCTCCATTTGGGTTTGTCTGCAGCTGTTGTCATGGTTAGACTGGGGTTATGTTTTTGGAGAGAGCCCACAAACATTTGGATGTGCCCCTCCTGTCACATCCTCCCAAAGGTACAGGCTGTCACTGTGACATGTTCTGGAGGAGAGTGAAAGGGTCTGGGCTCCACACATCTGCACTAAGTGTCTGTGGTGTGCCGAGCAGAGTGGAGGCTCTGGGGATTTGGAAGAGGATGAGACAGGCCTCATAGAGCTCACAGCCATGGTGTAGAAAGCATAGGAGCACCTACAGGGCAGCTACACCTAAGTGGTGTGAGCTGTGCAGGGCAGGAGCACAGAGGGGTACATTAGCTGACCTTGTGGAGGCAAGGAGCACTCAGAGGGGATGTGGAGCCAAGTTTCAAAGGATAAATAGAAGCTAGTTTGGCAGTGGTGGGGTGAGTAGTGCAGGCAGAAGGATGAAGAGATGGAGAGGTGTGAAGCTGGGCTGGGAACAGTAGTGGCTTTGCATTCCTGGGACACAGTGTGGATAAGACCAGGGAAAGCTGCTACCCAGAGGGAGAACTTGTGGGTCATGCCCGGGGTCCTGGTCTTCCATCTGTAGGCGTAGAGGCTGTTGGTGTTCTGGCGGTCATGGGGCTGCTTGATGCAACATGCAGGGGGAGCTTGATGGGGATGCGGGTGGTGAGAGGGCAGGCAGGGAGCCAGCTAGGAGCTTTCATTAAAGTCTCCCCAAGAGGAAGGAGATGGCTGCTGGGAGCAAAGGAGTGGACAAGCTAAGAAATTTGGAGGGGAGGACAGAGGGGGTTTGGGGTCCAAGAGGAGACGTGGGGCAAACCTGAGACCCACGGGAAGTGACATCCTCACTGCTTTGAGGTGCATGGAATGTGGGGGCAGTATCCAGGCCAGGAACTACAGCCAGGAGGGGGGAGGGGGGATGGTGGAGGAGGAAGGGAAGGAAGGGGGGAGCGGGGAGGATGGTGGCTCTTCCGGCTCTTCCTGGGAAGAAGGGGGAAGAGAGAGGAGGCAGCGGGGGCCTGGCCCTTCCAGGATACAGGAGGCAGTGGTGTGTGTGGGGGATGTGGCTCTTTTGGGAGAGATTGGGCAGCTGGGGCAGCTCTTCTGGCTCTGTGTGGGCAGTTGAGGGGACGGGATGTATGTGTCAGGAGCTGGGATGGAGACCAGGGCCGGAGGCCATTGGCTTGTACTGGGTTGGGGGTGGGGTGTCAGTGAGAGATGTGGAAAGAGGGTCCTACAGTGTGAGCATCGTAGAAAGTCAGGACTAGAACCCCAGGAAACATGAACAAAGGAACAGTTCACCAGGTCTCCGTATACGCAGCGACATGGGCAGTATTTGAGTATGCCGGATGAATTTCATTACCACGCCTTTCCTATTCTGGAACATTCGTTGAATGGGCTTAGAGGCTACCCGCTCTGACTCAACACCCACGCTAAGCTGTGAATTACTACATTCGATGACCTATGACTGCTTTGGGAAGAAAGCAGACTCTTCCACTCATGTTGATAAGCGTTGGGAGGGCAGCTCTCTTAACGGAGAACCCCTTGATTCTGGTGTAAGGGGTGAGCTGGAGGCAGGAACACCGCCTCGTCATAGCAGCCCTGGCCTAATGTGCAGGGCCACTTCGGGCTTGCCTCTTAATTTCTCGGGTCAATGCCTCAACTCCAAGGTTGGACTGGAGGGGTGGCGAGCGCTCTTTGTGCTCCGGGCATCGCTCTTGTTTTCCCATCATTCTCTTCCTTGCTCTGCAATACAGGTGAAGGATTAAAAGTGTGGCAGTTTAATTAACTTTCCATATTTTCTTTTCTCTTCCACTTCCCTGTTCCTCTAAGCAGGTGACAGGTATATGTGATTTGTCTGTCCTGCGATTGTCACATTTTCTATTGTAATTCCCTCAGTCTTGGACCAGTGATCTGGAGACCTCGCTATCTCTTCCTGGATTTCTGTAATTTTTGCAGAGGCTGGTTCCTGCGCCTTCCCTCTGAGCATCAGGCTCAACTCACCAGAGGCAGCGGAGCGAAGCCCCAGATGCCAGTGACAGCTGACATGTTCCACATGAGCTGTGGAATGATCTGCATTAAATGAGGATTTATGATCAATCCTCATAAATTAAGGCTGCCTCAGAAGACCAAGGTGAGGCCCATGCTAGTGAAGCTTCATTAACTAGCATGGGGAAGCACCCGCTCTTAGTCCAGGAAAGCCATGAGTGTGTTGCAACTGCCTCTTTCTATTTCATGGTGGTTGTGGCTGGCATTAGTGCCACAGACCCTGATTGGGAGGTGGCTGCTTGCTGTGGGTCACCCTATGGGTGGGGGCCTGTGTTCCTTGGATAGACAGAGTATACACCAGGGCCCGGCTCCTGCAGGGTCAAAACCAATGCCACGTCTGGGTACTCTGCACTCTGCACCTTGCCAGGTGTGTGCCCGTCACAGCCATTCAACTTTTCCTTCTGTAAAGTGGGGATAACGCCTCCTCTGGAGTAGATTGAATAGTGTCCCCACCAAATACATGTCTATATCCTAACCTCGTAACTGTGACTGTGGCCTTATTTGGAAGTAGGGTCTTTACAGATGTAATGAAGGACCTTAACATGGTGTCTTCCTGGATAGGGGGAGGCCCTAAACCAATGATGGGTGTCATTACAAGCAGAGGGGACGGCAAAGAGAGACACAGGAGAAGGAGGCCGTGTGCAGAGTTTGGAGGGATGAAACCACAGGCCAGGGACTGTAAAGATTGCGGGAGCCACCGGGGCTGGGAAGACACAGGAAGGGTCTTACCCCAGAGCCCTTGGCAGGAGCGGAGGCTCTGCCATCCTTCATTTCTTACTCTTGCACTCCTGAACTATGACAAAGCAAATCCCTGCTTTGTAAACCTGCCCGGTTTGTGTCACACTGGCAGAGTAGCCACAGGAAGCCAGTGCACACTCTTCTCACACGTTGGGATGGTATGAAGTGGGTGAGAGCCTGTGGCTGATGCAGGCTGGTTGCAGAGCCAAGCTGCGGCACCTGCTGAGCCCCGCCTGCTCTTATCCTTCCTCATCCACCCGCCCTCCCCAATCCTGAAGAAGGGCTCTGCGCTCCACCAGGAGCCACATGGACAGGTCTAAAGAAGCAGGACTGGGGACCCTTCTGGCTTTTGCCCATGGGCGTTGCACACTTAGACTCTCTGTGACAAAGCGACATAAGCAGCAGGCCCTGGAGCCAGGAGGAAAAGCATTATTTCCAATTCCTGATTCTTTTATCATTTTACTGTAATAAACTTGGGAGGTGTGGCAAGCCATCCAACTGTTTTGTGGAGTCAACTGGGGAGTGTGTAAATTCATAGGGTAATTCCACCCCAAAGACTAGCATGTGGTTAAGATAGGACCCCACCCTGTGGGTATGCTGGCATCAGCTTTTGTCCTGGTTCTGCAATGGGGTGAACTGGAGGGGCCCAAGGAAGGCCAGAGGGTCACGGTTGGGGCCAGAAAGGCCTTTCCTGGGGTCCTTACCACATAGGGCCTAGGGGTTCCCATCCCAGACTGGACGAATGTGGAGTTTTAAAACTGGACTCCTGAGTCCCACCAGAACAACTGAGTCTTCTGGGAAGTGCCTTGCAAATGCTTTCTGGGAGTCTTCAAGAGATCCCAGGGTAGTCGAGGTGAGGTTAGCTATGAGATCAGGACTCAGAGAACCCTCCAGTGCTGGATGCTGTGGGCAAGGGCAGCACTGCCCCACAGAGAGGGTCGTCTGCTGCTCTGCTCCACAAGACCCCTGTTCAGCAGGGACCACAGTCAGGGGACGGGGTGGCTTCATACTTCCCAGAGCATCAGTGAGGCTGACGGGACCTGAAAACGGAGAGACAGCCGTTGTGGGATGCTCGGCCATTCCTGAGTCCACATTCATTCCCAGGTCTGCTGGGCAGGCTGGAAGCCTCCCTTTTGAAACAGTTCTTGGTGGATTTGGAGCTTGTAGAAACCTACAAATAAAGAATGAAGTTAAGTGGGTATCCGAGCAGCTTCAGATCAAAATCTCACCAAGGTTTTCAAATTGTAATAAGGTCTTTTTTTTTCTTTTTATTGCATTTTAGGTTTTGGGGTACATGTGCAGAACATGCAAGATAGTTGCATAGGTATACACGTGGCAGTGTGTTTTGCTGCCTTCTGCCCCTTCACCCATATTTGGCATTTCTCCCCATGCCATCCCTCT
>CM052653.1:4440512-4490026 GCA_028533165.1 Leontopithecus rosalia | reverse complement strand
CGCCATTCTAACTGGCGTGAGATGGTACCTCAATGTGGTTTTGATTTGCATCTCTCTAATGACCAGTGATGATGAGCATTTTTTCATATGTTTGTTGGCCTCACGTATGTCTTCTTTTGTAAAGTGTCTGTTCATATCTTTTGCCAATTTTTCAATGGGCTTGTTTGTTTTATTCTTGTAAATCTGTTTGAGTTCTTTGTAAATTCTGGATATCAGCCCTTTGTCAGATAAGGTCTTAAACACAGAATGGTCAATTTCAGCTCAGATGGAGATGGTGTGGGGTCAACAGAATCAGAAGAATATGAATCTAGACCAGAGTAGAGCAGTCCATGCCTACCAATGGCGGCCTAGTGAGGAATGGCCAGAATGCTATAGGCCGCGTGGTGTGTGTGTGTGTGTGTGTATGTGAGCATTTGTGTGTGTGCATAAGTGTGTGTATGAGATAACAGGCAGCCACATAACAGTTCTCATTCTCATCCTCATGTCATGGTTCAGTCTTTCTCAACAAATCCTGTTGTCAACCCCAGAAAATCCTGCAATTACAAAAGGCCTCCAGAAAGTACTTTCCATAAGAGATTTGGAGGTGACTCTTGGGCCATGCAGAACACTGCCCTAAGAGGCTTCTTGGGTGCCATGAGCCGCTTGGCACAACCGCTGTCTACTCTGTGGCCTCCTCTATGCCCTGAATCAGAAGCACACACTCGGCCCAGGAATACGTCTTCTCCATGGAGTGAGCAGAATGCGGAGAACCGTGTCAGGAGATCTGTGTTCAATCCCCGGACCGGGGCCGAATGCCTGACAGATCGTGGAGCCTTTGCGGGTCTCATCCTTCTCATTTGGAAAGCGCGAAGGCTGCTCTTCCGCTAGGAGAATGCAGGAGCTGAGCCGGTCTTAACCTGGGACAGAGTTTGTCTCTGAGGAGCCCTGGTCCTTGGCGCATCTAAAACACCTCCCGGGCATGTTTCTCTCCCACCACGTCCTTCCTTGGAACTCTCCCTGCCTGGTTTCCTCACCTCTTTCCCCTGCTACTTGCCATCTCTTTTTCCCAGTCTCTTATGAGTTATATTCTTCCCACCCCTGAAAGCTTCACTCCTTAGTTCTCTTCCCTTCCCATCTTCTGCCCCCCTCCCCACCTCCCTGGGCATCTCAGCTCTGCCCCAGATTCAGTGTCTGGAACAAGCTGGGCACCCCACTGTTTCCATCTGCGCTGGCTCCATCCCATAGGCTCCAGGTCTACAATGTCCATGAGCAGAACGTCTCCACTGGCAAGACCCTGAGTCATGTCAAACCCACCTCATCCCAAATGCAACTCCTGTCATGCCGCCAGAGCCCTGAGAGCGGCTTGGACTGAATCCTCTTCCTCCCCGCCTCCTTCCCTCCTCCCCAGATCTGGCATCCGAGTCACCTCCAGTCTGAGAGTAGCTGCTTTCTCTTTTTTCCTCCTCAAAGCCTTTGGCTGGATCTTCTCTCATCATGGCATCTGAGGCCTTCTTGGCTCACCCTTTCCAGCTTCTTCCTCCATCCTGAGCTCCTGCTCCGCTGGCTCTGAACATTCAGTTGTCCCTGACCCCAGTTCTCCAGTGCATCCTTCTGCCTGGGTCCATCTGCCCAAGTCCATTTCTTGATGGACTCATAATCATCTTTAAAGACCCTATTTAGGCCAGGCATGGTGGCTTGCACCTGTAATCCCAGAGACTCAAGAGGCTACAAAGGGAAGATTCCTTAAGACCAGGAGTTCAAGACCAACCTGAGCAATGTAGTGAGACCCTGTCTCTACCAAAAATAATAATTAAAAAAATTAGCCAGATGTGATGGTGCATACCTGTAGACATAGCTACTCTGGAGGGTGAGGCGGGGGACCACTTAAGCCCAGGAGTTCGAGGCTGCAGTGAACTATGATTGTACCACTGCACTCCAGCCTGGGCAACAGAGTGAGACCCTCCTGCCAGGATAGGAAGAAGGAAGAGCTCATAAGAAACGGAAAAAAAGAGATGGCATGTAGCAGCGGAAGGGGAAGAGGTGAGGAAATCAGGCAGGGAGAGTTTCAAGGGGCAGAAGATGTCAGAAACATGCCAAGGATGGTTTAGATCTGGAAACGGGTCTTGAGACTGACTCTAAAAGAAGAAAACAGACGCTGTTCAAAGGCTCTCTGCTTTGAGGTAGCCTGAAGCCTGGCCCCTCCCCTCTTCACTCCTGCAGCTTCTGCAAAGTGTGTCCTACTGTGCCGGGGTCATCCCTCTGCTCCACTTGCCCCTCTTCCTGAAGGCTGTAGGAGCACCCAGTGCAAGACCACTCCTATGCCTCTGCCTGTCCCCGGCCTTTCCCACCCTCTCACTCTGGACCCCAGGCAGACCTGTCAACCCGGACTGCAGACCCCGATGAGCTCACCCACAGCAGGGCTTCATGCAGTGGCAGGGGCGGGTGGGTGGCAGCAGGAGGACCCCGCAGGCTTCTCACAGGGTTCAACACGGCTTTTCGCCCTGCGGCGGGGACGCCCACTCTGGTTACTATTGCAACACCGTCACCCTTTCTCATCTCTCTTTCTTCAGTTTTACTCTTTCTCTCTCTCCAGAGTTCTTTTTCTTTTTTAATTTTAATTTTTATTTTTTTCCCACTGCGCCGGCTCAAATGTTGCCTCCCGGGAATCTCCTGATCTCTCTCCAGAGTTCTAAACAAAAGGGAAAAATGTCATGGACAGAGTTTGGAGGGGGAGGTGTGGGTAATCAGAACAGAAGAAGGAGTGAGAGAATTGTTGCTTGTTTTTCTGTTAACGTAGCCATTTACACCTAGTGTTCCATTATTGGAACGCTAAGCATGCGGGAGTTATTTATATCCTACTGCTCAAGGCATGGCCAAAGTCTGAATGCAAAAATTTAAAAAATTGCAACTTCAGGCACACATGGGTTAAAATCAAGATACAGTTCTCATGCCATAAATTTCACCCTTTCAAATCATACAGTTTAGGTCTTTCCATATTTACGAAGTCATGTGAATGTCACCACTCTACCTGCCGGGTATTCTCATCACCCCAAGAAGGAACCCGTTAGGAGTCACTCCTCACTTATTCTTCTCCCATCCTGTTGGCTTCTGATTACAGCATTACAGACATCTTCATGCGGAGGTGAGGAGGCTGGGATAGCATAAAAGTTAAAACATAGCTAACTTCTAGTAAGTGTTACATTGTATAAAGAACCCTAGCCTCACAGACCCAACTCCAGCAGGCGCAGGCTTTTGTGCACAGTGGTGTCAGGTGGAAATGCACATCCTGTGAGTTGATATTTGCAAAGTGTTTAGAACCGTGCCTGGCACGTGGCAAGTGCCATGACTGTGTTTGCTGATGAACTAAGCAAATGGCAGCGTTATCAGGAGAGGTAGGGTTTCTGCCCCGGTTACAGACGCACAGAATCCAAGTTTTCTCCAAAAGGATCTAATGGAAAAATCCAATCTGTTCAAGTGTGGCCAAGTACCAGATTTGAAACACAAGGTTGTCCTTAAGAAAGGGATGATTCCTAATGAAATACTGGAAAATATTCCCTAGCCTCCCTCCAGGGAGAAGCCAGGGAATAGGACCAATTTCAAGAAAAATGCAGTCAAATGAAAGGAGAATTACAACATTTTGCAACAATAGTTCCAATAAGTGGATTCTTTCCATTGGTATTAATCGTATTCCCACTGGACGCCTCAGAGTCCACGGTGTTTTCTATTCCTATCAGCATCAGTATTCATGAGCGTCTCTTGTCCCTTCTTCTGTAGGATGGAGGAGCTGTAACAACATGGATGTCTCATGCAATGCTTTAAAACATAACCCTTAAAACTCTAACTTAACTATTGGAATTTACTTCTTTTTTTTAGATGGAGTCTCGCTCTGTCCCACAGGCTGGAGTGCAGTGGCGTGATCTCAGCTCACTGCAGCCTCTGCCTCCTGGGTTCAAGTGTTTCTCCTGCCTCAGCCTCCCGAGTAGCTGGAACTACAGCCATGCACCACCACGCCCAGCTAATTTTTGCATCTTTAGTAGAGATGGAGTTTTACCATGTTGGCTAGACTGGTCTTGAACTCCTGACCTCAGGTGTTCCACCCACCTCCACCTCCCAGAGTGCTGGGATTACAGGCATATGCCACCATGCCCGGCCATGGCTAGCTGGCTCCGAAGCCTTGGTTAAGGACGCTGTGCAATGGGGACAAATCCACAGGTGCTACTGGAACCTGCAGACCCAGAGGGAGGCTCTGGGAGGAATTCCATCTGGAAGCAAGCATGCCATGTCCAGCGGCCAGGGTGACCCAGCAGTCAGTGCTGGAAGGGAGTGTGTGCAACAGCAGGGCTCTAGCCCCAAATGAGAATCATGGCTGGGGGTGGGGAGGCTGGAGACAGATTTCTGGAAGTGACCTGGCAGGTAGGAGCAAGGTCCAGGTGGGAACTCAGAACACAGAGCTGAAGACAGAAAACAGTTTAGTACCATGGGACTCAGAAGGCAGGACCATGCAGGGCACGTGGTTTCCAGAAGTGAATAGAGGGGTGAATTGTCCATAGGAGGAGCTTGAGCCGGCACTGGCAGGAGAGGCGCTTGGAGCAGTGCTGCTCTGGGGCTGAGTGGCCTGAGGATTGACGGGGCCTTGTCTGTAGTGCAGCGAGTAGCAGAACAGGGCTGCAGGAGAGTTCCCGGGGCTGCAGGAGAGTTCCCGGGGCTGCAGGAGAGTTCCCGGGGCTGCAGCTGTGAGGAGAGGAGAGTCTGGGAAGGACATGCTGCTGGACTTTGCAGTGATGGGGTGTGATTTCTCACGCCCAGAGGCCACTATTCCCTGGCTGTGCTCCCGTGGGGTCCATAAGTGAGAGACACAGGACCGGATGTGGGCTTTGGCAGTGGGCAGGTGGATGAGAATTCATGTAATACCCAGCTCAGGGTGTGGCTCTGGAACAAGGCAGGCCTGGGTTTGAATCTCAGCTTTCCCCCAGTCAATATCATGGGTATGGGGCTGTTATTGGCCTTCTTGCACAAGGCTGATAACACGCACGTGTTGTAAGGATATATGAAATAATGCGTGCGAACAGCATCAATGGTCATAACACATGAAACCCGTGAAAATCAGTTGATTGCGTTGGCTCTTCCGCTGCGTGTCCTGGTCCCCACATCAGTGTTCCTTAACCTTTTTTATTTTTCAAGGCACAAACTCCTTTCAAAGCCTGATTAAAGCTTTGCATGCTCTCCTTGCAAAACCCACTCATACATTTGTTCAAGGAATTTCAGAGGTTTTACCGACACTGGCGTTGAGAATCTCTACTCCTGACTTGAGGACAGGGCTGCTTTCTGATTGCCATCTTATCTGTCATTGTCCATGTGCAGGTATAATCCTACACAAATGCTTTAAAATTAGAATTTGCAAAACTGGCTTTGTGATATGCCTGGCATCCTACGCGCAGACAAAAGCTACAATCACCATAAAAGGCTAATTGGGATTACTGGGGACATTTAAGTTGGGCGGTAGAGAAGATGACACTGTTAAATTCGTTTCCCTTCTTAGGTGTGATCAGCACTGCAGCCACCTGGGGAAGATCCTTGTTCTCAGGGTGGAATTGCCAGTGCTTCATGTTTCCCTTCTTAGGTGTGACCAGCACTGCAGCCACCTGGGGAAGATCCTTGTTCTCAGGGTGGAATTGCCAGTGCTGTAGCTCCAGGCTGCTGGGGTCTTACGGCTTCTAGGTCCCCACTAGGAATGGGTCATTTCCCTGGCCTGCTCCTTTGAGTGGTCACTAAGAATCAATTTGCTCTATTCCACTTTCCCTGAACTTTGCCCCTCAAATTCCTAAGCTCTGTGGAAGAAGATTTTACTTCTCTCCCGTAAAGAAACATGGCAAGCAAGACCCACTGAAATGCAAAGGCCATTTACGAGCTGGAAACTCATCAGCTCAGAACAGATTTCTGTATTTGTAGCTTGGCCAGGAGGGCTTAGGGAAACTCTTCACTTCTTTTTTTTGGGGGGGGAGGAAGGGAGGAAGGGAGGAAGGCAGGAAGGGAGGGAGGAAGGAAGGGATGACGGAAGGAAGGAAGGGAGGAAGGGAGGGAGGGAGGGAAGGAAGGGAAGGAAGGAAGTCAAGCAATGAGAGAGACATTGCCGATCTGGATCTAGAGGTTTACAAGTTGATTTCTTTTTTTTTTCTTTTTTTGAGAGAAGGAAAGAAAAAAAGAGTAAAGGAGAGGAAGAAAGAGGAAGAGAAAGAGGGCCAGCTCGTAAATGGCCTTTGCATTTGAGTGGGTCTTGCTTGCCATGTTTCTTTATGGGAGTTGGATTGGGTGTACTAGGACAAGGCATTCTGAATTCTCAAATATCTTAGGATGTATTCTTCCCCGAAAGGCTGTGGGCATGTGAAAAAAGTAAACACCCGGGGGGAGTTAGGAGGCTGGGGTCTAAATGAACTCATTCTGTGACCTTGGACAAAGCATTTGATTTCCTGGGGCCTCTGTGTTTTTGGTGGTTCCCTAAGGTCAGTGGACTCAATGCCTCTCAGTGAGTGGTAAACATCTGAGTCACTCCTGGAACATTATGACCAAACAGAAATCCCAAACTCCCAAACATGTGCCTGGCTTCCACTTCCCCACCAGGCCTAGGGTGGGGCCTGGGTTGAGGGGTACTTTTTAAAAAATCCGCGCACGTCTGCTGGGGAACCACGGAGCGGAGTGACGCCCAACAGAGCTCCTTCCAGAGGAGGGGCAGTTAAGTGGCTTCTCAAACAAGCTGAGGTTCAGAAGCACAACGCTGTGAGGCTGACTCAGAGCTGGGCCATTCCCATTCTTCCCAAATGAGGTCTAGTCAGGCAGTGCTGTTTTCTGCTCCACTCGAAGCCCCCAGATGTGGGGTGCCTCGCTCCAGCTGAGGGAGGGAGTGTTTTCACGCAATCTGCCTGGCCCTGTGCTTTCTGAGGGGTCCTTTGAACCTGAGTGTTGCAGTGAAGGCAAAGTATTCCCTGGGATGACAGATGAGGTAGGTTTCAAAGGAGCCTGTTTTCAGCCTGGGTGGGGCTGGCCTCTGCACTCTCTGGGTTTCCTTGGATTGTTGAGTCACCAGGCTCTGGCCACTGGATTTCACAACTGGTATCTGGGTTTGCTTGAATCACCACCTTTCCAAGAAGAAGCCAAGGCTTGACCTAGCCGTGCTTTTTGTGTGTTAAACACAAAGCTGATCTTACCCCCGAAAATGAGAATTAACATCCTGGAAGTGTCACAGGCTGCTTTTCCTGAGAATTCTCTGGATTTCGGACACTGTTTCTTCTAGGATTCATATCTTAAAATACAGTAGCCCAAGCAATGAATTGCCTCAGAACACATTTATTCAGCCCCTGCTTGTCCCCTGCCTAGTGTCTCGAACAAACACTGAATACCTTCCTTCTGGGCCCTTCTTTCTGAGAAGCCCAGGCGAAGGGGCACTGATGGCTCAGTTGGGAGACTCCCTATTCCACTGGGTCCTGTGTTCTGTAAACTGGCCACAGTTCTCCTCATGTTACCGTGGTCCCCTGGCCATCACTGGCTTCCATGTCCCCTGGAAAGGAGTGTTTCTGGCCCGTTGACTTGTCAAATGACACCAGCCAGCCCACCTGCGCACTCCAGGGACCATCTCTGCACATCAGACATGCTTCTGGACAAAGTCCTCCCGAGCAGTACACACCACAGCCTATGAGAAAGCAGAGTAAAATCTTATCTTCCAACACTAACAAAGCATGTGTAGCGGATTGTATGGTGGCCCCACTAAAAAAAATCTTCACATTCAAGTCCCCGGAACCTGTGAATATTGCCATATTTGGAAAAGGAGTTTTTGCAGCTATAATTAAGCTGAAGATATCCAATGACAAGTGGTATGGTTTGAATGTGTCCCTCAAAAAGCCTGTGCTGGAACCCCTTCTGCCATGGGCTGATGCAGCCAGAAGGCCCTCACCAGATGCAGCTCATTGACCTTGGGCTTCCCAGCCTCCAGACCTTGAGAAATAGGCTTCTTCTCTCTCTCAGTTACCCAGTCTGTGGTATTCCACTATAGCAGCTGAAAACAGGCACGTGTCCTAATAACTGGCACATAAAGGGGAGACACGGAGGATGAGGCAGTGTGACTGTGGAGGGTGGAGACGGAGGTGATGACACCGAAGTCCAGGAATGCCTGGAGCTAGAGGGGCAAGGAAGGACTCTCCCCTAGTGCCTTTGTGGGGAGCACTGTCCTGCAGACACTTTGAATTCAGACTTGCAGCCTCTAAAAATATGATACTTGCTGTTGTTTTAAGCCATCTAGTTTGTGGTTATTTATTATGGCAGCCACAAGAAACTAATACAGCGTACACACACACACACACACACACACACACACACACACGACAGCTGTGAGCACAGGGGACTCTTGGAGGAGAGCAGAGGACACCTTGAGAGTAGCTGACATGGCAGCGGCAGCACAGATACCACGACCCACATCCTCCCTTGACGCCCACATCATTTCCATGCAGTCCCTGATTCTCACCTAGAAGCCGTCCACCTTTCAGCTCCATCTCCAGGTCACTGCCCCGGGAGGTACTGCCTTCAACTCTGTGCCCCAACAGACCCACACTGCAGGAGGCTGTCGGTGGACCTCCCCAAGGCAATCCCCACCCCAGGCCGCTGGGCTCTGTCCTCCCTGCCTTCCAGGGTGCAGGTGCTCCTCCTCTGGCCCTCTGCTTGTGCATGGGCCCTTCTCCATTGACATCCAGCTCTGCCAGGCGGTTCCACCTGCCCCATGACCGAAGGCAGCCCCCGAGCCATTCAATGCTGCTCCTTCCAAACCCGTGCGTGGTTGCGTTTTGTCATGGACTGTACATCCCTGTCCCAGGAGACTTGGACAAAGATCTTTTATTTTTTTCTCCTGGAAATATGCTCTGAAAATCCTTTCCTTATCATTTAGATTTTGAAGGCCATTTGAGCCATTTTGGATTTAAATAAAAAGAGTCCTGAGGACTTTTTTTTTCTTTTTGAGGCAAAGTCCCGCACTGTCATCCAGGCTGGAGTGCAGTGGTGCAGTCTCAGCTCACTACAACCTCCGCCTCCTGGGTTCAACCAATTCTCCTGCCTTAGCCTCCTGAGTAGCTGGGACTGCAGACACCCACCACTACACCCGGCTAATTTTTGTATTTTTTAGTAAAGACAGGTTTCACCATGTTGGCCAGGCTAGTCTTGAACTCCTTACCTCAAGTGATCCGACCGCCTCAGCCTCTCAAAATGCTGGGATGACAGGTGTGAGCCACCATGCCCGGCTGCTGAGGACTTCTTGTCAGCCTTTTTTCATGTGTGTGTGTCAACTTTGAGCCTGTTTATTTTAGGGAGTAGGCTGAAGTCCGTTTTTCCTTTCTCACAGAAAGGTTTTCAGCACATCAACACTGCTAATTATCTATCATTAACATTGCTTTGAGAGTGAAAATTCTAAATGTATTCTGTGTAAATCTTCCTAGTGACTATGAATATGTCTGAACTGTAAATACACTTTCTAGAGACGCAACAATCATGCTTTTTGTCACTATTTAATCTCTTAACATATGGAGTTTGACATTCCCTGGAATTATATTTTCCTTTAATTTAGCTTTAATCAGATAGAGTGTCCCATATAAAACAAATATGCCTAAATAAATGTAGAGGTAAGCGGTTCATGACTTCATGATGCCTAGATAATGAGGCTACCTCTTTTTTATCTTCCCAGCAACTCTTACCATGACCTTGGGGGGAGACGTGGGTGCTTCAACTTTCACTTTCTCTGCTTCTTTGTAAGATTGTATGAAGTCTTGTTTTCAGCAGGATAAATCAGTTAGCCTCAGTGTGTCCCTCCTGTCTATAAGGCAGTGGGGATTCTTTCCATTCCAGATGGAAATTTATCTTTTGATTTTTCATGTACATGAGATATATTCCCTCCATCTCCCTTCCCATCCATCACGGTGGAACACTGCAGGGATGGGATCTGATGGCGAAGGTCAGATGGGACATCTGTTGGACAGATTACTTTTGCCAAGTAATAAGCAGAGAGAAAATAATTGGAAGAAGACAGACAACTCATTACTAATCAAAGGGTACGGCCATCTTGGCTTCAGATGTGGAGTTCGAGCTAAGAATATGTGGAAACGAAGTTGCATTTTTAAAAGGATGTGTTTACGTGTTAGACATGGTTCATATGTTCTGTTAGATTTCAGAATTGTAAGCCATCAAGGAGAGGCCACAAGACACCCAAAATAATTTTGCTTTGCATCATGGGTATAGTGTTTCACTCTCAAAATAAAACCTTCCTAGTCATGATGTCACTGACTTACTAATTAAAGCAGTAATATCACCATTTTGTATATTATTAGAAGGCTAAAGCTGGTGAAACTCACTGGATTACCTCAGGCTAACAGCAGGGTCTTGAGATCAACAGCTAGAGTTGGCAATTTGAGGCAATTGGGCATCAAGTCACAGCAGGGAATCCTTGAGTGGCTGAGGAGGTGGCTGGGGATGGGCTGATGTACACACTTGGGAAACACACACTGCCTCTCCTCGAGCCCCTTCCTGAGGCGTGCCTAGCCAGGACATTGTGATAATACTAGTGTTCTGTAATTTGTTGATTCCATTTTCTCTCCAGCTTTCAGGAAACTCAGAGCTAAATTTAGTGTTCATGAGTAAGAATTATTTCACTTCGACCTACTTCCTCTGCTGAATGAGGTGCGCTGTTACATTTTGGAAGTGTGTGGGGATGCCAGAACCCAGCTAGGAATTGGACTTTATGTTCTGAAGAAGAGGAGTGGCGAGAAGAAAGGGTGGATGAAGAGCTCGGGGCAGACTGGGCTGGTGGGAAAAGGCCAAGGTCCAGAAGAGGGAAGGGGTTCTGCAGGGAGCCGTGGCAAGTCTCCCGGGTGCCTCCAGCTCCTCCACCATACCCTCCCCAGCCCTGCAGTGTCCCTCCATCCACCCATCAGGATGACAAATGGAGGCAGCCATCATTCTCCCTGCAGAGGGGCTGGCTGCCTCTCCGGTGAACCCTGTTGGGCTGGACTGGAGCTGAAACCTAAAATAATGTGCAGTTTTATTACCAAATTCTAGAAAGATTTTTATATGTATTCATAGTGGGAGATAAGGTGAGTAAAATAACCCTTTGCCCATAATTCTTCTGAAGCATCTGTTTTCAAAATATTGTTTTACCCAGAGGGTGCCACTTTCAGATAGCTGAAGCAACTTCTAAGGGGGCCAGGCTGTCAAAACTGAGTTTAATGCATGAACTGTAGTTTAACACTGCTAACGAAATTCATATAATCGCACTTCTTTACTCAATGTAGTTTTTAAACAGCTTTTCCTAAATGTGGTCCAGAATGACTTGCTTTAGAATCACCTAGAAATCTGCAGACCTGTAGGGAGGACCTGTTCTACAACTGCTTAATTAGAAATGCTCAGGGTAGAGCATGGGTCTAACAGGTTCTGCAAAGACACTCAGGCAAAATAAAGTTCGAGACCCACTACGTTAGGGGTTGGCAAACATTTTCCTTAAAGGGTCAGATAGTTAATATTTTAGGTTTTGTGGGCCATAGGTTTCTGGGCCAATTATTCAACTTTGCCATAAGACAGTACATAGATGGATGGGCATGGCTGTGCTCCAATAAAACTTCATTTACAAAAATAGGTGGTGGAGCTGGATGTGGCCCACACCCTACAATTTGCCAATGCCTGCAACAGATAGTGAGTTTAGAGAGTGGAACTGTACCTGTTTTGTTTGCCACTGTACAGAAACCAGCAAAGTCTTTATTATAAAATTGTCACTTTGTGAACACTGATTAGGTGCATAAATCAATGAATACTTAAAATGAACACTGACATTTGAGGTTTATAAAATTTACGTAAAGTACTATTCACTGTTTTTGATGTGTAGTTCTATGAATTTTGGCAAATTAGTAGTGTCATGTGACTACCATTGCAATTAGGATGTGGCAATTCTACTCCACCTCAAATTCCCTCCCAGTATAGCAGTCCTGCATCATACTGATCTGTTCTCTGTCCCTGTGGTTTAGCCTTTGCCAGAAAGTCAAATAAATAGAATAAAGCCCTCAGTATTTTAGGTCTGGCTTCTTTCATTTAGTTTAGTGCATTTGTGGTTCTTCCACAAATGGTTGTTCATGTATCAATAGTTTTTTCCTTTTATTGCTGAATTTCATTATGTGTAAATATCACAGTTTGTTTATCCATTCCTCAGTTGAGGGGTATTTTGGTTGTTTCCAGTTTGGGGCAATTACAAATAAAGCCAACTTCACGAACAGATATCTTTGTGGACACGTGTTTTCATTTATCTTGGGTAAGTACCTAGGAGTGGATTGCTGGGTTGTAGAGTAAGTACATGTTTAACTTTATTAGAAATGGTCAGACTGTATATTAGTCCATTCTCACACTGCTATAAACACATAGCATTTATAAAGGATGGAGGTTTACTTGTCTCAGTTCCACAGGACTGGGGAGGACTCAGGAAACTTACAGTCATGGTAGAAGGCAAAGAGGAAGCAAGGCACCTTCTTCACAAGGTGACGAGGAGGAGCAGTGCCAAGCAAAGCGGGAAGAGCCCCTTATAAAACCATCAGATCTCATGAGAACTCACTATCCCCAGAACAGCTTGGGAGGACCCGCCCCAGTGATTCAGTTACCTCCACCTGGTCCCTTCCTTGACATGTGGGGATTACGGAGATTATGGAGCTTATAAGTCAAGTTGAGATTTGGGTGGAGACATAAAGCCTACCTGTATCAGACTGCTTTCCAAAGCTGTCCTATTTCGTGCACCTCCAGGCAATGCGTGAGAGTTCCAGTAGTTCTGCATTCAATGACGTTTCTTAAAAAACGATTATTCTAATACGTATGTTACAGTATCTCCTTGTGGTTTTAATGTGCATCTTCTTAACGAGTAATGATGTGGAGCATCTTTTCTTATTTGCCATCTGTATGTTTTCTTTGGTAAAGCATCTTTTTAATTATACTTTAAGTTCTGGGATACATGTGCAGACCATTCAGGTTTGTCCATGTTTTAAAAAATTGGGCTTTAGACAGCAAAGCTAAGATTGTTTACAATCTTAGCTTGTCAATGTCTACAATACTCACATTTTTGATGTTTTCTTTTCTTTTCTTTTTTATTTTGTTCAGAATATTTTTAAAATATCCTCTGAATTTCTTTGATTCATAGGTTATTAAAAGTGTGTTGTATAACTTCCAACCATTTCAGAATTTTCAAGCCATCTTTGTGTTATCAATTCATTTTGTTATGGTCTAAGAACATAGATTGTATGATCTGTATTTTTTGAAAAACTTGTTAAAGCGTTTTTTTTAAACTCCAGAATGTAGTTTATAAGGGTGAATCTTTCATGTGCACTTGAAAATAAGGTGTATTCTGCTGTTTTGGGATGTCAATTAGGCCACATTGATTGATAGTGCTGTTCAGATCACTTATATCCTTATAGATTTTTTTGTCTGCTTTCTTTTCTGATTACTAAGAGAGGAGTGTTAATGTCTTCAACTTTAACTGTATGTTAATTTCTCCTTTCAGTTCTATGATTTCCTTGCCTCATGCATTTTGACACATTGTTGTTATATGCATATACATTTAAGATTATTACATTTTTCTCTGATAATTAACAGCTTATCATTGCATAATGTTCATCTTTACCCATGATAATCTTTCTTGTTATGAATTCTGCTTTTAAGTTACTATGGCTACTCTAGCTTTGCTTTGATTAGCATTTGCATGGTGTATCTTTCTCCATTTCTTAACTCTTAACCTATCTAAGTTTTTATATTTAAATGGGTTTTCTGTAAGCAACATATAACTGAGTAATTTTTCCTTATTTTAATTTCGTTTGACAATCCCTGTCTTTTAACTGGTGGGTTTGGAGCATTTGCGTTTAAAGTGATTCACATATAGGCCATCCTTACCTCACACCGTGTGGGGCTGTCAAAATGACCAGATAAACTGAAACCATACCAAGTGACTTAATAATCAACGGGGAAGTTATGATGGCTTCATAACCTGTACATTTCTTTATCAAAAGATTAAAAATTCTCCTACTCTTGGTTACAAGTGTAATTGTAAAACACTAGAAAGACGGAGAATTAAAATGCCTTATTCTTTAATCAGTAATATCAAGAGTAGTTTGAACAATGTTTTCTATGCCTCTGCATGCTGTTGTACTCCTTTCTAAGCTGTAGTCAGCTTCCTATATTTCATCCTTTGCTCATTCTGTGTCGTAAACTACCTCTCAGAGTTTCTTTCATGTGAAGCTTTATCCTAATCCTAAACTCTAGAAAATCTCAGTCCCTTTGGTCACAATCCCTCTCTGCACGCACGTCAGGAAGTTGGCCTTCACCAAGTTCCTCTGGCCGCATATCTAGCGTCTCTTCAATGACAGTGGTGTCAGCATTCCCACAGGCAGTCTCTCCTTCTATGACTCCATCCATGTTCCATTTGAATTTCTCTTGAGCATGATCACTTTCCATTTATCCAGTGCACCTTCATGTTTGTTGGTCAATTTCTTATTTTGATGCTCTTTTGTGTTTTTTGGCAAATATCCCATGGTTTTATCACTGGGATGTAGGAATGCAACAAAACACATGTTTCTGGCTGTGAAGGAACTAAATAATGGATGCACGGCGCCCAGTCACCAATAGACTTTGGAAGACCTGATGGGGCTGGTGGCTGGTTATGATGCACATCTATTATTTATGTAGCAATCTGTGGACTTGAAGAGGTGGAAGTGAAGTCTGCATATTATGAAACTGCCCTCCGTTAATATACAGTGTTTGAACTGTGTTGTCTGGGGGACTGGCGTTGTGGAACCACATTATTATTGCCTCCCCTCTAGCTTTGGCCCTTCCCTTTGTCCACCTCCTCATTGAGAATCTGCCTCTGACAGCTCTCTCAGCTGTGATGTACCATTATTGTAATTGGAGGCCTGATAAAAAGGTGGCAGCGTGTGGAGAAGGGGATGTTCTCTAACCTTCGGAGGATATTTCAGCCTCTGCCCCACACAGTGGGCCTCTGTCTCAGGGGCATGGTCTTCACAGTTGCTTCTCTCCCTCCTTCAAGGGTGGGACATATTCCTCTGTTCCCCCAATACCTGACTAAAGCGTTCCTACTCTATGTCTTTGAAGCTCTCTCTCCCATAGTTTAAGGCTTTCTTTCTTTTTTTTTTATTCCTTAAGTGATACAGGGGAACGGGAGTGGGGCTGAATGGGGTGGAGTTCCCTTTCACTAGCTGGATGAGACGTCATAGTGGCTTTCTGGCAATGTCCTTCACAACATGAAGGTTTTTGTTCTGTAAGCAAGAAATTCCTGGTTGGATAACATAATAGTTCCTATGGTTTTCCTCTCATCAGGACCATGGAAAGAAGGGTGTTCCTCTGGATGCATCTTGATCATGTCAAGATTCCTAGAGGAAAAGCCTGCAAAAGACTGTGCTTCCCAGAAGCTTCTCCCTTGGTATTTCACATGCAGATTCCACAGTTATTAAAATTTCTATTAATGTTTGTATTGGCTTGGTCAGTGCTTTCTGCTCCACGTAAACAAATCTCACTGCCTATATCTCCCTGCAGACATCCCTGTGTTTCCAGATTCTAGGATGGTTGTTTTCCTTGAGACCTCAGTTCTGTAACAGGTCCAAGAAAAGTTGTTAATTTTGATTTTCGGTTCATCCAGCTTTTTCTTATTTTAAAGATGGACATGATGACTTCCAAGCTCTTTATGCATCCAGCAAAACTATGTTGGAGTTTTTTTTCTCAACTTTCTGGTTGCAAGTTCCACAGGGAGGGAAACGCCCAAGTAGAACAGTCACTCACTGCAGGTGAGAATAAATGTGGTTCTGATCAGACCACAGGGCTCAGTAGCGGCACCTCCACAGTACCTGGAGGAGCCAGAGTCGTTCCCTGTGTGGGCAGGGTGTTGGCGTTCTCCCCAAGGGGCAGGGGAGCATCCACAGGACACTCAGGCCAGTGGACACAAGCCTGGAGGAAGTGGTAAACCTGTCCTCCAAGTGCAGAGTGTCCTTCTCAGCTGATGGTAGTTCCAGCTGGGCCATCACAGTGACCCATGTAGATGGTGATTGGACATTGTTTGGTGCCAGATGCTATGCTATGTCCTCTGCATGGATGGTGCAGGTATAACTAGCTCTAGATTAGAGTTTCCATGCCCCATGAAACATCTACAGTGACAGCATCTCCTCCACAACTGCCTTTCCCAAAGTATGCTCTGCAATCCTGGTTTTCAGAGAAGTTACTGAGGGCCACAGGGCTCTGGCATGGAGAAAGGGAAACCTGTTTGGGAAACTGAGCTGCCGCTGGAGAACAACTTTGATTCCAAGCCACTAACCCCTGTCCAGAGCTGGATCCTGGGGCTGAAGATGAAGGAGGCAGAGTCCGTGGGGCAGGTCTCCTGGGAGCCATTACCACCCTAACATTCCTCTCAAATATCAAAGCAAGGGATCTTCAGCCGTATCCAGGGTTTTCAAAAGTAATTTTTTTGAAACCAAAATTTATTTAGCTAATCTTATAACTAGAGTAACTTCAGCCCTTGGTAAAGAGAAATAAACTTTGAATTTCAAATACCTTCAATTGTGAGTGTGCGCACATAAATTTCTTACTATAGATCATGTTATGTGGATTTGTTAAAGGCCAACAACTAAAACAGTGTTCTTACACCAGCTGGAAGTGGAGGCAGAAGAAATAATGCACTCAGGAAATTTACTTTTAAATAAGCTGCGTTTATAAAACACTGTCCTAAGAGTTTTCATTCCACCGAGCTTCCATTTGAGAACTTGTAAAACCACTAAGCTATTGCTTTGAAATTGAATTAGGTGAAAATTCAATTTTCCTTTAGAGGAAGGACAACATGTTACTGTTGCTGGATCAATAGGAGATGTTATTAAATAGCAATAATGAAATAGTATTGCAGCATCTAGAAATCAAATAAGAGGGAAACAATTTACTAATAATATTCACATTTACGTAATATGCGGTTATTACACATTATCCTCAAAGTTATACTCCTAGCGAGTCTCCACTTAAGATGTTGTGCAGTTACCTAAATAATATAGGTAAAACCAGAAAATAAAATAAACATTTCAGTATCACTTTAAAAGGAAGGCAGAGTAAAATTATTGCTGCGTTTTTAGATTATTTTAGTGGACTTGTTAACAACAATAGAGGTATTATAATTACACTACCTACAAATAGAATAAAATGGAATCAGTTAATTTATGAGTCAAATGTAAATAATCTATGGAAAACGTTGTCTAAGAATAATAAAATCCTATCAAGTTCCCATTTAGGCCAGCAAAAACCAACAGCAATAAAACTAAAAGAAAAAATCAAAATGAGCAGAGAGAAAGGCATCTTGCTGTGGTTCTGAACTTCGGAAGTGGGCTCACTGGGAGGCGATGGTCCCTCAGAGGAGACTCTCCTGCTGTCAGGCTGTGTGAACTGTGCTTGGTATGGACACATTTCTCTGCTCCTCAGTGGAGGAGGCTCTGGGCTGGGGCTTCCTTCCTGGAGAAGATTCCTAGTCAGTGTCTTCTCCCCTTTGTAGAATCAGGGAAGGACAGAATCCCCTTCCCAGGACCTGATCCCTGGGGCCCTCAGACCTTCTGATGTCTGACAAGGGGACAAGGAGAGGATGGAGCTGGGAGAGTGGCATCCCTTTCCTGCAGGATAGTTGGATCAGGGCAGCCCAGGGGCATCCTGATTCCATGGGAGGGTTTGATCGAGGTGGCCCAGGGGCACCCCATTCCAATGGGAGGGCTGGATAAGGGTGGACCCAAGAACACCCCTTTGCCATGGGAAGGTTGGATCAAGGCAGCCCATTGACACTCTAATCCCATGGGAAAGTTGGGTCAGCACAGCCCAAGGGAACTACTCTGCTCCCATGGGAATGTTGGATTAAGGTGGCCCAAGGATACCCAGTTCTCATAGGAAGGTTGGATCAGGGTGGCCCCAGGAACACCCCTTTACCATAGGAGGGTTAGATCAGGGTGGCCCCTGGATCATTCCTTTACCACGGGAGGGTTGGATCAGGGTGGCCCCAGGATCACCCCTTTACCATGGGAGGGTTGGATCAGGGCAGCCCCAGGATCACCCCTTTACCACGGGAGGGTTAGATCAGGGTGGCCCCAGGATCACCCCTTTACCACGGGAGGATTGGATCAGGGCGGCCCCAGGGATACTCAGTTCCCATGGGAAGGTTGGATCAAGGTGGCCTAAAGGTACCCTGTTCCCATGAGAGGGTTGGGTTAGGCCATCCCGAGGGCACCTCATTCCCATGGGAAGATTGGATCTAGGCAGCCCATTGACACCCTAATCCCATGGGAAGTTTGGATTAGGGCGGTCCAAGGTCACTACTCTGTTCCCATGGGAGAGTTGGATTACGGTGGCCCAAGGATACTCTCTTCCCATGAAAGCGTTGGGTCAAAGCAGCCCAGGGACACCCTGATTTCATGGGAGGGCTGGGTCATGGCAGCCTAGCTGAGAGGTACAGGCGTAGAGGCTTGCCGTGTGGTGCAGACACTGAGTAGGGCTGGGGGCGTCTGGTGGAGGCTCTCATTCTTGGGCCTGATCCTGGCAGGGGCTGCACTTTGAGCCCTGGGCCCTGGATCCCCACCCACTGGGGTCTGGTGCTCCTGCTCTGGGTCCCGTTATCCCCATGGGCCTCTGCTGACAGCCCCACAGCAGCATCAGGGACGTGAGGGTGCCTCGGAAGACCCTGGATCCTTCCTTGATGAATTATCTCAGAGCACATTTTCTTTCTTAGGCTGTGCAGGTGTCTCTCAGCCAAAAGTGCTCTCAATTAATTCGCATGAGCTTTTCTCATGGGAAGATGAGCTGCCTTTGGTGATGGCCAGGGATTCTCTCCAGTGCTTCTGGGGAATTTGGCTTGCATGTTTTGTGTCCAGCTTTTGCCTGTGTGGTGATCTTGCCATGTGCCCTGGAGAGAGTCCCCTCTGCCCTCATGGGGCAAAGGCTCTCCATCAGTATCTGCCGAACCCTCTCCTTGATGAAAGTCCGGGGTGCTGGGGGCTGGGTGGATGTAATGTTTCCAGAGAGCTGAGCCTCTCCCTTCTAACCGTGATTTTCTGATTTTGGCAAAGTAGTGAGAAGTGTGGGAATTTCTCATGATCGTTAAGGGTATTGATTTTATCTTGTGCAGTTACTTCTTTCTTCTAGAGTTTTAAAATTGGTATTTGACTCCACTGCCCCCAACGTCTCTTTGGAACCCCTTTGTTTATCTTCCACATGGCCTTTGTTCCCATCAATTTGCTTGATCCAATCCCGAGCTCTTGCCCACTCTCTGCGGGGTTCCCTCTGTCTCTCCTCATCCACAGGTGTGTCACTCAGGGCTGTGCTCCCCCTCTTCAGGGGTTTCTAATGTTCTTTCTGCTGTAGGAAAGTTTACTTCCCCTCCCCTTCTCTCCTTGAGCGCTAATCATGCAAGGTCTTTTCATGCAAGGCTCAGAAGTGTTGGGTTTTATCCAGAGGGCAGGAGGAAGCCACTCCAGGGTAGTGGCAGGAAGATGACCTGATTGGATGAGAGTCTAAAGGGACCATTCTGGCTGTCCTATGCAGATCAGAGCTGCGTGGGTAGGAATGGGAGGAGAGAGACCCAGCGTGAGATTATTGAGGAGGCCTGGACAGGGGAGGTAGCAGAGGAGATGAAGAGAGGTGGCTGGGGTCAAGATGATTTTGGAAGTAGAAGTGATGGGTCTTGGTGAGTGTGTGACAGTGGAGGTGGAGTCCAGGGAGACTGGCTGAGGTTGGCCATTGGAAACAGGGTAGAGGATGAAGAGGAAGTCTGGGAAGACAAAGTGGGGAAAATCCCGAATGCCCGTCTTACACCAATATGCTAGATTTGGATGACCTGTGAACTCTCAGGGAGAGGAAGACAATGAACCCAGTTGGAAGGCAGCTTGCATTTCTCAAGGAAACGAGGGGCATGTGCAGAACTACTGCTCTATGCAGGGCAGGACTTCTTTCTCCCACATGTGACCCAGAACGAAAGCCACCTGGAGGAGGTGGAGGTGGAGGTGGAGTCAGGTGTTGGCATCCTCCCCTGTTCTCATTCACCACTGTCTTCCACATCACCATTTCTTTTCCTTCTCTATGTGAGAAGGGAGGAGTGTCCACTGACAGCCTCTTGCATGCTGCCTCCTCTGGCTTATCCCATTTCTCCTCTTATGGACCCTTGTCTGTGACTGGCTCCTCCTCCAGCTGTGCCGTAGAAAGTGGCATTTTGGAGGGTGTGAAGGAGTTACTGCCAAGCTGCTCTGATCGTCCAGATGGCTGCTTCTCCTTTTTCTTTGGCAGTGCTGGCTGTGCCAGGATCTTTCTGTAGGAGATTCCTGTCTGTTGGCTGCCTGGCGTAAGTCCAAGGGTGGAAGAAAGGTGAGGAGCCGGGCACCAGGTAGGCATGACCTCTCGGGCCACAGTTGGCTGCCCCGGGGAAGTGCAATTGTGTTCCGTGACACAGAGGTCTCTGAGTTGGAATCAGGCAAGAGAGTAAAAGGATGTTCGAACCCCAGCTTTGCACAGACACACCGCACAGCACGCACCCAGCACGCACCCAGCACGCACCCAGCAGCATTAGTGGGATAAACATCTGTTTCCCTAAGATTCTGTCTCCGTTTCACTCAGAGAGCTTTTCTAACCTAATTACGTGTGTCAACTCCATGGCCGTAATCACTGTTCTTAGGTTAACCTCGGTAAACAGTCGAAGTTAGATGGTTTTATGGGCTGTCTTGGGGAGTCTTTGGGTTACAGCAGACATGACTGATGATTGTGTGCTGTAACTGAGCTATGCAGTCTGCTGGCCTTTAATATGCCATTAATGGTGACTGAGTCTTGGCACCACCTTGCTGTGTTGGCTCTTGAGTTCCCCTTTACATTAAACTACGCATGATAGCAGACCTGTCTAGCAAAGTACACAATGACCTGAGCTGCTTCCAAGTTAAGAGTGCTTGGTGAGTTTCCTTGAGAGGGAGTCCAGCAATCAGCTCTGAAGTCATGCTTATCTCCCACTGCCCACCCCTCTCTGCTCCCACCCCCGCGTCCTAGGTTAAGTGAAGGGATTAAAAATTAACCCAGTGTGGTCAGTTATCAGAATAGTCATGCACATGTCTCCAAATTACTGCGGGATGAATGGGCACTTTTTTCCTTTTTTTTTTCCCACTCTTCCCAGCTGTTTTTGATCTGGAATAAGCATGAGGGTGAAACATGAGTGAGACGGAAGGGGCTTCAGGTTGATTTGGATGTTTATGTTATCTGATGTGTTATATTAAAGATCATTTCCTAGCCTGACTAGGTTATTATTGAGTTTTTTTTGGATGTGTATTAAGCCATTTCTCTTCCTGATGGCTAGTCCTGAATTTCCCATTTGCTCAATTTTTCTTTTTTGCTCTGGGGAATTCTAGTAGAGCATACATTTCAATCCTATGACCATAATTTCATCAAAATTGGTTATTTTTTACATGTTGAGGCAGAGTGACCCTAATGTTTCAAATCAAGCTATAAAGCTACCTTATTTTTGTTATTTCTGCCACTGAAGATACATCTAAAATTCTAAAATAATTTCATGACAGTAGATAAAGTAGAATCAGTTATTTTGGGAGACATTATCAATATTCAACTGCAATAAAAAATTAATGGGTAAAAGCAATCCTGATACATAATGAAGATTAGCCTCATTTTATGAGGCAGGCCATTCTCTGGTTGAGAAGCATTAAAGAAGAATAAATCACTGTTCCCTCTTCTGGGAGATGAGAATGTAGCAGTGTTTGATGTTGGGGACAGTGGTATTTTTTAGAACTCACAGTTGAGTGCATTAGAGTTTGCTGCCCTATTTTGCAGTCACCCTTTCTCTTATTTAAAGAAAAAAAAAGCAAACTAAAATATACCCAACCCCCCCACTTGCCTTTTACAGAGCCAAAGTGTCTGGTTCTCTTGCCAAAAATGTTTTTAACCCTTTGGCATTTATGAGACAGGAGTAAATAAGGTATGTCAGGGCTCTGAGTGGGGGGTACTGCATAGGGGAGGTCGCCCTAGACTCTGGAATGCTGGCGAGGACTCGCTCTTGCTTGCAGGAACTGTGGGTGCATCTGCAGGTATTGGAGGAGCTGGTCGACTTCACACTGGTAGTTTGGCATTGGTTATGGTGGGAGTACTCATACCATGAAAACTGGCAAGTGCTGCAAGTCAGGACCCCTCCACCCTACTCACCCGTGAGGTTGTTAAATGTCCAGCACGTGGCTGCCTAGGATAGAATAGAACACGATGAGGAGACAGATACTCAGCCCTTCTCCCTCCTAGGAACTCAGAGGGTAAAATGGGTCACTTTGGAGGAAATGCTTTGGAAGACAGTAAGGCTTTGGAATGTAGGCCAGGGACTGCAGGGGCTTGGTTGCCTTCTCATTAGCCTTTGCCTCTGGGACTCTCTCACTCACACTGTGGTTTTGTTGAGTTCTGGGACCAGGAAAATTTCTTTGCTCTGGGTCCTTTTTGCATGCTCAGAATTACTCAGCATTTGGAACTGAGACAGAGACAAGAGCTCCTGGGGCAGCAGAAAGTCCTCAGGAGGTGTGAGTGGGGAAGCTGGTTCACACCCAGTCTCCATGCACACCCGTGTGGACCTCTCAGTGAAGATCTAGGAGCAGGAACAGGACAGGAGCTGTTTAAAAGCCCTCACGTTAGTCCTAGCCACTGATCTGAACATATAAAAGAAAATCAAGCAAAACAGATGTTTTCCAAGAGGCCTCAGAGGCAGCCAGTAAGGGAAGGAATGCTCTCCTTGAGTTGACATCCAACATTGGGCTCCGGGAATGAAATTTCCCGACGCGTTGGATGTGGATAGCATGGTCTTTCTTCCTGCGGATTTTGGAATTAGTTGCAAACTAAAATGGGATGCTTTGAAATCTCAGGTCAGACTTTCCCCTAGACGCTTAAACCAACCCACAGTTCTGGCCACATTTCAGCCAGCAATGAGGAGTCAGAAGGCTGGCTCTCATTTTCTTTTAAAAAAAAGAAGATTTTGCTTCAGCCAGCCAGCCATGGATCTGAAGGATTCTAAGCAATTCTATTTCACGTCGTTTAAACACTGGCTCCTTTATTTCCTCCCTCTTTTCACCAGCTAAAATGATAGGAGTCAACTGTTTCAGGTGGAGAGAACATTTTGTGAAGTTCATTTGCTAAGCTGTCTGCTATGAACTCACTTGGCCAAAAAGAGAAATCCTCCAGGAATTCTGTTTCATCAATCCTTCCCCCACCCAGGGCTGCCACTCCTTCTGATGCTTTCATTTTAGGAGGACTGGGTGTGAACCAAAAAAGATAAATTTTTGCAATTTTATATTTACCATCATCATCTTTCTATTACTCATTGAGGACTGTCAAAATACCAACTCTTTTTTAAAATGAGTCTTGTGTTCTTAGCGGTTTCACAACCTGAATTGAGCAGATGTTTTGAAACAATGCAGCAGTTCATGGAACTATAAATGGCTAGAGCCTTTCAGTCGGAGGGACCCTAATCAAACATTCTATCCCAGTGGTTCTCAGTCAGAGGTGACTCTGCTCCCCCAGGGACACTTTGAAATGTCTGGAAACGTTTTTGTCACTAGAGGGAGGGGGTTGCTACTGGTATCTGGCAGGTAGAGGCCAGGGAGGCTGCTGAACATCCTACAGTGTACAGAACCACCCTCTGGAACAAAGAATCTTCTGGCCAAAAATGTTCAAAGAGCTGAGGTTAAGAAACCCTGGTCAACTCCCAAATTGATGCTCTTCCAGCATCAGACGGGACAGCTCCAGGGACAGCTCAAGAAACTACTCAAGGAGAAGCACCCCGAAACTGGGGTTGACCCACAACATAATGAGTAGGTGGGAAGCAAGGGACAGGAGACCCATGAAAATGCACCCGGGGACAGGGAAGACTTGGATGCCCATCCGTCATCTCCTGTGCTGAGATGGGCATAAACATTCATTCAGCTGTTAGGCTTGATCGGTAGGATTCCAGAGGGCAGGCTTAGAAATGCTGGGGGAAGTTATGGTGAGGTTGAATTTGGCTTGGAGAGGAAGCACTCAGTCTCACCTAGTGACATTTCATAAGCTCCCCTCTGTTGGCTCTTGGCGAGTTCATAGTTAAGAAAATCTTGAGGTTTGAGTCACGCACTTTATTTACTTCTGCCTCTAGCCGCCTGCTTAATCCTGTTCTTTATGCAGTTGATTTTTTGGCCCAAGTGAAGTTCACGCTGGGCTGGGGTGGAGAAGTGGGGAGAGTAAGGGATGGAATTCCAGGAGCAGGCCTGTTAGACACTTCAACCCCTCGAACGCAGCCTCCCTGGCTCTCCTCCCAGCTGGACCGGCTTTAGGGTCCTGTCAGTGGGACAGGCTATCTTGGCCAAACCTATGAATCTCCCCTGGATGGGAAAAAGGAAAGGCGGAACATTAACTTAAAGTTTAGGATGCATGTGGGGAATGAGAGTGTGTGGATGGCTTACAGGATATCACTTGCTCTCCTAGAAACTCTGCACTGCCCTGCAATAAAAACGCCGAACCTCCTGCGCTGGGCTGAGAAGGGGCTTGAGCATCGCCTGGGGAAATCCTTGACGGGCTGCCCAAACCGCATCCCTAATCACTGAGGCACGTGGCTGACATTTTAGCAAGCCCTCTTGGACTCAGAGCTTTCACAGAATGGAGACGAGGGAATAATTTCACTTTGGAGGAGTGCACTTCTTTCCTTTACACCTCCCACTCCACCCTGCTTGTCAGCAATATCCTGCTTGGGCAGATGTCGCAGGAGCCGGCGAGGATGCTGGTTAGCATGACAGCATCCCGCAGCCAAATACCAGAGGCACAGCACATGCTCTTTTCTGAGGGTGTGGGATTCTGGAATTTTGGCACGATTGTGGTTGTTGCTGTAATAATGTTTTGCATTAATAACGTTTCTTTCATCCAGATGGATCCTTAAGTGCTCGACAAACTTTATTAAGTAATTATAACAAGTTACAGCAATTTGATTTGTCTACCATTAAGCATAGTTTCTGGGTGAATCATGGGTTTTGATTTGTTTGGCCACACACAGAAAAGGAATATGGATAGGGGACAGAGTAGACCCAGGACTGTCAGCTGAGCTTAGAAGAAGCCTGTCCTTGGTCTGAATTGGAAAAGGCACTAAGGCAACAGCCTTCCGATGCCATCATGTGCGTGAGGACCATGGCGAACTTGACGATGGAGAAGAGGATACGGAAGCATTTCACACATCCCTGTGTGATAATAAATAAAAATAATAATTATTATTATTTCTAAATGGTCTACAAAACCATGTGGAATCTCAATTTAAATACAGGAAAAGGCTGGGTGTGGTGGCTCACATCTGTAATCCCAGCACTTTGGGAGTCTGAGGTGGGCAGATCACCTGAGGTTAGGAGTTCGAGACCAGCCTAATCAACATGGTAAAACTCCATCTCTACTAAAATACAAAAATGAGCTGGGTGTGGTGGTGGGCGCCTGTAATCCTAGCTACTCAGGAGGCTGAGGCAGGAGAACTGCTTGAACCCGGGAGGTAGAGGTTATAGTGAGCTGAGATTGTGCCACTGTACTCCAGCCTGGGCAACACAGCAAGACTATGTTTCAGAAAAAAAAAAAGAAAAGGAAAAAAGCACAGGACAGACGATGGGTCTGGAAGGCAGAGGCTCTCTGGAAGGAGTCCTAGATCAAAAGTGGCTTGCAGGACCACTCAGGTGGTCTTTCAACCTGTGCCTCCTCTGAGGGCCACCCAGGGGTTCTGCAGCAGGAGGCGATGGGTCACCAGGAGGAGAGCTCTTGGTTCCTGACATCTCCTTCTGACTGGTTTCACATACCGGATTTTACTCAGGATTTCAGCTGAAGAAAACGTCCTACAGCTAAAGACAAGAAAAATAAAGTGTGTAAACTTGGCTGGTCCAGTTCCTGATGTTGCAGGCAATGACCAGGGAGATTAGGCAGGTGGATGGGCTCACATAGCTGATAACTGGGCAGGCTGGAGTAGGACCATGCCCTTTGTACAGCCAGCCCGAGGGGCCACCAATGACAGCGCGGATTTCAGAAGGAAGGACGACCTCTTAAGGGCTGCGGGACTGGCCTCCCAGACAGCTGTCAAGGAGCTGCCATTCTCCTCTTCCTTTAGGTTAAAAGATGGTGGATGAGTCATGAGTGATGGTGTAGGGAGAATCTGGTGCTTCTGTAAAATCAAAGGCGGGAGAGAAGACCAAGGGTGGAATGACACGAGCACACCCTGGAACTGCTCTGATGCAGCTCTGTGGAGATTCAGCCACCACCCCAATGACCACATAGCCTTGTATGCTCAACATAGCCTTGTGCAGTGATGCGTGAGGCACCGCTTGCAGATTCTCTCTCTCCCCGCCACACCCTAGGAAGTAGCCATTCTTATCTCCACATTGCTGCTAAACTGATGGCGTTTTAAAGAGGTGAATAATTTACCCGAAGACATGGCTTGAAACCTGGGCTCTTTCCACCTGCCCGCCCCACCTGCCATGGGAGGGAACGGCACCAAGCCCCAGCCACCAGGACTGTTCCCCTCTAACCCGCGAGCTCTGTTATGGCAGCTCTCCTATTTATCCTCTTACTCCAAGCATCTGATGTAGCACCTGGCGCACGGTAAGCACCTGATGAAGAGCCCTTTAAGGTTAATGGACTGCACCCTATTTTCCCCTGAAGACTGGCCTCAGCTGGCTGGAATCACAGTTGCACTGGGTTACCATAAACTGTGTTTGCGTTTGCTCAGGGATGTCTTTGCTAGAATGAAAATTCTGCAGGCAGGACTTCTCCACTATCTCATTACTTCTGGGAATATGACTGCGGTGGGCAGAATAAGAGCCCCCAAAGATGTTCCCATCCTAATCCCTGGGAACTGTGGACATGTTGGTTACAGGGCGGAGGGGAAGCAAGTTGCAGATGAACTTGAGATTCTTGAGCAGCTGATCTTAACATAGGGAGGTCATTCTGGATTTTCCAGGTGGGCCTAATATCATTATAAGGGTTTTCAGTGTGGAAGAGGGAGGAAGAAGAGGTGGTCAGGAGAGCAGATTCGGGGATGGAAGCAGAGGCCAGTGTGATGCAACCATGGGTTATGGAGATGGAAGAGGCCGCAGGCACAGGAATGCAGGCAGCCTTGAGAATCCGGAAAAGGCAGGGACTGGATTCTTCCCAGAGCCTCCGGAGAGAGCTCAGTCCTGCTCAAGCCTTGACTTCAGCCCTGCAGATGCACGTCAGACATGCGGCCTCCAGAACTGTAAGATGGTAAATGTGTGTAGTTTTAGGCTACGTTGTGGTGATTTGTTACAGCAGCAACGGGAAACTGATTGAGGTCCTTGGAATCGTGTGTAATTCGGCTGCTGAGAATTCTCTGCATTTTTGGGGGAGCTGAGACCAGGGTGGCTTCTACTGTCTTTGGTTGAGACAAGGTCTCTCTCCGTAGCCCAGGCTGGAGTGCAGTGGTGCAATCTTGCCTCACTGCAACCTTTGCCTCCTGAGTTCAAAGGATTCTCCAGCCTTGGCCTCCCAAGTAGCTGGGACTACAGGTGAGCACCACCACATCTGACTAATTTTTGTATTTTTTGGTAGAGATGGGGTTTTTCTGTGTTGCTCAGGCTGTTCTTGAACTCCTGGACTTAAGCGATTGACCCACCTTGGCCTCCCAAAGTGCTGGGATTATTAGCTTCTCCTGTCTTCAATGGGGTGAGTTTTGCCTGTGGTACCTACCTGCCCACAGTTGCATTCCCTGATAGAACAGGTGTCAGGATGAGACCAGTTCTGGTCACTGCCACTGCTGACCACAAGGCCAGGCTGAGATGCAGGAAGGACCTGCCCTGTTCACCTGAGCAGCCAGATGACGGGAGGTACCAAGAGGTTCGCCAAGCTGGGCACGGTCCCCTGAGTATATCTTCCCCACCTTCCCAAAGTCTATGTAAATTTTTACACACAAATGGCCAAAAAACCCAGTAATAGGCTGAGCTGAGGTGTCAGCCCAAGTTCCTGTTGGAAAGGTCCAGCACGTTTCTCTGTGTTATTACCCATTATTACCCACTAGTTCAATCATTCATTCAATGAGCACCATTGGCCCTGCCATAAGCTGGGTATGATGCTGGGTGCTGGGGGCTGGGCTGCCCAGAGCACATCTTCATGGCACCACCCTCCAGTCCAGGGGTCACAGCCTTAGCGGTCTCAGGCCAGGCAGGTCACAGGGAGGAGTGGGCGGCATGGGAGGGCTGGGATGTGGAGGAGGATGACCCAGGCTCAGCCCCTTGGCTCTGTCTGACGTTCTCCAGGCCGAGATACAGGTCCAGGGCTTTTAGATCACTTTGATTGTCAGAGGAAGAATGTGAAAATTTTTAAAACAATATTTCAAATTAAAATTAATCAAAGTTTTAAGAATAGTGAAGACAGAACACTTTTGGGAGCTGAATTCAACCCACCAGATGCTGGTTGGGCACCCCTGGGCTAGTCCAAGCTGGTCTTGTTGAATCTGGATCAAATGGCAAATGTAACCTGGGTGAGACGGAGGGAAGGTCACTGGAACGATTTGAGGCCACTCATCACTCAGCCTCGATGGGGCTTGCAGACTGCTGTCGGCAGCTACAGCATGAGGGTTAAATGTAATTACAGATGGTGCTTTGTGGCTGACAGTTCTTACTCGATGAGGAATTTCTACATTTACTGATAGAATTGTGTTGCTGTTCTTAGTGGAAAGAAAAAAATAACAGTTCAAGATGAAGGGCGTCTCTATCTCACGCTCCATTTAAGTCTTCTCCTTAGGACATCAAGGCTGAATGATTTTCTCGTAGGTTGAAGTGACAGTTGAAGTTTGGAGTGACCTGTGGGTCACGGCACGCACTTGAGTAAATTTGCACACCCCAGGACGCAAGTAGTGGGCTGTTCTGTTGTGGCTCAGCCAGCCACACAAGTTGACAGTGTTTAAATTCACTGTGTCCTGGGGAAATTCCCCTGTCATTCTGCTGGAGCTGGCAGCTGGAGGGGAGGTTGGCGATTTGGTGATACCTTCTCCATCTTCAAGATATTCCATCTACGAGGACAAGGCCAAGCTGGGAGCCGCTGCACCTGCGAACACCAGGCCACGGGTGTTCGCAGTTTCTCACTGGAGTGCAGAAGGCCTGTCCGGTGTCAGCTAGTGCTATCCCCTGCTGCCTTCTGGGGCCTGGTGGGATTGAACCTCTACCATCCATCTGGTCACTGGGGCCACGCGATGAGTCCGGAGTTGTGAGCAGATGTGCATCATCTGGGAGTGGGGCATTTATTTGCCAAGGTCAGACCCTCCAGGGCTCTCTTTTCCCTGAGTCCAGTTTGAGATGGAGGCCGCTCCATCAGCATGGTTCTCGGAGTGGCTGAGAGCCCCAGCTGTCCTTCTGGGGACATGTGTCTAAGTGAGAAACACCCCCTTGTTGTCTAGGCTGAGATGTGGGGCTAGGTTATTCTACAGTATCACCTGACACTTCCTGACAGACATCTGGAGTCACTCTGTTGCCTGCTGCTCCTAACTCTCACGGGTTGGTGGCCGAGGTGATAAGGACCAAGACCCCACCATCCTCTGGAGCTCCTGCCTTCTGTGCCCCAGGGGGTCTCTTAATAAGTACATCCCAGCCCACACCCCTATCCCGTGTGGCTGCAGGAAGTTCGTACTTTGGCCAGATTCCCAGGGTACCTGTTCCAAGACCAACCTGGTGATCACAGCCACAGCAGACAGCAGTCCCCCTGAACCTTGGCTCAGGGCCCCTCTGAACATCTCCAAGCTAGTTGCTGCTACCTCTGCACCCAGCTTCTCCCCATCGGAGACACAACCTTTCTGTTAATGACTCAAAGCCCAGCAAAGACAGAGCTGTCACATCGAACACAACCTGACTAAAGGCCAGGGCAGGAGGGAGCTTATGATATAGGTAAGTGAGCTCAGCGAGGTCTCCCAGATCTGAGGACTCCCCCTACCAGATGTGCCTTGCTCAGAATGGAACCTTCTGGCTCCTCCAGTCCTCAGCTCACCCCTGCAGCTGCATTTTAGGGCCCTGCCTCCTCCATCCCTGCTGGGGCAGCCATTGGCCACACCCTCCTTGCCAGAGTCCACGACCCCCAAGCGCGTGGAGGAAGAACAGGCTTATCCTTGTCCCCAAGGCCAGATGCTCTCGCTGTCATGGTTCTCTTCTGACTTACAAATCTGCCTGCAACAAAGGCAGCCTTTGACCTTCTTTGCTGAACACAAACGATTTTGTTCTTGAATATCTCCAACACCCCCGTCTTGGGAGAGGATTTTGGCTTTACCAAAGCAAAGTAGCAATCTGCCTTCAAAGATAAGCCCAAACTTTGTGCCAGAGAGACAGAGGCAGCTGCTGCCACTTCCAGGCAGCGTTCACTGCCTTCCCAGCTAGGATGGTGTCCTGCACCCACACAGAGCCTGGCTCAGAGCAGCATCACTGACTTCTCCATGTGCTGGCTGTCACCATGGCCTGGCCACATGCTCTGACCACAAGACAGCTGCTGCATCTGTCACACCAGAGTCCCCATCCCCAGGCTATGTGACCATGAAGTCCAGGAGAGGCTCGTTGTCCTGAGTCATGTGGGGCTCCTGTATCCTGGAGAGGCAGGTGGAGTCCCTAAGGAGCCTAGCAATGCCCCAAGTCAGGGAGCTACTGGACATGTAGCAGTCACTCTCCCTCATGTCAGGCCCGTGGGCCCACCGGGAGGGCCGGGGTCTTCATGGCACAGGATGCCACGATGTCAGGGGGTCTTGCTTCACTTTTGCTTCCTTCCTTCAGTGCAGGCTTGCACCTGGGCTGAGGGTGGGCATCTGCCCTGCTCTTCTGGACTGAGTGGAGTTATCTGGACAGACCTAGATCTCAGGGTGGAGACAGGCTCGAAAGCTTTGCTGTTCCAACCCCTCTGTGGGCAGGAGGTAGAGTTCCTGGTTATGGTGTATGTGGCCAATCTATCGATGATGGTGCTGCTGTACCATGTCGAGGAGCTTTGCAGGGTCCCCCAGACACTTGATTGAGTTTTGCTTGGACCTCCTTGCCTGGGGAGTCTCACTGACCGAAAGGAACGTTTGTGTGGGTCTGATCCTGGCTTCCCAGAGCAGGTGGGAGGCTGGGCTAACGGCTGCTGGGGCAATGGCTGCAACATGCATTGTAAATGTCATCAAATGTCATCGAGCCACAGCAAATCACATTTGGAAAAAAACAGACAAAGATCACATTGAACTTCTGACCCGAAAGTAGTCATGCTTTTCACTTGTCTGTATTCTCCTGCATCTTTTTTCTATTATTTTCACAGCCCAGCCCAAGCATTCCCCATGTTCCTCTGCGGCGTTCTTACCCATCTTTGAAACGGTTTATAATCTACCACTGTTTGACTGATCGTTGTGTCTCCCAATTCTTATGCTGAAGTCCTAACCCATGGGATGTGATCTTATTTGGAGAGAGTGTATTTACAGACGTAATCAAGTTAAATGAGGTCACTGGGGTAGGCCCAGAAGCTGACGGTTGGGGTCCTTATGAGAATGGGAGACATCAAGGCAAAGACAGGTGCAGAGAGAGGATGCCATGAAGAGACACAGGCAGGAGTCGCCTGCAAGCCAAGCGGAGGGATGGGACAAAAAGGAACTGCGAGGAACCAGTGCCGCCCTCACCTTGATCTTGGCCACCTCGGTCCCCGGAACTTTGAGAGGATAAATTCTTACCCTGCAGTGTGTAGTACTTGTTACTGCCGTCCTGGAAGACCACTGCAGGCATTTCCACCTATTGTTTGCTTTTAATAATGCCGAAAGAACAAACGCAGAAATTCTTCCTCTGCCCCTGCGGTGCCGCCCTCCCAAACTCTTCACACCATGGCATCTGCGGGGCCTCCCAGGTACCCTGGATGCACGTGTGCATGACATGCCCAGGAGCCGGTGGTGTGGGCATGTGCTTTTAATAATGCTCCCCTGTCATGATTCAGCTCCTAGGCTCCCAGCTCCCGGGTGACCTGAGGTTGGGAGAAGGCCCCATCGGTGATTTCCCAAAGTACAGGGACTTGAGCAGTAACCCCATATCATCCCTTAAGCCCTTCCCGACCCCCTGTTGGAGTTGGGAGCCCCTCAGAGCCCCTGGCTCTGGATGTGCATGTGTGAGTGTGTGGGTGTGCATGTATGAGCTCGAGGACGATCCTCAGGTACAGCTGGAACTCTAAAAACCCAGGCTCTCCCTGGGAGTGCGTGGAGGCTCCTCTCTGGCCTGCTCTGCCAGGCCAAGCAGGGCTGTGGAAGGCTGGTCTTGCACAACTACATATAGCTGTGGGGTAGGTTGAGCAAATGTAGGAAGAGGTTGGATGATTTCTCTAATAAACCTGAATATTGTCAATGTGCTGGCATCCATTGAAAAAGCTCCCCTGTGACCTGAGGGTGGGAGGGGCCGGATAGCAATGGCCGACTATAGGAATTTGGGCAGTAACCCCATATTGTCAGCATGCATTTTTACAGGTTGCCTCTGTGTGTGGGGTGTGGGTGTGAGTTTGTGTGTGCATGTGTATGTGTGAGTATGAAAGTGTGAATACATGTGTATACATGTGAATACATACCAGTATGAGTATGTACACATTTGAGCAGGTGCACAACTGTGAGTGTGTGAGGTATGTACATGTGAATGTGAAAGTCTGAGTGTGGGGGAGGTGTGCGCATGTATGTGAATGGGCGTGCATGTGTGTGCACAGGTATGTGCACTTTTGAGTGTGTGGGCACACATGGGAGTTGTCTGCATGTGTGTTGGTGAGCATATGTGAGTGGATATGCACATGTATGTGCGTGTGCACATGTTTGTGGGTCTGCACATGCGAGTATGTGTGTGAGTGGGTGTGGATGCATGCATGTGTGGGTGTGGGTGTGTATGTGTATGCAAACACATGGGAGTTGTGTGCATGTGTGTTGGTGAGCATATGTGTGAGTGGATATGCATGTGTGTGCATGTGCATGTGCACACATATGTGGGCATGCACATGCGAGTGTGGGTATGTGTGAGTGGGTGTGGATGCATGCATGTGTGGGTGTGCACGTGTGAGTGTGTGTGGTTGTCAGCTGTAACTCCTACTTCCTCCCACCAGCTCTGCAAGAAGAAAAACATTCCTTCAAAGTTCAGAGCAGGGCTAGAAAGCACCCATTTTGACACTGAAGCAAGCACGTGACTGACCTTTCTGGGCAAGGATGTGGAAAAGAGGATGAGGAGCGAGTCCACTGAGATTAGCCTGATGCCAGGATGGCTAGAACAATGAGGTGGACGCCGGACGCTTCCTCTGGTGGCTGGGGGAATTTGCAAGACAGGATGCTCTCAGGAACGCTTTGTTCACACGGGGGCATGAAACAGGATCGGTTTTCCCTTCAGGTTTTATAGTTAATACTGGTTATTGCGTTACTGCGGTGCACGGTGAAGGAATTCTGATCACTTACTGTCCAGTGTGCTGGGGATGAGGAATTCTTGTTCACAGTGCACTGGCTGGTGCACTCACCAGTGGGACTCCCACACCACCGGCTCCTGGGCATGTCATGCACACCTGCATCCAGGGTACCTGGGAGGCCCCGCAGATGCCATGGTGTGAAGAGTTTGGGAGGGCGGCACCACAGGGGCAGAGGAATCCATATCTTTAGTAATAACAATAGCTAATATTTCTCCATGTTTTGGAGCCTGGAGCTGTGTTCTAGGTGCATTATCTCATGTAACTCAGAAAGACCCTGTGTTTAATCAGCTCTCTAGGCCAGCTGTCCCCAGCCTTTTTGGCACCAGGGATCAGTTTCACGGAAGGCAGTTTTTCCATGGAGGGTATGTTGGAGGGGGATGTTCTGGGATGAAACTGTTCCACCTCAGATCATCAGGCATTAGGTTCTCATAAGGAGCATGCAACCTAAATCGTCTGGTATGGAGATCACAGCAGGGCTGGTGCTCCTGTGAGACTCTTACACCTCCATGGATCTGTCAGGAGGCGAAGCTCAGGCAGTAATGCTCACCTCCTGCTGTGAGGCCCAGTCCCTAACAGGCCATGGACCAGCCCTCGGCCTGGATTGGGGTCCCCTGCTTTAGGTGACGTTGTGCTTGGACAGCCCTTGGGAAGATCAGGAGACTGGGTGTTGCTTCCACTCTGCCATGGACCAGCATAACGTGGGGCCGAGCCCAGGCCTCCAAGGTCTCCTCTACCTGTTATGCACTGTGTGTGAGACTCTGCCCTGTCCAATCTCCCATCCAGAGTGAGGGAGGGTGATGCCTGGGGAGAGCGTGGTCATCCTCACATCCCCAGGATCCAGTGACCACCGTTCACTGTCTGGGAGCCAGTAGCTTCCTAAGTGTCCAGAGTGTCTGGCATTTGTTTTATCTTGAAGGACTGGGCAAGTTTGCAGTTTCTCCCCAAGACTTTAAAGAATAGATTTTTGTGGATCCATACAGCATGAGCAGCCTCATACCCCAAACCCAATTACAGCTCTGTCTGGCTGCGGTCACGGCGGCTTTCCTGTGACTTGAGGGCTGGGAGCTTGGAAGAAAGTGAACTTGTGCAGAGCTGATCTGGTTGCATGTATGGCTTCCAACACCCGTGTTTTCCTCAAGGCTGTGTTGGTGGGCATGTACTTTCCACCCTAAGATTCGTTAGAGAATCCAGATGGTTTTATGATTTGCCGAAAGCATGCATTCAAGATCAAAACAAAACAACGAAATCCAAGTGCACTACTTCATTAAAACAGCGATTTGAAACTCTGTAGTTTTTCCCCGTTTTCAGATTCAGAAAATGTGCAACTCAGTGAATATAAAAGTCTCTCTTGGGCAAACCCTGCCATCCATCACAGGGGAATTTGATCTCCTAGGAAACATATCTGGATATGTACCTCTAAGTATTTATTTAGATGCAAGAATTCAGAATATGTGCTGAATTTAAACTCTGACACACAGGGACTGAGGTTTGTTGCTGAAAATACTCAGCGTTTTGTCAAAATGAAGTCATTTTCTTTTTGCTGTCAGCAGGTGATGGGAAAAGACTTAGACATCAAGGCCGATTAGAAAATATCATTTCAAAAGTTTATTCTTGGGTGTGAGTGAGGGTGTAAGCCTATTTCCTTCCAGGAATGTATTACTTTGCCTGCATTCTCACTTATAATGCTTTTGAGAAACACGGCTATTGAAGAAGAGTACTTTGCATCTATGCCCTCATTTTACAGATCAGGAAACTGAGGTTCCAGGAGGGGATCTGACTTTTGCACACAGTTAGTTCAGGGCAGATGTAAGATGAGACTCCAGAAATCTCATCTCCAAGTCCTGGGAATTTCTCTGCATACCGCTCTGTCTCCTGATTGATCTCCTGACACAGAATGAATATCCTGTTCCTTAGTAGTGATAATTCGCTCATGTCGTGTCCTTTTAAAAATTCCCAATCAGAGTGCGCACTTTAAAGCAGGGTAAAAGGCTTGGATTTGCAATTCTAAACTTTCTTCCAATGCAAGTGAAATCATGATTTCTTCATAAGATGTTAGACTTTAAAATACACTTAGTTTGATTGTGGGCATAGCTTTCTTTGATCAACTCAGAGAAATATTATTGTTATGCAAAGGCCGTGTAGTGCCGCAAAAGCTGCAGTACAGCTGTAGTGTTTGCTGTGTGAACTTAAAAAAGGGAATCTTGGTTTCTGTCCATCTTAGTCAGTTGACGTGGGGGTTGATTTCCTGGTCTTCACACCGGTTTACGTTCAGTCATATTAACTGTAGGAAAATGCAAACAGGCTTATGGTCCTTTATTTTTATTTTGTACTTCTGCTTTCCTCTATAATGCAGCAATTTAAAGAACGGAACAAACAAATGGAAGATATGGAAATGTGGCTGAACTGTTGGCTCAGAATAATAGGACCCTTTCATGTTCTCTCCAGAACTCTCTATTCATGTATCATGATGCCAAGTTTTGGCAAATAAGCCAAGGTTGGATTAAGTTACAGCCAAGTATGTTGCCTTTGCCCATTCAATTTATTCTTGGCAAACTTCAGAGAGTATTTATAATAAAGTCCCATTTCGAACATTCTAGTGCCCCAGTGGAGTTCTAATAACACTGGGTATTTATTTAATGTCTAACTCTAGGAGTTCAAAGCACTTTGCAGACATTCCTTGACTGATCTTAATATCCCTGCAAGATTTTACTGATTGGGAAAGTCAGCTGAGGCATAAAGACTTGCTTGAGATCACCCAGGAAGACCATGGGATCCCCTAAATTAACCACGTACCTCCTGACACTTAGAAGTTTCTGTGCCTTACATGGTGAAGCATTCCCAACCTCTTATCTAAATGTTGTTGAATGGAGAGCATTTGTTTATTTCTCCATGGAGATCTTTAATTAAGGAAAGTAGAAACCCCACAAATGCCTCTGTTTATGTGTCATAGCATTAATTGGGCAATGTCTTTTAGAAACTTTGATTCCTTGGCAATGAAGTTAACATTTTTGTAGTTAGAGAATAGACAGTTGGGAGTGTGTCCCATTAAGATAAAGCACTGGTAGTGATTTTTTTCCATGGCTTCCAGAGCAGATTTACACTAGCTCAGGGATCAGACAGCTGCAGAGGAGAGCAGGGAGGTGGCATCAAAGAAAGGTGTTCAAGTATCTCTGTGGTGTCTTTCACCACCCAAGAGACATCGTCATTCAGCTCTCCATGACTCTTGGGCACTGTCTATAAGATAGTGACTTAGCACTCTGGGGACTCTTTGTATTTGCCAAGTTAAACTTTGGGCCTGAGATGGAAAATATGCTACATTGAGCTTGTTGCAGATGACTCGGAAAAAGAGGTAGAGTTAGGAGCCTGAGTGCTTGGTGGCAGGCCTGAGTTCTGATCAAGACATTTTCCTGTGTTTCTCATGCAAGGAAGTAGTGACGACTTTGCCCACCGGTTCTCTGAAGCACGTGTAGAAAGGCTGTTAGAAGGGCTTTTCCTGATAATTGCAGGAGTGGCATCTGCTCCAATGGGCCTGGCCTGGGTCTTGGGGAGCACGTAAAAGCAAAGCTCTTATCTCTACGACCTGTTTATTTTACAGCCACCATGCGGTCCGAGGTCTTCTCTGAGATTGCTTGCTAGAGCCAGAATTGAAGCTTGCCCCACCATTTCCCTTGTTTTTCCTTCTCTAACACCTGGGGACCTAAATGCTGGATCATGCAGCAGCTGGGGTTGCCGTTCTCTGCAGCAAATAGAGGGGCATCTAGGGTGAGTGGGACCCGGGAGCTAGCCTGAGTTTAGTCATTGGAGACACTCAGCAGCCGTGTGACAGGGCATGCATCACTTAGCTTCCATGTACCTCGGTTTCCTCATCTGTAAAATGGAAATAATGCTGATAATAGTATCTGCTTCATGGAGATGAAATGGGCTGATAATGTTAATCTCTTAAGACTGTCCTTGGCACATAATTAGTGCCTTATTAGTTTAGTAGCTGTCTTATTCTCAGGAACTGTCCAGATTCTCTCCTGGAAACAGATGGAAAGATTGACAGTAAAACAAACATAGGTGGGGGCAGAGGTCATTAGCACTGAGAGTGGATGGGGCAGCCTCCATGGCCAAGCCTGGTGAGGAGTTTTTTTTTTTTTTTGATATGGAGTCTCACTCTGTTGCCAGGCTGGAGTGCAGAGGCACGATCTCGGCAACCTCCACTTCTCCGGTTCAAGTTATTCTTCTGCCTCAGCCTCCCGAGTATCTGGGACTACAGGCGTGTGACACCACACCTAGCTAATTTTTGTACTTTTAGTAGAGACAGGGCTTCATCATGTTTGCCAGGCTTGTCTCAAACTCCTGACCTCAGGTGATCCACCTGCCTCAGCCTCCCAATGTGCTAGGGTTTCAGGCATGAGCCACCATACCTGGCCCCGGTAAGGAACTTTTGCTGGATGACATGAACACGGGACAAAGCAGCCGAGGTCACAGAAGGCAGCGCATTTTGCCCCAGGGATCCGTATGGGCTGCGGGTGTTGGAAGTGAGTGTTTCAGGGAACTCCATGAGACTCTGGCCTGGGGACAGAGCTCCGGTTGAGAGTGGGCCAAGGTGGAGACGCCTCTTGGCATTCTTTTGCCCTGGCAGAGCAGTGACCCCCAGAGTAGGCCAAGCTGGGCAGGGGGCAGCCCAAAGCTCTTGATGTGGAGCTTGTCTCTAGGGAGCTTCTCTTGACTGTAGCAGCAGCAGGTGACTCCCCTGAGCACTTTCATGATCCACAGTTTCCTTCTGGGTGGGAAGAGGCACTCCCTCAATTTGGAGAATGTGGTGCCAGAAAGAGGACTAGCTAAAGTCTCCCAGGCACTGGAGTGGTGGCCTGGCTGGATAGGCAGCCAGACAGGGACAAACAGGGGTCAGTGTGAGGGTTTTACCTGCTGGAGAAGGCGTCGGCAAAGAGCTTCTGACCAGGGTGCTGACCAAGTCCCACTCACCGCTGGCGGCTGAGACCTGCCCGGCCTCCAGCTGGAAGTCTGGGGCAAGGCTGAGGGTCAGGAAGCTAAACGTGCCTGGAAAGAAGAAGATCCTGCGTGGCTCACACTGTCATTGGTCAGACAGTATCCTGTGACTGACCCAAACCGAGATGCTTACCCATGACAAGATTCTGCAGCATTAAAGGAGATTAGCTTATTCCACAGCCAACAGGAGAAAACAGATTTAAACACAGTTACTGCTGGAAACAGGAGGGAAACTTGGACATCATCTTCTCCCCCTTTTGCAGAGTCTGTACATAAGAGATGAACTATAAGACAGGGATGAAAAAGGAAATGGCAGACTTATGGAACATTGGGAAGAAAAATATAAGGCTGTGACAGAATTTAAAACGGGATTAGACAAACTCGAAGTCAATCAAACTTCAGAAAACTGAATCAGTCAACCTTTAAAAGCTCTTTTAAGTTAAAGTAAAATGGTAAAGAGATGAATAATATTAGAAAAAATATAATATATATTATATTAAATATATAATTTATATATGTTATATAATTATATTATATATAATACAAAAATATAATAGCTGATGAGACATAATGGTTTCAATGTATTTATCATTTCTGTGCCTAAAGAAAAATATCTAGCGAATGAAAGAAAGCTATTCAAACAGACTGCAGAAGTGGTCTGCCTTGGACTTTAAAGCTAAAACCAAATAAAAACAACAGCAAAACACTCTGAATTGACATTGACGAAAAGAGATTTGCCAGGAATAAGTAGTAGGGGCAGATAATTCCTTGGCTTTTAAGAAATCACTTTAAATGGAAAAATAAGTTAGTAGAATGAGGAGTTTAAGAATATGATTAATAAGTTTGAATTGGGAGCTAAGAGTCAACTGGTATGGTCTACAAAGGAAGAATCCAGCATCTTCTTACTTTCCCATGGGATATTTACAAAAATTGACTGTATATTTAACTATTTTTAAAAATTCAATAAATTTCTAAGAGCAGAAATAGTACCATCCACATTCTTTGACCAGAGTGTAATAAAACTGGAGTTAAATAATGAAGATATAAACAGGAAATGGCAGGCATTGGAAAACTAAAACAAAGCAAAACAAAACATTTCCAAATAACTGCCGGGTCAGAGATGAACTCAAAACCACAACTGTAAACTATTCACATGTACTGATGCGAAAGTTCAGCTTCAGCGATGCATATTACAGCACTGACTGCAACAGTGAAATAATGGAACACGCAAAACACCGAGCACGAGGAGCTAGTGCAAACATCAGGATGCACCCGTGCCATGGAACACTCTGTGGCCATTAAAACATCTTTATGGACACGGCAAGATGCCTGGCATATGTCTTACATAAAGGAACTGGAGATACAGCATCATCCCACTTTTTCAACTGTTGGGTTATGTTTTATCTGTGGGTGGTAGGGAAATAATCATTTTTTTCTTTTTGCTTGTGGCTATTTTCTACTTTGTCTTGATGGACATTAATTACAGATCAAAATCAACAAACATGGAAAAAGCGAAGAAGGCTAGGGTGGAAAGATGGTATGTAATAGACAAGGGAAACGCCCAATTACCGTACATGGGTCCCTGAGGGTGTGGAATTCACTGCATCAGGCTTTGCCTGTCTGTGTACAATCTTCAGAAAGCATATCCTTCATAGACACCCACTTATATACAGTTTCATTAGCAATGTTATGAATTTCTTCTGAATAGACCTCAGTCGACGATCTCCACTATTTGCATAACTGCAACCCTCTTACTAATTAGTAATGGTTTAGGGATCCTGAAATGAGTTGGTAATGTTTACTTTTGTTTCCAGAAGTGGGGTGGCATGTGTAAACAAGACAAGTTCCTCTGAGCCAAGATTCTGAGCGATGGCTGCAGGGTACAATCACCCCTGATACCCAAAGCACAACTTGGTCCAGAATCCACTTGCCAGGAATTCCTTTGGCAGATTAGGTGATTCCGATACATGAAGCTGGACGCCAACCTCACAACTTCATGATAATGATTCTTAGATTGGCTACAATGTATCCAAGACTTCTGCTATCAACTCACCAGTGTGTGATGAGCCCGTCACTCCTGGCACCTGCTGCCCAGGCAGCCCACTCTGCCTGGGACCCAGCAGCCTGAGCCAGGAGTGACGGGGCTCACCGGAATCTCTACCCCATAATTTGTACCCAAGACCCAGTGAATCTCATTAGTATTTATTGGGTGTTTGGATGGAGAAGTGACATAAATGTGGACCAGGGAAAGCTGTGAGTTTATTGCAGGGAACTCACTGGACTGCCAGCGATGTCATTCCACAGGAACACAGAGGGTCAGTGACGAGAGGTGATGGGGGGAGGGAAGAGGGAGCCAGCACAGGAGGGGAAAATCTGGAACATCCCTCCAGAGGCGCCCTCTGCACTTTCTGGTTTGAGCTCCTCTGCCAGCCCAACCATCCCCCCTTTAGGCTCTTTGGGATTCTGTTACAGCCAACAGAGCAATTAACAGCCAGGTCAGATATCTTGTGCTTGACATTTAAGAAAATCAGCTTCCACAATTGGATGCCAAAGCAACGTGAAACAGCTTTAGAGCCTAAGTGAGACTTTAACCATAGTCACGTTTTCTAACGGCCTGCAAACCTTACAGAAAAATGGGACAAAAAGCTTTTACAAAACAGAAAACAAGTAATAACAGGATCAATATATGGGTTTACACAGTTTAAAGAAGCCTTACGGAACTTGATTTCAATGAATATAGAGATAATGAAGCAGTTGCAGGAAAGTGTTGTCGTGAACTAGAAATGCTAACACCAAAGGCATCTGATGAAGAGCAGTGGTATGTAGAAGGCAGCAGCCACACTGCAGGATGATTGGCCATTCCTGGAAAGAATGAAAGGTACTGCGTGAGGGTAGAGAGGATTACCTTGATGCTGTTGCCGGAAGCTCCATCTACTGTTGTCAGATTTAGCAAACAAATACACAAGACATCCAGGTACATCTGAATTTCAGATAAACATTGACTGAACTTTTTTAGGGTAAGTATATCCCAAATATTGCATGAACTATACGAATTATTTTTCTGTTACTGCTGATCTAGAATTCACTTAACTGGGTGTTCTATGTTTTATCCAGACCCCTACCTGCATCTCAAGAATGGCTTAACGAATTTTAGAAATTTTAGGTTGGTACAAAAGCTATTGCGGTTTCTGCCATCGCTTTTAATAGCAGAAATCACAATTACTTTTGCACCAGCCAATAACATTTGTGAAATTGCATTCAGCTCTCTGTCACTTAGGAAATTCTTGACCTTCACAACTCTGATTCATCTAATCTCTCTCCATCAAAAAGGTATCCTTAGTGACATGCTTTGTGTCAAGAGACTTGCCATTCTGCTCGTGGAGTGCGCCTTGGTATTGCAAATGGTGCTGGTATGTCGCACACACAACATTTCAATCCAGCTTCTAGGTGTTGAGAAAGTTTTGGTGTTGCCCTTAGGAAGCAGGATACCAGGGCATCTTGAGGGGTGGATAGGCAGAGTGGAAACCTGGTAACTAATCTCTCATCCCCAAACCAAAAAATCCAATCGAAAAACATTCCTGGAGAAGATTATTTAATATATGTATTAAAAACCAATTGACGTTTGATCCCATGTAGTGAGGGCCTTAGTAACTGGCTGCTTCCTGAGCTTTCCGAGAGTTGTGAAGATCTCATATGCATGTTCCTATGGGAACTTTGATGCCTGGGCCATCTATATAGCAAGAAAACTTAGTGGTGTTAACATTTCTAAAAGGTTCTGGAATTATTTTATGCGAAGAACCTTGTTTTATCTTCAGCTCCTTTCTCCACTGTGCCCTGAGCTGAGGGCACTAAGAGGTACCAGCCAGGACTCTGGGTTTGAGGGACACTGCCTGTATGGAAACTTGTGCCCTGCTGTGTGGACAAAAGGCCGCCGTGCTCCTGGAAGCAGCATGCTCGTGGAGGCAGAGTGAAGTGGTGGGGGCTCAGCTTAGGGGTTGGGACCTGCTCATTGCATCCCTTCTGTACCTCCGCTCCTATGGAACTGCGTGACCCAGGGAGAGATGTTTAACTGTCCCCGGCCTCAGGTGTAAGATGCCCAGTCGGCTGTAACCAGCACACCTGTCAACCTTGCCCTGTCCCACAGCCAGTGGCTGATGCACCTCTATGTCCTTCTCCTAGCCATCTGAGGTCAATCTTTTGTCCAAGCAAAACCAAAAACTGCTTTGTCATAGAAATAAAATGCAAATTCCTGTTTCCTCATGCTGGACTTGGATCAGTGCTGCTTCAGGCTGCTGCAAGGGAGCCAGGGTGGGAGAGAGGCTGGCAGGTCAGTGCTGTCCACAGCCTGGAGGTTCATGCTGGATATCCCCTCTCCCGGAGCCTTGCCTGTCCTGCACCTGGCTTACAGATGCTGGGCCCACAGCCAGTGGGCAGAGAGTACATCCAGTCAGCATCAGGGTCAAGATTAAAAACCGTCTCCTGGTTCCTGGGCCAATGTCACTTCTGGAGGCTGGAAAACAGGCTTGTGTGGGACCTGAATATGGGTGAGCTGTTGGAGGCTGAGCTTGGTCCTTTCAGGAATCGCAGGGCAGGGTTCCATTGAGATGAAGCCACTGGTGATTCCTTTCGTAAAATGACCCATAAGCCCCTGACTTCCCTGTCCTGCGAATTTGGGTTCCTATTTTTCCAGGCTTGTTTAAAAGAAGGCACAGTGGCAATTCCGTTTATTATGGAGAATCTTTATTGCAGCAAACACACTTGATCTTTCTCTTCTAGTTTCCTCTTCTGTAAAAACAATCACAATTGTCCCCGACATATCTCCACCGAGAGTTCCTGAATGCCGTGGGAATAGTGTGTTGTTAGGGGAATTATTCTGGTTTCCAGGGTGATGTGTGTGCTGGGAGGGCTGTGATATGGTGGTTGGGGGTGGGGTGGGGTGGGAAGGATGCGGAGGAGGGCCCAATTTCTCAGGAGCTGGTGCTCCTCCCTGCCTCCCTCCCATGGGAGGAAGCAGCTGAAACTTGATAAGGGTTGATTGCTTTTAGCAGTACCGTCGCATGGTGGGTCTGTCATTGCTCTGCAGGTGTCCCATGGTGGGTCTGTCATTGCTCTGCAGGCATCGCACACACTCCTTCTTTGCTGTGCCGGGCAAGGACTCAGGAGACAGGGCGGTGGTGGATGCTGTGCCGAAGGGACCCTGTCTCTGCCCGCAGAACTGCTCCTCTCAGGGAGTCCTGGGCATGAGTCCGGGATAAGGGAATGTCTTGTTCCCAAGTGGAGAGGGCCCAGGAGTGGGGACTTGAGGTGGAGCATTTTGAATTGTTTCAAATCGAAATGATTGCATATCCAAAAATATGACCTGCCTTCTCATTACAGAACTGCACACAAGGCCAGTCAAGCAGCCAGACGCCACTGGTGGGCAAGGGAAACTGGCAATAGGCGGTCCACTCAGGTCCCAGGCCACTGTCCAGTTCCGGGAGCCGGGGAGTTATGTAGGATGTTTCACCTGGGTAAAAGTATTCTTCACATTCAGAGAGCAATTGTGTGGCCCCTTACCACACACTCGTATCGGGTGCAATGAACCAGCTGTGTGCTTGTCCACTCCTGCTGCCACCTGCAGATTGCCTGAGGGCAGGGACTGTGCCTCTCCTTCCTTCCTCCCTCCTTCTTCCCCCACTCTCTCTTCTTTTATTGAGACAAGGTCTTGCTCTGTTGTACAGGTTGGTGTGTGATGGCACCATCATGGCTCACTGCAGCCTCAACCACCCAGGCCCAGGTGATCCTCCCACCTCAGCGTCCTGAGTAGCTGGGACCACAGGTGGGTGCCACCATGCCAGGCTGATTTTTAAACTTCCTGTAGAGCCAGGGTCTCAGTACGTTGCCCAGGCCAGTCTTGAACTCCTGGGCTCAAGCGATCTTCCCGCTTTGACTTCCCAAAGCACTGGGATTGCAGGAGAAGCCTTCTTCTCTCCTTCCCTGCCTTCCTCCTTCCCTGCCTTCCTCCTTCCCTGCCTTCCTCCTTCCCTGCCTTCCTCTCCCCCTTCTCTGCCTCATCCTCCTCTCCTTTCTTTCGATCCCCAAAGTACAGTTGCTGTTTCAAATATGAAATATAACATATATTTTATCTTGCTGATGAAAGAGCAATACCTACTTACTGATAATAACTGGAAAAAAACAGAAAAGAGAAAACAAAAATAACGTATAGTTCCACCAGCCAAGGCGGCCACTGAATAGCTTTGTTTTGACTGAGGCATTCGAAGCATGCTGGAGTCTGGCTTGCCGACTAATTTTACACCCATTGTTTTGTCATGAATTTTACGTGTCCTCATCTCCCCACATGAGCTTATCTTAGTGGTTTGAATGTATTGCAGGATATGATGGATGAGGCTGTTGATAATCCTTTACTCACATAAAAAACACTGAGAAAAACGACTTTGCAGGGATTTTTTTAAATATCAGATTTGCCTGTCTTTCTGAAGACTTTCACGGATAAGGCAGATTATTCCCATTTGGAATCAAGAAGGCAGACGGCATGGAAAATGTTTTCATGGAGAGCAACAGTGTGCTGTGGCTTCTGTGGAATCCAGGCAGTGTGGCTTGCAGCTGTTAGCTCCCCGCCCGCATCTGCAGCTCACTGCTACGTTTTGACCTCACCTTTGAGAAGGGCAGGGGCATACATCAGCATCTCAAAGAAGAGAGCCAGGTGGTGCGGGCCTGGAAATGGTGCGCTGCGTAGTTGGAGGAAAGGGGGATGGAGCAGAGAGGACAAGCTGCCCCGAGCCGTAGCCAGGCCCAGACCACAGAAGACAGCTCATCTCCTCTGCTGCTTCCTCCCGCAGTGGGCTTTTCCTCTTGGCCCAGGCCTTCCTCGTGACTTCTCTGCTCTCAGTGAAATGATTCAACATCCTGCAGTCACTTTGAATTTCCAGTCTCCATTCTGTAACAAAACAAAACAAAACAAAACAAAACAAAACAAAACAAAACAAAACAAAACAAAACAAAACAAAAACAACTAAACTGTCTAGCCAAATTGACCTTCACCTCTAAATCCACCTTCACCTCCAATCTCTTCCCCTCCTGCGCTGGCCCTGGCCTGGAAGCCTCCGGGCTGGCTGTCCTGTCCTAGGAGGGGTGGAGGTTCTGGATCGATGGTCCAGTCACAGATGCTTTGCGCTTTTGGTCATGACAGATGTCTCAGCCGACGACGTTCTTCCCAGAGGCTGCTTTCTCGTGTCCTTGGAGGCTCCCTGCGGTGTGAGAGAGGTTTGCATCCCACTCCTGGGAACCTGTGTATGGGAGGTTACCTGGCAGAGGGAACCAAGGAGGCAGATGGAACTAAGGGTGCCAATCAGCTGAGTTTTAACAGGGAGACTACCCCAGACTATCTGGGTGGGCCTGAGGCAATCCCTGGCATTCTAAAAATGGAACAGGAACCAGGGAGAGGCAGGTGAGAAGGACTTGGCCACTGTCGCCGGCTTTGAAGATGGAGGAAGGGGCCACACACCAGGGAACACTGTGGCTTCTGGAAGCTGGAAAAGGCAAAGAAATGGATTCTTTCCCAGAGTCTCCAGAGGGAGCCAGCCCCGACTGTGCCTTTGCTGCAGCCCAGTGAGGCCCATTCCAGGCTTGAACCCCAGAGCCACCAGGTACTAAATGAGTGTGGTTTTAAGTCACTTTGTCTGAGCTCACTGTTACAGGAATGACAGGAAATGAATAGTTTCCCCTGGCTTTTCCTCGTGTGGCTCCTTGGCTGGGGGCACAGACCCTCCTTGGCCATCTCCTGATCCTGCGCAGCTCCTGCTGGAGGATTCACCCCCGTGGGGCAGGCTGCTTGAAAGGCCTCTGGGCCGATCCATTTCTACCACAGATTCCACGTCTGGTCCCTGGGGTTCTGCACTTTTGATGCAACCCCAGGGCAGAACATGCCCTGTCCTGAGTGTGGCCTCTTTCTCACTGCCTGAACCTCGTCACCTTCCTCCCACCTGGGGCAAGCATAGGCCCTCACGCCCTTGACCCTGGGATGCAGCTGTTTCGTGTCTGCCACTGAGGAGCCTGGGCAGGTGCTTTCCTGGCCATGGTGTCCTGTGCAGCAGGTCAGGCTCAGGTGGAGAACTTTGGAGGTGGTTTTCAACTGTAGACTGATCCTAGAATGTCTGACCTGTGCTATAACAAGAAAAGCTGGTTAAAAAAAATGGAAGAGCACCTGGTATAGTGGAGTTCTGGGTAGCACTGGCAACAAAATGCCCTCAGTCTCTCAGACATGGCACAAAATAAAGGGGGTGCTTGCCAGGGCTGCAGCGAGGGCTTGCGGACACTGGCCATGCATTTACTTCCTGGAGATGAGGCCAAATAGAATTTAGAAGGTGCTTAGGAAGGGATTGATTATGCAAGGCTTTTTTAAAACTAATATTGATGGAAGGCTGTGAGAGCAGGTTTCTGGCTCCCTCTGGAGACTGGGGGAGAATCCATTTCTTTGCCTTTTCCAGCTTCCAGAAGCCACTTGTGTTCCCTGCTGTGTGGCCCCTTCCTCCATCTTCAAAGCCGGCAACAGTGGCCAATTGAACATACATTAGGAAGATGACACCTAGATAAAGACCAAGTCCAAGGCTATGCAGCTTCCAAGTGCTAGGCTGGGACACTGCAGTTGGGCCCATGATCAGCCTGAGCCCCAAGCCCTTGCCTGTGACATTTCTGCTGCCTGTCATATCACTAGACCAGGGACGCCCAACACATCCACGTTCGTGGTGAAATTGCAATTCTTACTGGCCCTGTCATGCCTGTGCATGGCATACCCTTTCCCCGGACCCTGCCCACTCACTTTACCTGGGGCCCCATGTCCTGGGCTCCTCAGGGAATTCACCTGCATCTGCCCCGTGTATCCTGTCCTTAGAGGGAGGGATGGCAGAGCTGTATGGGCAAGGGAGCCCTGCCTCTCTGGAAAGTGAGGTTTGCACACACCTCAGGCCTGCCCCTCATGTGTAAGCCTTATAGTCTAACTCTCAGGGTATCATGTGCTTGTCTCTTGTAGTTCACATTTTAGGGGAGTGTTCTGCCCCTTGATTGGCTGCATGGCTGGAAACAACAGACCTTATGTTTTCCTTCACATTTTGCATCCACTCATCTGTAAATGGTTATAAGATATACCCTACAGGATTTCTGCCAGAGTTGTAAAATAGGATAAATACCACGTTAGGACATAGGGAATCTCAATCCTACATTTTTAGCTTCAGATTGCATAAAATAAACTTGCAGATTTTAGCTGACCACACTGCGTGCTTGCCTCATCAACATTTCTTTCTCCAGCGTCTCTCAGAGGAAAAGGGGCTTCAGGGCTGACACATTGCCCAGTGGGACTCAATTCGCAGGGGAAAGCCTAGTTTTGAAGGGTGGTGTTGGGGAATGCCTTGCGTCTACAGTCTGCTTTCCATTTGGGCAGAGGGAGCCTTGCAGAACCTGTCAGTCATGACAGTGATTGGAAAGGAGGAATGCTTTCTCTTATCTTGGTTTTTGAGCCGAGGGGATGACACAGGAATCCTGCTACCATGACTGCATTCGTGGAAAAGAGGTTCAGCTCCTGCCCTCCTGGTCTCTGTCCCCTCCCACTGCCCAGGCACCCCACCAAGTCTGCATTCCTTTGTGCATTTAGAGTCCCGAAATGCCATCAGGAAGAGAACTCAAAAGAGTCCCATAGGACCTGTTTACAGAAAAGGAAAGTGTGTCCTAGCACTTTGGGAGGCCGAGGCGGGTGGATCACTAGGTCAAGAGATCGAGACCATCCTGGTCAACATGCTGAAACCCCGTCTCTACTAAAAATTCAAAAAATTAGCTGGGCATCATGGCGCGTGCCTGTAATCCCAGCTACTCGGGAGGCTGAGGCAGGAGAATTGCCTGAACCCAGGAGGCGGGGTTGCTGTGAGCCGAGATCATGCCATTGCACTCCAGCCTGGGTAACAAGAGCGAAACTCCGTCTCAAAAAAAAACAGAAAAGGAAAGTGTGACCCAGGAAGAAAAGGTGACCCATAGACACTGACACCTTCACTGAATCAGCTTTGGTGACCAATAGACACTGACACCCTCACTGAATCAGCTTCTTATCTGCAATGTACCAGTTTCTTATAATCTGTGGGATTCTTTGCATTTTATAGGAAAAAAAAAAAGGCATGGAGTTGGAGCCGCCTGCCCAAAGCTGAAGGGTAGTTAGCTACTCATAGCCCCTTAAATTTGTGCATTCATTCATTCATCACACAGTCATTGAGTTCCTGCTTGGGAGCAGTTGACATGGAGAACAAGGAAAGCTGGAAATCCCTTCTTGAGGAGACAGACAGATGACAGCACTCCTTGTCTGCAGCTGTCATCATGGAGGTTTCCTGGAGTCATGGCCCACGCCTGCTTGTTCTCTCTTCCTCTACAGTCTCCCTTGTGGGAAATAGTTATCCTCTCTGATGAGTCAGCTTTCAGCACAAGAGAGAATGACTTTTATTCCTTTTTTTCATACCCTCTTTCGATAGTTTCATTGACATTGTGACATCAGCTTCTTTTTACCATGTCAATTGCTCCCAAATCTGAACTCCAGCCTTTCCCCAAAGTCTAGACATACCTTTTCAAGGCCTCACTGACTAAGCTCAACAAGCTTCCACTTAAACCCATTGTCATTTTCCCCAAATCTGCATCTCTTCTGGATTATCCTAATTTGTTTAATGGCAGCTCCAGTTTCCAGAACTCAAACCCTTTGCTGAATCACTTGTACTTTCTGGGCTTTATTTTTCTAACCTCCTTGATAAAGTTATTCATCACTGTCCATTTCTTCAGGAGGGGAGAAATGTCTTCACAGGGTTTGAAAGTGGGCATAGAACGAGTCAATGTATATAAGTTATTCAGCACTGGGCAGGCACCGAGAAAGGGCTTCATCATGCTTTTGCATGGCTAGATGGGTGAGAGGATGGGTGTGTAGGTGGGGAACTAGATGGATAATGTATAGATGAATGTGTGGGTGGGTGGATGGATGGATAATGAATGGGTGGATG
>CM052653.1:4378184-4440012 GCA_028533165.1 Leontopithecus rosalia | reverse complement strand
ACAGACACACAGACACACACACAGACACACACATAGACACACACACAGACACACACACAGACACACACACAGACACACAGACACACACACAGACACACACACAGACACACACACAGACACAAACACAGACACACACACGGACACACACACGGACACACACACACACACACACACACATATTCTCTCTTTAATTACAGCTGGGATCACTGTTCTAAAAGATAGAATCCATTCTAAAGACTCAGGGAAGAGCGATCTGGACAAGGAATATTTACTGAAACCTAGTGGAAGAGCAGGTGTTAGCCAGGCAGGAAACAAGGCTACCCCAGTGGCAGACCTGGAGTTAGAAGAGCAGGTCAGCTCACTACGGCTCACAGGCCAAATCTGGCTGCTGGCTGTTTCTGTAAGACACAGTTTCACTGGAACACAGCCACACCCAAACGTCTATGTCAGACTTTGTGGCAGAGCTAAATAGTTCTGATGGAGACTTTACAGAACACTTAGCCTAAAATGTTCACTGCGTGGTCTTCTGGAGACAAAGCGCACAAATCCCAGCTCTGGAGAAATAGGACAAGGTGGCTGGGGCATGGTGAGAGAGGGGCCGTCACTGGGACCTTATGGGCCTCAAGGACCACATGAGAGACTTGGATATGGTTTGGATTTGTGTCCCGGCCCAAGTCTCATGTGGAATCGTAATCCTCAGCGTTGGAGGTGGGGCCAGTGGGAGGTGATGAGGTCCTGGGTTTGGGTCCTTCATGAATGGTTCAGCGCTGTCCCTCTGTGCTGTCCTCGGTGACAGTGAGTGAGTTACTGTGCTGTCTGGTTGTTTGAAAGCATGTAGCACCTGCCTGTTTTGCCCCTGCTTTTGCCATGTGAGGTGTGGTTCCCCCTTTGCCTTCGCTATGATTGTGAGTTTTCCTGAAGCCTCCTCAGAAGCCGAGCAGATGCAGGCACCGTGGGTCTCATACAGCCTGCAGAACCGTCAGCCAAGGAAACCTCTTCTCTGTATAGATGACCAAGATGGATTTTTCTTAATAGCAATACGAGAATAAACTAATACAGTACCTTTCCCAAGAGATAAGAGAAAGCCACTGAAGGCTATGAGTAGACCAGTGAGAGGACAGGTTTACATTTGTTTATTTTTTGTTTGTTTGTGTGTTTTCTGAGACGAAGTCTCTCTGTCATCCAGGCTGGAGTGCAGTGGCGTGATCTCAACTCACTGAAACCTCCCTCTCCAGCGAGTAGCTGAGATTACATGTACATGCCACAATGCCCAGCTAATTTTCTTATGTTTTTTAAGTAGAGTAGGAGTTTCACTACGTTGGCCAGGCTGGTCTCGAACTCCTGACCTCAAGTGATCTGCCACCCTTGGCCTCCCAAAGTGCTGGGATTACAGGTGTGAGCCACCACATCTGGCCTGATTTATGTTTTTTTAAATTACATCTTTGATGTAACAGTCCCTAATACTCAGCTCTAGGCTTGCTTTGCTTGGTTTGTAGTAGTTCTTAATAAATATTTGCTAAATGAATGAAATAATCTTAGTAAAATTTTAGGTGACATTCAGATATAATGGAAACACAGTCATATCATGAAGTGCTTGATTATATTATATTTTTACCTCAGGCTATTTCTTTTTAGAAAGCATTCATCCTGTAAATAAACTATTCTCAGATGTCTTTTTTATTAGCACTGTCTACAAGGGCTGTCCTTTTTGGTAGTGATATTCTAGTTCAATTATTTCGTTTAAAGCAGATTAGCTGTATGGAGGGCAGGGCTAAAATGATGATTACCTTTTTATTTTTATTTTTTTGAGATGGAGTCTCTCTCTTTTGCCCAGGCTAGAGTGCAGTGGCACCATCTCAGCTCACTGCCACCTCCATCTCCCAGGTTCAAGCGATTCTTCTGCCTCAGTCTTTTGAGTAGCTGGGATTACAGGCACCTGCCACCATGCCTGGCAATTGTTTTGTATTTTTAGTAGAGATGAGGTTTCACTATGTTGGTGAGGCTGGTCTCGAACTCCTGACCTCAGATGATCTACCCACCCTGGCCTCCCTGAGTACTGGGATTACAGGTGTGAGCCACCACACCTAGCCCGAGGATTGCCTTTTCATTTTGCTGTGCCAGCCTGCTGCTGGCGGGGAGCCCAGTTCCCCAGCTGAATTGGGCAACAGTCTGCAATGTAGAGCTTCCAGAGATGCCTGGCCCAATGGGTCCACTTGCTCATTAGTGTCAAGAGACACTTACAGGTCAGAGCAAAAGTGTTAGTTTCCTCCTTGAGCAAGGTTGTCCTGGCCAGAAGATACACGAACATTCCAATGTGATCATCTGGTCAACCTGAGAGTTAACTGCCCCTGCTGAAGCAGGTCCTGGGGGCTAAGGGGCTGCCCCCTGGCCATGCCCACGCACACAAACACACACCCATGTACACATTCCCGTCTGCACACACTTGCACACACATTTTTCTCCTTACTCCTAATCACCTGCGTTCTAGTGGTCAGTGTGACGGTTAATTTAATGTGTTCACTTGACTGAGCCGTGAGGTAACTAGATATTTGGGCAAACATTATTCTGGGTGTGTCTGTAGGGAGTTTCTGGGTGAGAGCCACATATGAGTCAGCAGAATGAGAGAAGTGGATGGCCCTTCCCCTGTGAGTGGGCCTCCGCCCAGCAGATGAAGGCCTGGCTAAAATTAAAGACTGAGTAAGTGGGACCCTCTCCTGCCCAACTACTTGAGCTGGAACATGGCCTTTTCACTGCGGTTAGACTCAGAAGGAAACATCGGCTCTTCTTAGGTCTCAAGCCTGCCACAGCTTTTGGACTTGGGACCGCACCACTGGTTCTTCAGGGTCTCCAGCTGGCCGATGGCAGAAGCTGGGACTTCCTCTGTAATTGCATGAGCCAATTCCTTATAATAATCATTCTCTCTTTCTTTCTCTTTCTCTCTCTCTCTCTCTCTCTACACACACACACACACACACACACACACACACACACACACACAACTGGTTCTGTTTTTCTGAAGAAATATTCGACGAAGAAATACTTCGCCTATTAGATTAGTCAGTATGTATAGACAGTGGGATACAGCATAAATTTGGATACATATCATACCCATGAGAGCAGAATTTTTGTGGGAATTGGCTCATGAGATTGTGGAGGCCGAGAAGTCCCACAATAGCCCATCTGGAAGCTGGAGAACCAGGGAAGCCCCGTGGCCTAGCCCAGTCCAAGTCAGAAGGCCTGAGAACCTAGGAACTGAGGGGTAACTCTCCGTAGAAAGAGTCCTGGAGTCCAAAGGCCAGGGAACCGGGAGTTCTGATGATCTGGGCAGGAGAAGATGTGTGTCCCAGAGGCAGACAGAATTCACCTTTCATCGGCCTTTTGTTCTACCTGGGCCCTCAGCCCACTGGAGGGTACCACCCACATTGTGTAAGGATGGATCTTTACTCAGCCGGGATTCAAATGCTAGCCTCTTCCGGAGGCACTTCACAGGCCAGCCGGGGATAACGCTTTACCAGCCAGCAGGGAACCCCTCAACCCAGTCAGGTTAGCGCCCAAAATTAACTCTCGGAAGCAATCAGTATTTTCCAATCATGGTTCAGCAATTGCACCTTCCTAGTTAGCTTGCTCTCTGCATTATAATTTCTGCCTTCCTTTACACTGACCTTTTTTTAAAAAAAATTATTTATTTATTCTTATTTTTTTGAGATGAAGTCTACTCTGTCACCCAGGCTGGAGTGCAATGGCACGATCTTGGCTCACTGAAACCTCCGCCTCCTGGGTTCAAGTGATTCTCCTACCTCAGCCTTCCAAGTAGCTGGGATTACAGGTGCCCACTACCACACCTGGTTAATTTTTGTATTTTTAGTAGAGACAGGGTTTCACCATATTGGCCAGGCTGGTCTTGAACTCTGCCCATCTCAGCCTCCTGAAGTGCTGTGATTACAGGCACGAGCCACTGCACCCGGCCTGACTTATTTTCATAATACATTATGTTAAAAAGGGAACTCAGTATCACAGCTTCTTGATGTCACCTTGAAGTCACCATCACTTACCACGAAAAAAGGCCAAATTATGCTGTCACCTTTAGGGGAGTTGCTGTGACCTGCCTATTCTCAGCCTTCAAGGGCTACTCCCTCTCTCTGCTAAACAGAGAGAAGCCAGAGCTGGGTGTCAAAGGTGGAGGTGGCAAAGACAGAGGCAGAGGCTACGAAGTTCTCACTGCGTGATTTATGAATCGACGGCTTGTACTTGTCCCACATTGCAGAACAGTGGCTGGTCCCTGGGGTCAGCTCTGCCCCTGTCCCTGGGTGCTGACTTGTAGCCTCAGCTTCCCTTAGTGGCAGAGATCATGAGAAGGCCAAGGAGTGGTTCTCAAGCCTTATTTTACTGAAAAATCCCCAGGAGAGTTGGTAGAAAGGCAGCTCCAGGGACTCCCATCTCCAGAGGTTCTGATACGGGGAGGGTTGAGGAGTGGACACGTTTACAAGTATCCAGGTCATTCTTTTGCAGGTGGGTGCAGCTGGCACTCAGACACAGCAGCGGGTTTGGACAGTGAAGGTCTGGTTTGAGCACAGTCTTTGTGGATGAAGACCTCCAGCCAAACAACGAATAGCTCTCAACCAGCCTGAGACAGAGGTCTGGCTTCATTCACACCAGCGTGGTTTAGGGAAAAAAACCTTTGCACTATAAATGTGCGCACCATTCTGTCTGCCTATAAGAGTGAGTTTGGTTTGAGGCCCTTTATTGCCAGATTCCTGGAATGAGAAGTTGTTGGATATTCACTTAGATCAAAAAGAGTTCAGTAAAGTATAAAATGCATTTAATATTCACTCTGGGTTAGAGGAGTGCGTGCCAGCTGGCTTCTGGGACCCCAGCTACATTCAGGCTGTGAGAACTCAGAAGTTCCCTGCTCACGAGGAATCCTGATCAGCAGTTCACTTCTACTTTCTGTGGGGGGCTTCACAGTGTCCCCAGGAAGATACCATCTCTCTCCTACTTGCTGGAACTGTGAGTTTTACCTTACATGGCACAACATGTGGTTCGGCAAAGGGTCCTGGGCCCTGAGCCTAATGTAATGGCAAGTGTTCTTATGAGAATGAAGCAGAGGCAGTTTGCCTGAGCAGAAGAGAAGAGGCCATGGGTTGGGAGTGAGACAGGGCCTCGAATGGTGCTGTCTCCACCCAGGAGGGCCTGGACCCACCGGAAGCTCCAGGGAATTCTTTCCTAGGCGCTTTTGAGGGAGCACAGCCCAGCCACCACTTTGATCTCAGACTTCTGGCCTCAGAACTATGAGAGAATAAATTTCTGTTGTTATAAGTCACCAAATATGTGGTAATTTGTTACAAATAGCAGCCTCAGGAAATGAATGTACCCCCTAGAAGGACTCAGGAATGAAACTCAAGGGACAGTGGATGTGGCTCTCTATAAACAACACAAACCCTTGGTTCTCCTCAAAGAGGGTCATACAGACTGATGGGCTGTGTTTCTCATGGAATATGGATGCAGTCGTGCACACACACTGACACACACACACACACAGACACACACAGAGACATATACACACAGACACACACACAGAGACATACACACACAGACACAGACAGACACACACACAGAGACATACACACACAGACACAGACACACACACAGAGACATACACAGACACACACGGACACAGACACACACACAGACACACAGACACACACACAGACACACAGAGACATACACAGACACACACAGACACAGACACACACACAGACACATACACAGACAGACACAGGCAGACGCACACACACAGAGACACACACAGACACACACACATACACACAGACACACACACACACATACAGACACACTGACTTTGCTACAAAGATATGGTTCTGCGCTCTCACCTAGACAGGCCTGGCTAAGCAGGCTGTGCAGCTATGAGTGGGAACCTGCTCCCGCCCCCCACTCCACCCTGCTTCTTCACAGCCTGCCAGACATGGGGTACTTTCCTCTGCCCCAGAGAAGGTGCAGTCCTGTGGGGCACCTCTCTTCCCTGACTCCAAGAGACCTTTGGGGCCAGGAGCTGGGACTGGCTGGCTGTGCTCTTGGGAAAGTCCAGAGCAGTGCTGCCCAGAGGAAATACGGTATGAGCCTACTACCCAGCCTTACATTTTCTGGAATCCAAACTCTAGAACTTTAAAAATAAGGTGAAATTAATTTTAATAATATATTTTATTGGTCTCAGTATATCTGACATTATGTTCACAGGTACCCTCTATGGGAATTATGAGTGAAACATTTTACCTTTTTTTCTTCGGTTGACTTCTAAACCGGGCATATATTTTACATTTTCAGAACCTCTCAGTGTGAGCGTGGGCACCCCCTGCTCACTAACCACACAGCCCGTGGTCTCTGTGCTGGACAGTGTGAGGTCAGCGAGGGGGACTGAGAAGGTGGGGATTGGGCCTCAGGGGCTGCTGGGCTCCCTCTTGTACCCCTCATCTCTGGTATTTGATTTGTGAGGCCCCTGACGGTGATCCCTTGCAAGTCCTTCCAAGGAGGCTGGGCTGCGTGTGCGTTCATGTGTGGTTGTGGTTGAGGGCTGGGTCCATGAGTCTGCAAATGGGGGAACAGTGCCCCCGAGAAGTCATAGCCCAGATGAGAGAGCAAGGCAGACACCACGGCTGTGTTGCTGGCCATGGTCCAGAGAGCTCTGAGTGATGCCTGGGGGGCTGCGGGAATGGATCTGGGTTGAGGTCTGGAGTCCTTAAATCATGGAATCTTCTAGAACAAAATCCCCCCATGTCGCATCAGTTAGTGAAAACCCTGGATATTCCAGCCTTGAAGTATCTTCATGGAGAGAATGGGAGGAGAAATGGTTTCACCTCATTTTGAATGGAAAGTTAATTGCTTTCTGGAAAGTTGTTTTCAGTCAGATGAGGACCACACAGAGAAAAAATAAAACACACACACACACACATTGCCCGCGGATGGGAGTTTAGCCAACAGTGACAATAGCCGTCTGCTTCTCTGAGTCTGATGGACACTGAGGGCAACCCGAGGCAGGGCCATTGTTTACCCTGACAGCTTAACAGCAGGCTTGAAGGGAAGGGAGGCTGCGATGGCAGTGGGAAGCTGTGAACACTTAATCCGCCACAGAAACTTCGAGGGAATCAGGCGCCGTGGAGCCCAGACCAGCCAAACCCTTAATTGTTGGGCGATTCGCTGTCTCGGCTGCCCTCATCTGAACCTGTTAGATGCCAGCACAGCGCATCAGGCGAGGGCCTGCCGTGTGGGAGGGCCCACGGGAGGTGTGGACGCCTCAGTCCCCTGGAGATATGGGACATATGATGGATATTCACCTGTCCATGGTGCTTGTCTCATTTTTCAAATTAACTGGTGCCTAGAACTGGAGAGAAATGAATCTGGGCTCAGACAGAGATGAATTGCAGTAAAAATGGAAATTACAATTCAGAAAACTAATATTGTCAGGCCACCGAGATCTTATTAGCTAATCAGGGCTATGATATTGGACTTCTGAAAACGTTGCTTTGATTACATTTTTACCTTGTATCCACAGGACTCGTCAGGATATCTGTCTAGCAATGCGGGGAGGGCGTAGCAGCGCCTGTGATGAGCTGATAACACCTTTTCCTTCTCTCAGGTTTCCACTTTGTTGCTCAAGTACATGACTTCTTGAAGCTGACAATGCTTGAAGTCATATTAGACCCAAAGAATATCACGACAAGCCACCGCCTAGGACCGTGGTCAAGCCTCGTTCAGATTTCTCAGGATGGCTACCCGTCTTGTACTAGGTATTGGGGTGCTTGTAGGCACTGCCTCAGACAGTGAGCATGCAGTGTGGAAGGAAACAGCATGACCATGAACTTGGGATGCTCTCCCAGCTCCCTGCATCCTTATCTTGTGCATTCTCTGCATTGCTGATACTCAGCTTTTTCCCCTGGCTCTGTCTATAGAACATTGACTCCTTGACTCCGGTCATCTGCCACAAGCTCTGGCCACTCTATCCTCACCACCCCGACGGCGTCAGAACTGACCTACACCCCTGCTGCATCTCTAGGAAGCATCTTGCCAGCCCAGGCTCCTAAGCCTGCACCATCCGACTGGCGTCCTTCTGAATTTGGCGATGGGACATCAAAGCCTTTCTTGCAGAGTCTCTGTACCTGAGAGCCTCCAGCACAAGGGGTATCTATCATTTTCTTTTCAGGGCTTCCCAGCAAGTAGACTCTGCTAGAAATCCATTGTCTAGCCAGCAATGTAGATATTTAGGGAGCAATGCCCAGGAGAAACCCTCAATCACTGAGGAAGGAAGCCAATAGATGGGTCCTTAGCCTGAATCCCTGGAGGGGCCCTTCCAGGCGTCTCAAGCAGGACTGAGTTCTCGCCATCCTCCCTGTCCATGGTGAGCATCTTAATAACACAAACTTACCTTGGCTTTCTTTTCTCTTTTCTCTCCCTCTGGTCCTTTGCTCCCATTCCTGGGGATCATCTCCATGAGAATCTAGATGCTTATACGTGCTTTACTTCAGGGGCTTTTATGGAGGAGTCAAGGGATAGAGAGGCAAGCCCAGCATTTGCCAAGTGCCAAGTCTCACCAAGAGTGTGAAAAACAATGACAGCTCATAATTACGGCACACTTACAAGATGCCAGGTACTGTGCGAAGGGCATTGTGGGCATTATTTTATTTAATTCTCACAAGAATTTTATTGTGGTAAATACTATTTCATCCCCATTTTACAGGTGAGGAGGCTGAATCACAGAGAAGCAGAGGAACTTGCCCACCCTGGTTCCATGGCTCAGACTGGGTCAAACTGGGATTTCATTCAAGCAGGCAGAATTTGGTCTGATCATTCTAAATACGGCCTCCGCGATTACTTAACTTTTTTTTAAAAAAAGATAAATGAATTCGCTTTGTGCTGTTTGAACCTGTGAGTGTGTTGCCTTGAAAAGCTGAGCAGGTCCCTGAGACTGTAATTCAACCTTTGTCTTGAAGATGGCAAGGATCAGATCACAAGGGTGGTGGTGGGTCTACATTAATATGAAGGAAGACTTGGCCCATTCAGTGCCCTTCGTCTTGTCATTTTTTAGGATAATTGGAAATGGATTGAAACCCAGGAGCCCAGACTCCCCGCAGGACGTGTGCTTCCTCCTTAGGCAGCATTTTAAAGGCCCTCCTGCATTCTTTCATGTAATTTGATAATGCTGATAAAATCATTTATCATCCCCTGAGCCGCACTGACTATCTTATTAGAGAATATAACTGGAGGCTCTGAACGTGGCTGATCCTGACATGCTTTAATTAGGGCTTAAAAAATATGGGCATGGGTTTCTGCTGCAAGGTGGGGACGTAACTCGTGAGCGTTTAACTCCTCCCTCCCCTCACTCACACACGATCAAAGGAATGTGAAACGAGGGAAAGTTCTGTATCTTCACTGGAAAATAGAAAGGCCGCCATCAGCGGGCTGGAAATGATGGGGAATTTCTGCAGATCAGAGCCACTAAGATACTATAACAAAACTAAGCAGAATTCCCACGAGACCCCCGCAAACCCTGGGACGGTTGTGTCTTCTTTAAAGTCTGTGGTTGCAGGGCATTGTGTCTCCAAGTTTCACCTTAGGGTCACTGCAGCGTAATCATCTGATTACAAGGATGACTGGCCTCGGGTGTATGGGCTCCGTGCCAGAACCCTTGGAGGGTGCTCAGAATCTGCATTTGCCTGAAGTTTCCCAGAGATTCTATGCACAGAAAGGGCAGCCTCAGCAATGCGATACACAGATTCTCTTATCATAAGGCCACGTAAAATGCCAGGCTTTGAATACCCACGTTTGCAGAAGAAAGATTGCCAGAGGCCAAAGCTACTCATTTTGAGCTTTTCCATTACATTCTCGTAGTAGCCAACAGACACAGTGGCCATTTAAAAGATTTCTGGGCTTCTCTGAAATGCTGTTTCCTTTCCTGCTGAGGGTCTCCCACCTCCAGTAATTGAAAAGAGCCTGAACACGCTCCTGTCTGTCCCCTCTGACGCAGGCCATCTTACTGTGGCGTGGATAACCAGCGTACCTGCCAGCCCACTCCCGGCTGGTCTCTCGGCTCACCCTCCCCTAACTGATCATCCCCCTCAGCAATGCCAGAAACGCCCATCTGAAAGGTAAATCTCTTCTAGCAACAGGGAGAATCAGAGAAGCAGGAAGGAACAACGTGCGGTGTAACGCCCTTTATGCTTCTCTGTTGACTCGTCCCAAATGAATTGTGGAAAGTCCCTTTGTCGTTTGGTTGGTTTGGTTATTATTATTATTTTTTTGGTCCATCATTACCAGGTAACTGAAAGCCCTCCGGCTACCTGTAGTCCCAAGATCAGCCCCATTTTAATAATTAAAAAGTCCTGTGAGTTGTCATGTGAAAACTTTGAAAGGTATCCCTCCAGTTTAGAGCTTCTCCCCTCACCAGCCCCCAACTTCTGGCTTCCAGGGCTGGAGAGGAGTGAGCAGCTGATGACCCACCTCTTCTGCCTCTCATGTGGCCTGGGCCTGCTGGCAGGACTGTCCTGCCGGAGGGTCTGATAGTTCGAGGACTTGGCTCTTACTGTTCCGGGCAATGCCTTTGGAAATTTTCAGGGCTCTGTCTCGGGTCTTGGGTTCAGGACAAAGTTGCTACTCCTTATCAAAACTCAGCACAGCTTCCTTTCCTCCTAGGAATAAACACAGCATGTCCCACAGGACTTAGGACACTGGCCTCTCCCAACCCTTGGTCATGGCTTCTACCCTGTCCTGCCACTGCCAGAGCCTCGCCCAGGTTCTTCAGGTCCTTGTTGTCCTGACTGCTACTCTGTCACTTGCTGTTTCGTCTGAGCGAAACACTGCTTGCATCTCTGGCCCCTGCCTGACCTCTCCCCTCTGACCACATCCCATTCATCTTCTAGGCCTCAATTAGCTGTCCCTTCCTTGGTGAGGCTGCCCACCTGGGCAAATGCTGTTGTACCTTAAAGCCGAAATCAGTAACTATGCATACAGTAACCAAGGTGTTGGGTTTACAGAGTTGTTTGTTGTATAAAGAAAATTTTAAATGTTGTTGCAGTCTAACCAGTTACATCATTTTAAACTTTCTTTCCTCCCCGCCCTTTTTTTGCCCACAAATGGAATTATAGTGCTTGCTTGGTCAAAGAAGAAAGACGAAACAAGGGCAAAAATTTTAACAGTAAAGAATTTGCCATCATTTCATTGCCTTGATTCTAACTGTGTCCTAAGATGCAAAAGAAGTCAGTGGCTTTTAACTGTTTACAAATAGAATGTGATTGTAAAATGTACAGTTTGGTTGTGTTTGAATTATAAAACTTCTTCAGTTATAATAAACCACGACTTTTTTGCTGCTCAAAACAATGGGGCCCGAGGACCCCATTTTCCCCATTACAATGCTCCCCGTTACAGCTACTGTCTCTCTCCCGTGCAGAACTGTAGCATCTTTGCAGGTACAGAATTATAATAGGTGCCTAAAAAATTGCTGCCAATAGAATGAATTAATGACAAAGTTCTATAGCCCTGAGCAGCAGCAGCAGGCAGGCAAGCCGTCCTTCAGTGTGTCTCAACGGGCCTATGTGGAGCTGGGTCAGCAGCCTTCCAGGAGCTCCTGCGGTCATTCTGGCAAGTGCTGATTTACAGGTTCATCTTCCAAAAGTTAGTGAGCTCTCTAACGAGTCTGTGTCTTGTTCATCTTAGTAGAGGTATCACTCATGATAGTGCCCTGGGGCCTCTAAGGGTTTGCTGAAAGAAAAGGGGATAGAAGGATCAGTGGAAGGAAGGGAGAAAGGAAGGGAGGAAGGGAGGAGGAAAGAGGGAGGAAGGGAAGGAGGAAAGGAAAGAGAAATGGTAGAAGGAAGGAAGGGAGGGAAGAAGGGCAGGAGGAAGGGAGCAAAGGATGAACAGATGAAGGATGGATGGATGGATGGATGGATGAAGGAATGAGTAAGTACAAATAGAAATCTGATCTGGGAACATCCGCCCTTTCTCTGTGTTAGGACTCAAGTCCTGGGTTGGGTTGAAAATTTTATGTTTTTAATAGATTATATTTCATGTTAGTTTCTTCTGGGTAAAACATTAATCCTTACTCAAGAATAAAGATATGTATGATTTCTCTTAATCCATCTAGTCATTTTTCATTCAGCACACATTGGGTGAGGTCAGCATCACGGCTTCTGCCGTTTCCGTGGGGAAACTGAGCACTAACCGTTAAGAAAGCTTGCCTCTGGCTTAAATTTGCATCAGGCTTTCTCTGTAGAATAAAATTCAGGATAAGCATCATCTAGAGTGCCTTGTAATTCATCAACAAAAAAACAGTTTTTGAAAGAGTGATTTATGGTACCAAGGCATATTTTATTGCTATTTTCATTGTTTTTAAAAAACATAATGTGCTATTTTGCTATTTTGTAGTTTATTAGCTCTTATCTTAGTTCTGTTTTCCAGTGTGTATATACGTATGTCTCATCCATCCATCTCTATCTGTCTGTCTATCAATCATCTTTGGACTGTTTATTTTCATGTTTCTACATAACTTTTTCTTTTATATCTTGCATACAAAATCACACACATATATAATAGTTCCCTAAATATAGATTACTCTATTGAAAAGTATAGAGTACACGAAGAAAGCATGCCATGTATACCTCACATTTTCAAGTGTGAATAGTGAAATTCTGCTAATTAGCCAATTCTGGTGATTATAGATACAGGTCTCTATTATTTGGGCGCGTCTGCTTTTAGCTCATGTTTAAGTTTTTGGACACACATGAATGTCCTCTGGGCACTCATGAGGAGTCATCAGACGCACTGTCAAGCAGGATCTAATCCCAGAATGGCAAAACGTGCCCCTCCCTAGGCTGGCAGCAGCTCCACGGGTGACTCACGATGATGTATGGCCGTGCCCAAGTGTGTTATGTCACGTCCCTTGATAACTCTGTATCATTAATTGGATGCCATCTGATGCAGCAGCAGGTTAGACATTTAAAAAATAAAAAAGTTGTCCATGCCCCACAGAGCACATCTGTTTAATGGCACAACTCAGATTAATTTCCAACGATTCCGTAAGAGCTGGTGGCACTGTTCCGCAGGCTCCGAGGAGCCGTTCAGTCTGGCAGCTCTTGAGTCTGCTCACATGAGGCATGTCCTTCTTAAACTCTTATTTCTGAATAACTTCACACCTACAAAAAACATTGTAAAAACAGTACCTGGAGTTTCTAAATCCCTTTCCCCGACTTCCCCAAATGTTTGGATCATTGTACTACGATGATCCAAACCAGAGGCTTGTGATCAATGCAACCGTATTAACACGTATATAAACGTTATTCAAATCCTACCAGTTGTCCCTGAGATCATTTTCTGCCTCAGGATCCGATCCAGGATCCCTCATTGCATTTATTTCTCACGTTCCCTTCTCATATTCAGTTTGGAACAGTTCTTTCATCTTTCTGTGTCTTTTATGACCTCAATGTTACTTTTAAGAGGACTGGCCTGTTTCTGTTTTGGGTTTTTTGTTTTTCTATGTTTTCTAGTTAGGTTAAGATGATGTACTTTAGGGGCCAGACACGGAGGCTCATGACTGTAATCCCAGTGCTTTGAGATTTTGAGAGGCCGAGGTGGGCGGATCATTTGAGGTCAGGAATTCAACACCAGCCTGGCCGACGTGGCAACATGCTGTCTCTGCTAAAAGTGCAAAAATTAGCGGGGTGGAGTGATGCATGCCTGTAATCCCAGTTACTCAAGAGGCTGAGGCGGGAGAATTGCTTGAACCCAAGAGGCAGAGGTTGCAGTGAGCCAAGATCATGCCACTGCAACTCCAGCCTGGGCAAAGAGCAAGACTCCATCTCAAACAAACAAACAAAAAAGTGATGTACTTTTGGCAAGAATACCACAGAAGTGATACTGTGTCCTTCTCAATGCACCATAATAGGAGATACACGATGTCGCTGTGTCTCACTACTGATCATTACTTTGTTAGGGTGGTATCTGCCAAATTTCTCCAGTTGCTATTCTCCCTTTTGCATTTATTAAGTATCTTATGGGGATATGATTCAAAACTATGCAAATGTCCTGTCTTCTATTATCCTTTTTGCCTACTCAGCATCTATTGATGATGCTTGCCTAGGACAATTACTACCGTGATGCTGTGAAAGGATCATTTTCTGTTTCTTCTTTCTATTCCTTCTACATTGGTTAATTGGAACTCCCCTGTAAGGATGAGCTTAGTTACATATTCAATTACACCTTTGTATCACTATGAAGGGATACATATTTCTTTCATTCTGTGGGTCGTAATTCACTGATGTCATTATTTATTTTATTGCTCATATCATCCAGATTTGTCTTTGAAAATGCCTTCTTCTTGTCTGGCTGGTTTTTGCTTTGCTACAAGCCTCCATCATTTCTTGAGCACTTATGTGGAGCATATCTTAAAATCCCAGTTCTGTGACTGGCATTGCTGTAGGTCTAAAAGAAAGTAAAATGAGGCAGTGTGGCATTTTTCTTGACGTTTAAGCTAAATCAGATAACAATGTCCCTAAATATAATATAATTATCATTTCTTATTTTTAAACTAAGTTTATTTATTTATTTATTTATTTATTTTTGAGACAAGGCTTCACCATGTCACCCAGGCTAGAGTGCAGTACTGTGATCTCAGCTCACTGCAGCCTCGACCTTCTGGGGTCCAGAGGTCTTTCCACCTCAGCCTTTCTAGTAGCTGGGACTGCAGGCATGCACAACCATGTCCAGCTAATTTTATATATATATTTGTAGAGACAGGTTTTCATCATGTTGCCCAGGCTGGTCTCAAACTTCTGGCTTCAAAGAGCCAAGCCAATCTGCCTGTGTTAGCCTTCCAAAGTGCTGGGTTTACAGGTGTGAGCCACTATGTGCAGTAAATAATATCATTTAGAATCTATCATTAAGCAATTGCTTTTTGCATAGCTGGAAGGATTTCCTATTGCTGCCCCACTTTGAGTAAAATGGATTCCAGGCCAAAAGCTTATGCTCACATCCTTTGTATTCCCGGAGTCCTGTGGAGTGTCTTCTCCATGGTGGGCACTCAGTACACATGAACTCGGTGTGGACAACTGAATGCGGCAGTCAGTAAGGGAGGGAGTGTGTGGGCGGTGGGAGCCAGAGCGTTGGTTATCAAACCCCGCTGCTGGGGCAGCTTCCCCTCTTCAGCATGCACGCAAACTGCCTGGGCTCTTGTTCAAGGGCAGCTTCAGATTTAGTGGGTCTGGGTGGGGCTCCAGACCCTGCATTCCCGGCAAACCCCAGGAGATGTGGCTCCTACTTGCTGAGGATTGCACTTTGGATGGCAGGATGCCAGGACTGACATCTACTACCTGCTAACCAGGCAACTTGCCTGAGTCATTTGCCCTCTTTCAACCTTGGTTTTCTCATTTGTCAAATGGGAATAACTGTAGTGGCACCTCTTTCTGAAGACTGTTACCCCAAATAAGAAAGACCGTGCATGTGCTTGGCATTTAGTAAGAGGCGACTGATGCTCATATGCTGACACTTCTTTAGGTGGCAACAATAAAGCAAAGTTGTCTTGGTGACTGTTTGCTTCTCTAAACGGTGGTTCTAATGGGCCCTTCTCCCTCTTCCTTCAGATATGTCTCATGTCCTGGAATGTGGGGCTCACTGCTGAGTCCTGGGGAAGCAGCCCACAGAGAGCCTATGTGAGCACGAGGACCTCTACTTCCTAGGTGAGCACCTGCTTGGAACCTCAGGCACAAATCGGCAAGCATGGATGCGATGGAAAGCGAGGCGAGAGGCTTCGGAGGAGAGGTGGGGCCTGGTGCTGCAAGAGGGATTCGGGAGCCAGAGGGAAAGGAGAACACACTTGTGTTTGCCTCTTTCCTTGATGGCTTGAGGGACAGCTGAACAATGACACTGGAAAAGAACTAGAGCTTGCAAAGCAGGCAGATTCCCTTCGCTCTGCTGGTAGGCAGCGGCTTCCGCAGCTGTGCATGGTGGGGGTTCTTCCTACTGCAGACTCAGCGGGGAAGGGGCAGCCACTTGGCCATCACTCTGCCCGGAATTGGGGCTCCTTCTCTCTGACAGAACACAAACTGTATACTGAGAAGAACAGAGGAAAAGTGGTAGTGGGTGTTGTTGGACTTGCCCCTACCTGGTTTTCTTACAGGTGCTTCACACCTGGGGTCTAGTTAGGGCGGAGTGGATGCATCGTAGGTGCTGGGCCCCACACGGAGCGGCCTGCACACCTCCTCTTGGTCTTCACAGTGCCCCACGGAAGGAGGAACTAGAGCAAGCACAGCACAGGAGGACGTTCTGGCACCGAGAAGGTAAGGAATGCCTGAAGTCACACCTACCATTCTTGTCTGAAAGTGGCAGAGCCAAGATTCATCTGATTTCACCAGGTCCCCATGGCCTGCTCCTTGGGCCACACTAGCCACCACATGGGGTAAGATGTCCACGTCTGTACCTATCCTCCAGGACACAGAGCAGATGCAGCACAGTTAGCGCAGGACATCCGAGGTGAGCTGTTACGGCAACACAGCCAGTGGGAAATCCATCCTCACGATGCCCCGGAGCCCTCCTACAAGCCGGTTTTGGGAAGTGTGACCCACCCCATCCAGACTGCAAGGCACACACTGCCGAACATGTGAGGGGCTTAATTATCAGCATTGTTCTTGGTTCGGAGGGACACATGTCTGCAAGGAGTGGGCTCTCCATTTGATTCCACTTGGCATGGTTTCCTCAGACCTCAGAGCAGCTCTTCGCTGGCAACCCTCCTCCCTCTTGTGTATGCCTCTTAGTTGGGCTGCAGAGAGCACAAATGTGCCCCTGAACGCTGGACTCATGAACCCTGTGGAGGGGAGGACATAACCTGAATTAGTGTTGCCATCACTGGAGGGGGCCCAAGGACCATGGGGAGAGGCGCCTACAGGAAGTGTACCCCAAAAGCTGCACACGTGCAGTAGATAGCAGAGGAGAGACAGACACACCCCCAGTTTTTAATTGAACAAATATTTAGGTCCCAGGTTCAGCACAGTTAGGCAGGGGTTCAGCAATGAAGAAGACAGATGAGGCCCTGATCTCATGGAGCTTATGTTTTGGGGTGGGTCAGGCGATTATTAAATGGAGGTTTAGTTGAATACAAATATAGAACAGGATGATCTAATAGAGGAGTTGGAGGGGTTGGACTAGGGAACAGGAAGAGCATTTCTTAGGATGTGACATTTAAACCTGACTAGTGTCCCCAGAGGTGGCTGGCCATGGGAGTCTAAGGAGCCAGCCACCACCTGCAGAGATGGGATTCAGGGCTGAGCATGAGCCAGCCTGGTGTGCTAAGGCTCTCCTGGAGCTCTCTACCAGATGATGCATTCACCTGGCGCCCGTCACCAGCCTGCCTGTCCATCTGATAGATCTCAATCCTCGGTTAGGCAAAGATGATGTGGTCAATGTGAAGAATGAAGGCCTGTGGGTTCACTTACTGCCTCCATCACTGCCGTTCTGGGTGACCTTGGACAAGTGGCTTACTTGTCTCACTTAGCCTCAATTTTCTCGTTTGTAAAATGGGAAGAATTTCATCTTGCATAATTGTGAAGAAAATGATGATACACATAACCCAGCACAATGCCTAGTTTGCGAATCACACTGAATAAATAAATATATACATATACGTACCGTAATGCCCACGTACACTCATTACGTGTGCATTTATGTGCACTGGATATGTGCGTGCACCTCATGCCTTACGCATGTCTGTGCACATGCATGCCGACACACTTCCTGAACCGCAGATTCAATTAGAATTTATGAAAGAAACAAGACACAGGAAACAAACATTCATTAACATCTGATCATTTCTTGTTTCCACTTAATTCTGTTTCCTGAGCCATCTGGGAACAATTTATTGAAGCTGTAATTGTGCATTAAATATTGCGATTTGTTCCAGACTGTCTATGAAATGAACGATACAGAGATTTATTGTCTAGTCAGCAAATTGGGCAGCCCTGCAGCTTTCCTTCCTGACAAGCTTTCCTCCTGCCCACATTTGCGCCCCTCTTTCAGGACCCATCACAAAAGTAAATGCTGTGTCTCAGTGGTGGCATCGAATACATCACACAGGAGAAAGCGGATGGCAAGAGCGTAGGCCCCTCCGTGCTCAGCAACAGTGAAGATGGTGGGGGAAGCAGTCCTCTGAGAAAGACATTTCTCTTTATCAGGTTGAGGGTTCTTGGGTCCCTGAGTACCATGCAGCTGCCTCCTGGGGACGGAGGAGGGTGCACGGTGCATGGACCTGCCATAGGAGAATGTTGACCTGGCGTGGCCTGGTGCCCGAGAGCTGGAGACTGTGCCCGCTGCTCTGTGTGGCTGCACTGTGGGGAAAAGGGAGGGTGAGGTAGAACAGAAATGGGGCTGGTCTCTTGGTGGGGAGGTTTCTGGCCAGGACTGATTGCTGTCAGTCGTGTGTCTGAGGTTCCCCCAGACAGCTGATTTTGTTTTTGTTTTGTTTTGTTATGGAGTCTGGCACTGCCACCCAGGTTGCAGTGTGGTGGTGAGATCTCGGCTCACTGCAACCTCCATCTCCCAGGTTTAAGCAATTCTACTGCCGCAGCCTCCCGAGTGGCTGGGATTATAGGCGTGAGCCACCACGCCCAACTAATTTTTGTATTTTTAGTGGAGATGGGTTTTCACCATGTTGACCAAGCTGGTCTCCAACTCCTGACCTCAAGTAATCCACCTGCCTCAGCCTCCCAAAGTACAGGAATTACTGGTGTGAGCCACCATGGCTGGCCCCCAAACAACTGTTTTTTCAATCTCGAATTGGGATGTAAGCAAGGAACAAAGGGAAAATTGTGAATGCTGAAAGACTGGATAAACAAATGGGTTGAAGCCAAGAACGGTGGTTCATGCCATAATCCCAAAACTTGGGAGGTGGGGCAGGAGGATGGATTGAGCCCAGAATTTTGAGACCAATCTGGTCAACATAGCGAGCATCTGTCTTTGTAAAAAATAAAAAAATTAGCCAGGTATGGTGGCAGGCACCTGTACTTTCGGCTACTCTGGTGGCTGAAGTGGGAGGATCACTTGAGCCCAGGTGGTGGAGGCTGCAGTGAGCTGTGATCACACCACTGCACGCCACCCTGGGTGACAGAGCGAGACTCTGTCTCTACTAAAAAATTTAAAAGTTAGCTGGGCGTGGTGGTACGTGCCTGCAGTCCCAACTACTTGGGAGGATCAGTGCCTCTTTACTGTAGCCTGGGTGACAGAGTGAGAACCCATCTCAAAAAACAAAAATGAAAAAAGAGTAGAGTTGCCAAAGCTTTGGGGAAAAGAGAGCACGGAGAAGGGAAGTAGTATTTGCTGGGCATCTACCATGTGCAAGGAGCTGTAGATGATATTTTCATGCAACTGATCCTCACTTTACACATGTGCACGCAGGGTCTCGAGGATCCAAGGGATTTGCTCTGGTTTCCACAAGCAGCAAGTCTCAGAGAGAGACTCTAACCTCAGCTGTGTGGATCCAAGCTGGGCCGAGTTCTCTCTCCCCACTGTCTGGCTCGCTGCTGGGCGGTGTCCAGGGTGGGAGGGGTCTTTGGGGCCTCCCATGCCTCACTGCTCTCACCCCACCTGCCTTTTCATGCCTTGGCTGCCCTGTGCCATCGTCCCCTATGTGAGGGTCTCCCTCTCCCTGTCACCAGATCCCCCGTGAGAGCCAGTTTGTTCCCCTCCCTGAGAAGCGTGGCTCCATGCCCATGTACACTGGGACGAATTAGAGATCGCCAAGTGCCCAGTGAAAGAGGGAATAAACGAGTGGCTGCCCACGGTCCTCCCAAGCCTTTCACAGCTCTGTTTTGCGTCGACTGGCCTAGGCAGCACCGCACCGTGAGAGGGTCCTCCACTCCCAGCCTCTTTGTTTTCTTTCCTCTCCTCTCCCACCCACCCCACTTGTCATGGCGTCTACTTTGAACTTCTCATCAGCAATGGAGAATTCTGGAATAAAAGACGACAGAAGCACAGGAACTGGCACTTCTCTGTGTCCCTGGGCAGCGCCTGGCCTGGTTGTTCTGCTGTGACCTTTGGCCTATGACACCAGGGAGAGGACAAATAGGTCCACAGTTCCTGAGGCCTTTGTGAACAGAGGGTATTTGCAAAAGACAGTTGTGCGCTGTTTCTTTCTGAGTCACTTCCGTGGAGTCCCACTGCCCTGGACACAGAGGACAGGACATGAGGGTCTGTGCAGCAAGCAGGCCGAAGGCAGCACCTGCTCCTCATTGTCAAAATCTGAGACGGACTTGGAGCTGGAAGGAAAACGAACCCCTGGGGATGGATGGGAACCGGGGCAGGGAAGGAGCTGCAGCTGGTGGGCGGGAGACGGGGCAGGATGAGAAGCCAGGGCCAGCATTGTTCCTCCCTCAGCAAGTGCTGGCCCCAGTGCAGGGACAATTTGTTGCAGGCTCAGAGAGGGATTTCCACCTGCAGGATCTTGGCAGACCCACTCAAGGCCTGCTCTGCTCCTTCCCCATCTGTCTGAACCATGGCGTCCCTAAGCTGTTGGAATCTCAGAGGTGGGCAGAGGCCCACAGACGGGGGGGATGAATTTCTACCACGCTTTGTCTCAAATGCTGAGTGGATGATGCTGCTTGGTGTCTGGGGAGCTTGTGTAGACCTCAAACTTTTCTAAACCCTGGCACTGCGGTGACAGTCTTGTGGAACTGTGCAGTCATAGCGTACCATTTCTGTAACAAGAACCATTTCTCGAATATTAAACTGGGGACAGATTGCATATCTTAACAGGTAAGACAAGAGTCTCTCAGTTTTGTTAAATAAATGTATTTAACAAGAGTTTAGGAATATAAACACATAGATGCGCTTATGTCTATGTGAATGTGTGTATGTGTGTGTATATATGCATATGCACCTGTGCAGAGAAAACGCTCTGGAAAGTAATATACCACACAGCCACAAAGTTAAACAATTTTGCCCTTGGTGGCAGTTGTTTTCCCTTTATTTTACATTTTCAAAATTGTCGGGAAGAAGATAATGAATGGGAAAACATTATAAATGTGCGTTAGATTGTTTTCTGAGGGTAGTGTTGGATTCTTTGAGTTCCAATCCTATTTTCCCTGTAGCGTCCACCAAATGCATGATCTTGAATTTCCTAGTGCCTCAGTTTCCCTAACAGAAACAGAGAAGGAATAACAGCCCTTACCAATGTTGTTCTAACAGTTTAAAAGTTACTTTTTTTATGACTGAGCACAGTGGCTCATGCCTGTAATCCCAGCACTTTGGGAGGCTGAGGGGGGAGGATCACCTGAGGTCAGGAGTTTGAGACCAGCCTGACCAACATGGATAAACCCTGTCTCTATTAAAATACAAAAAAAAAGAAAATTAGCCAGGTATGGTGGTGCATGCCTATAATCCCAGCTGCTCGGGAGGCTTAGGCAGGAGAATTGCTTGAATCCGGGAGGCAGAAGTTGGGGTGAGCCGAGATCACACCACCGCACTCTAGCCTAGCATGGGCAACAAGAGCCAAACTCCATCTCAAAAAAAAAGTTAATTTAAACTTATAAAATGTATCCCTAAGCATTAAACATTGTTTATTAACATATTAACAATCATTAGGTTTTGAATATAACATTCCGAATCACTAACATAGCACATCGAAATTTAAGCTGATCGTTAATGGAGAAGGATGGGGATAAATAGTGAGTGCATTCACAACTTTTGTGTGTGTTTAATACGAAAACAGCAGAGGGTGACGGTGTTGTGACAAGGAGGCTGTGGCTTCAGTCAGATTTCAATCTTTGACTTCAGAAACTGCCACTGGACTCAGTCTGAAAAAAGGACCTGGCTTCTGTCTGGGGCAGGGAAGGCTGGGGTCACCGCAGGCCGGCTGGAGTTCTCAGGGTCACCTGAGGCTGCCAGCTCAGCTGGCCTGGCCTGGCTCACGCCCCTGGGCACTGTACCGTGCAGTCACAGGAGCTTCGAGCCCAGCCACTCTCCCACCTTGACAATTCTTTCTTCCCATTGTTGGTCCTGTTCAATCTGTGCTGAGGCTTCCTAAGAGAGAACAAGGCCCGGGGTCATCCTTAGCCCGTTCGGTTCCTGTGCTTACCCTGGCTGCACACGGCCTCCCAAGCCAGAGCTACACGCGCCCAGGGCTGACAGATTCAGCAAATGCAAAGATAGGAGCCCACTTAAATGTGAATTTCAGATACATAACCAATAGCTTTTCAGTATAAGGGACACACTTAAACATGGCTATTGGCTGTTTCTCTGAAATTCGATTTTAGCTGGGTGTCGTGTGTTTGATCTGGCAGCCCCTGTGCATCACAAATCAAAGCACCCACTAAGAGGTGTGTTTAGATAGCATTTCAGGCATGCAGTTAGAAATGGAAGGGGAGGCCAGGTGCCATGGCTCATGCCTGTAATCCCAGAACTTTAGGAGGCTGAGGCGGGCGGATCACTTGAGGTCAGGAGTTCGAGAGCAGCCTGACCAACATGATGAAACTCTGTCTCTAGTAAAAATTTAAAAATCAGCCAGGTGTGGTGGTGGGCACCTGTAATCCCAGCTACTCAGGATGCTGAGACAGGGGAATTGCTTGAACTTGGGAGGCAGAATTTGCAGTGACCTGAGATCATGCCACTGCACTCCATCCTGGGAGACAGAGAGAGACTCTGTCCAAAAAAAAAAAAAAACTTAGGAGGGGAAATATGTCCACTTCTGAGGGAAGTTCAGATTTAATTTAAACCAGGTGTTGGCAAAATATAACTTATAGTCCAAATCCAGCCCATGACTTGTTTTTGTAAGTAAAGTTTTATCTGAATGCCACCATGCCCATTCATTTGCAGAGGGTCTATGGCTGCTTCCAAGCCACAGTGGCAGCGGTGGATGTTTGCATCTGAGATCATGTGTGGCCTGTGAAGCCTCAAAGATTTAATATCTAGCCCCTTACAGAAAAGGTGTGCGGACTTCTGACTTAAGGCATGGTGGACGCTGCCCAGAGCCGTCCGTAGTCAGAGTAAAAATGTTCAGGCCCTGGGATGCCCCTCATGTGCTGTGCCTTGTAGCATTTCTGTTTGCATTTGACCCTAGGAGAGAGGAAGGACCTAATGTAAGCATTTAGGACTCCCAGGCTGGGAGCCGCAGATGGGTTAATGACCCTAGGAAGTGGGGTGGCTGCAATAGGCAGACTGCCTCACCTATTCAGGACAGTCATGCAGGAGTGACCTTGGGAAGATTGAGAGTCCAGGCCCCAAGCATTTACTGTCTTACCAGAATGGCCACGTCATGCAAGAACGCTACTAGCCTGCTCACTCCTGAGATGAACATTGTGGGGGAAGAAGCCATCGTGCAAGGCGAGGCCCTGCCATCTAGCATTTGAATCCAGCTTAACCTCGTCAGAAACAGCAGCAGTCTGCACAGGACAGACCATTACGAGGTGCTCCTTGTCCAGGCAAGGCTCCCTAGGGCAGTTTGCCAGAGCCAGATCACTTACTAGGACAAAGGGCATGAGTCAAAGGACCAGGGCACATGCTGGGAGATGCGTCTCCAATTGCTGCGCCACCCTCAGCAAGGGCTGATCTGTGTCTCCTCAGTCTGAGTCAGGGGGATTATCTTTCCTTCTTCTCTGACCAAAAGGTCATATAAATATGATATGAGGGGAAGCAAACCAGAGCTGCATTTCACAGCAAGGTCTTCCCAGTAGGGCCTGCAGGTTATGTAAGTAGCTCAGCTGACCGCAGCAGCTTAGCACCAGATTCTCTGGCCCAGGCTCCTGGTCCACCTGCTGGGAAATAGAAGCTCTGTTGTGTGGCCTGAAAGTTATGTCATGAGAGGGAAAGCGATACATGAGAGTAAATTCCCGGCCTTAAATATGCACTGAAGTCTACCCAAGGATGTCTTATTTGACAGCCAGTGACTCAAGGTGGCCAGTGACTTCCAGTGGTTACCTGGCCTCCCTTCCGGAGAGTCCGCATGTCTAAGCCAGAGTTCATGGCAGGGAACACTTTAGCCCCAGGTTGCTTTGGGCAGGTTCTATGCGGGCCCAGAGATTCAAACGACACCTTTTCTCTTTAGTTCCGATCTTCAGGTGCACACCTGCACCATTGCAACCTGCAGAGGTTCACTCCCTCTCTTGTTCCTTCATCCATTCATTCACTTGTCAATAGTTTTCTAATTCATGTACTTAACATCCTACAGTGCTGCATATGGTTAGATTTAGTCCCTTTCTCGAGAACTCAATGGTTTTAAAAAATGTAAGCAGCAAACACAAATCTTACCCAGAATCCCAGTATGTCCAACAGATAAGAGGTAGGTGGTAACTCTCAGGCAGGTATTACTATTATTTACGTATCTCTGTGCGCATGTATTTGGAAATCTCCATGCTTTGTAGAATTCTCCTCACATCCTCTCCCCGGGCTCCTTACTCCCTTCTCCCCTGCCCTTCTCCAGGTTGAGGGAAAGTGTCTTGATTATTTCAGCTGAATTTGCAGCCCTGAGCCCCAGGGATGGCAGGCCCGAGCCCAGCATTGTGAGACAGCAGTGCCGAGAGCCTTCTCTGAGTAAGGCAGGGAGGCTTCCCAACTCCAGCCTCCATGCTTTATTCTTTCCTAAAGCAAGGACAATGCCAGGCTCTTGGCATGTTGAGAGGGATGAAGACCCTCTTTACGTGAATTCCCATATGAGGCTCTTCTATTTCAACAGTCCCCAAATTGGAATGTCTTTTGAAGCCCCCACATAGCCCCATGTTGCCATTGACCCTAAATCTGCCAGCACAGGAAATCAGTCCACATGCTGCTCGGCATGGCTGTCCTGCAATTATTTGAAGATGGTTCTCTCGTTCTCCTGAAGTCTAGGACTTCCCCCTCTCTCTCCTTCACTTCATCTTTTCTTTCCATGGCTTCTCACGCACATGGTGGTCATTCCCGGACATGTCCTTTGAACCTCCTGCAGTCTGCCAATGCAGGAGGCCTGGTGTTTGCAGCTAAACCTGGCACACTGGATTTGTGTTTCCTGGAGTGGAGCTGAGGTGAGCCAGATGTCACCCTCAGGGCATGGTTAACCAGCACAAGACGGCTCAGTCCATATCAGCCCTGCCGTCCAGGAATGTGCCTGAGTTTTCGCACGTGCATGCTTCTTTCAGTCACATCTTTTCCCCTCTCTCTACATTTAAGTGTCTTCTTTTTTAAAAAAGATATTTTCATAGCTCTTTATTGTTTTGAAAATTGTAATCTTTAAATTATTAAAAATTTGTCAATTTATTCATTTGTATATGAAGCAAACTTCTTTTCTCTTTCATGAGCTAATATAGTTTTTTTTAAATTGTACTTTAAGCTCTGGGGTCCATGTGCACATCTTGCTGGATTGCTGCATAGGTACACAAATGCCATGGTGGTTTGCTGTCTCCCTCTTCCCACCACCTACATCAGGCATTTCTCCCAGTGCTATCCCTCCCCAGGGACACCACTCCCTGCTGTCCTTCCCCTCCCCTGGCCCTCCACTCCTCCACCTCCCCAGTGTGTGATGTTTCCCTCCCCATGTCCATGTGTTCTCATTGTTCATCACCTGCCTATAGGTGAAAACATGTGGTGTTTGGTTTTCTGTTCTTGTGTCAGTTTGCTGAGAATGATGGCTTCCAGATTCATCCATGTCCCTGTAAAGGACATGAACTCACCACTTTTTATGGCTGCATAGTATTCCACAGTGTATATGTGCCACATTTTCTTTGTCCAATCTATCATTGATGGGAATCTGGGTTGGTTCCAGGTCTTTGCTATTGTAAACAGCATCACAATGAACATACATGTGCATGTGTCCTTATAACAGAATGATTTATAAACCTTTGCATATATGCCCAGTAATGGAATTGCTGGGTCAAATGGAATTTCTATTTCTAGGTCCTTGAGGAATCGCCACACGGTCTTCCACAATGGTTGAACTAATTTACCCTCCCACCGATGGTGTAAAAGTGTTCCTATTTCTCCACATCCTCTCCAGCATCTGCTGTCTCCAGATTTTTTAATGATCATCATTCTAACTGGTGTGAGCTGGTATGTCAGTGTGGTTTCGCTTTGCATTTCTCTAATGACCAGTGATGATGAACATTTTTTCATATGTTTTTTGGCCTCATGTATGGTCTTCTTTTTTTTTTTTTTGAGACGGAGTTTTGCTCTTGTTACCCAGGCTGGAGTGCAATGGCGCGATCTCGGCTCACCACAACCTCCGCCTCCTGGGTTCAGGCAATTCTCCTGCCTCAGCCTCCCGAGTAGCTGGGACTACAGGCACTCACCACCATGCCCAGCTAATTTTTTGTATTTTGAGTAGAGACGGGGTTTCACCATGTTGACCAGGATGGTCTTGATCTCTTGACCTTATGGTCCACCCGCCTCGGCCTCCCAAAGTGCTGGGATTACGAGGCGGGTGTATGGTCTTCTTTTGAAAAGAGTCTGTTCATATCCTTTGCCCACTTTTGGATGGGTTGTTTGTTTTTTTCTTGTAAATCTGCTTTAGTTCTTTGTAGATTCTGGATATCAGCCCTTTGTCAGACGGGAAGATTGTGAAAATGTTTTCCCATTCTCTTAGTTGTCAGTTCACTCTACTGATTGTTTCTTTTGCTGTGAAGAAAAGATCTCATCTGTCTATTTTGGCTTTTATTGCCATTGCTTTTGGCATTTTCGTCATGAAGTCCTTTCCTATGCCTATGTCCTGAATGGTTTTCTTCTAGACTTTTTATGGTGTTAGGTCTTATGTTTAGGTCTTTAATCCATCTAGAGTTAATTTTTATATAAGGTATAAGGAAGGGGTCCAGTTTCTGCTTTCTGCACATGGCTAGCCAGTTTTCCCAACACTATTCATTGAACAGGGAATACTTTCCCCATTGCTTGTTTTTGTGAGGTTTGTCAAAGATCAGGTTGTTGTAGATGTGTGGCATTGCTTCCAAGGCCTCTGCTCTGTTCCATTGGTCTATATCTCTGTTTTTGCACCAGTACCATGCTGTTTTGATTACTGTAGCCTTATAGTATTGTTTGAAGTCAGGTAGCATGATTCCTCCAGCTTTGTTCTTTTTGCTTAGGATTGTCTTGGCTATGCAGGCTCTCTTTTGGTTCCATGTGAAGTTTAAGGTTGTTTTTTCCAGTTTTGTGAAGAAGGTCAATGGTAGCTTGATGGGGATAGCATTGAATCTGTAAACTACTTTGGGCAGTATGGCCATTTTCACAATATTGATTCTTCCTAACCATGAGCATGGAATGTTTCTCCATCTGTTTGTGTCCTTTCTTATTTCCTTGAGCAGTGGTTTGTAGTTCTCCTTGAAGAGGTCCTTTACATCCTTTGTTAGTTGTATTCCTAGGTATTTTATTCTCTTTGTAGCAATTGTAAATGGGAGTTTGCTCATGATTTGGCTCTGTTTGTCTGTTTTTGGTGTATAGGAATGCTTGTGATTTCTGCACATTGATTTTGTATCCTGAGACTTTCCTGAAGTTGCTTATCTACTTAATGAGGTTTTGGGCTGAGATAACAGGGTCTTCTAAGTATATGATCATGTCATCTGCAAACAGAGACAATTTGACTTTCTCTTTTCCTCACTGAACACCCTTTATTTCTTTTTCTTGCCTAATTGCTTGGGCTAGAACTTTCAATACTATGTTGAAAAGGAGTGGTAAGAGAGGGCATCCTTGTCTAGTGCCAGTTTTCAGAAGGGATGCTTCCAGTTTATGCCCATTCAGAATAATATTGACTGTGGGTTTGTTGTAAATGATTTTTATTATTTTGAGATACATTCCATTGATACCTGGTTTATTGAGGGTTTTTAGCATAAAGGGCTGTTGAATTCCGTCAAAGGCCTTCTCTGCATCTGTTGAGATAATCATGTAGTTTTGGTCTTTTGTTCTGTTAATGTGATTGATTATGTTTATAGATTTGCATATGTTAAACCAGCCTTGCATCCCCTGGATGAAGCCTGTCTGATAGTGACGGATAAGCTTTTTGATGTGCTGTTGCATTCGGTTTGCCAGTGTTTTATTGAAGACTTTTGCATCAATGTTCATCATGGATATTGGCCTGAAGTTTTCTTTTATGGTTGTGTCTCTGCCAGGTTTTGGTATCAGGATGATATTGGTCTCATAAAATGAAAGCAGTGTCAAGAGGGAAATTTATAGCAATAAATGCCCACATAAGAAGGAAGGAAAGATCTAAAATTGACACCCTATTGTCAAAATTGAAAGAGCTAGAGGAGCAAGATAAAAAAAAACTCAAAAATTAGCAGAAGACAAGAAATAATTAGGATCAGAGCAGAACTGAATGAGATAGAGATACAAAAACCCTTCAAAAAATTAATAAATCCAGGAGCTGGTTTTTGAAACTATCAACAAAATAGACAGACCACTAGCCAGACTAATAAAAAAGGAAAGAGAGTCCAGCACTTTGGGAGGCCGAGGAGGGTAGATCACGAGGTCAAGAGATCGAGACCATCCTGGTCAACATGGTGAAACCCCGTCTCTACTAAAAATACAAAAAATTAGCTGGGCATGGTGGCGCATGCCTGTAATCCCAGCTACTCAGGAGGCTGAGGCAGGAGAATTGCCTGAACCCAGGAGGCGGAGGTTGCGGTGAGCTGAGATCGCGCCATTGCACTCCAGCCTGGGTAACAAGAGTGAAACTCTGCCTCAAAAAGAAAAAAAAAAGAAAAAGAAAAAGAAAAGAGAGAAGAACTGAATAGATGCAATTAAAAAAACGATAAAGGGGAGATCACCACCGATTCCACAGAAATACAAACTACCATCAGAGATTACTGCAAACAGCTCTATGCACATAAACCAGTAAATCTGGAAGACATGGATACATTCCTGGACACTTGCACACTCCTAAGACTAAACCAGGAATAAGTCAAAACCCTGAATATACCAATAACAAGGGCTGAAGTTGAGGCAACAATTAATAGCCTGCCAATCAAAAATGTCCAGGTCCAGACGGGTTCACATTTAAGTGTATTTCTGAGCCCAAGTGCACATTTTTAAAATGATCATTGAATGTCTTTCTCTACATTTAACCTTTGCTCCAGTTATCAAGATGTTTCTAGACTTTCCTTTGGTTATTGTACTGAGGCATGTCCCCTAAAAATACATGTTCCAGGTTCAACCCCGTACCCGTGAATGTGACCTCATTTGGGAATAGGGCCTTTGCGGATGTAAGGAAGTTAAGATGAGGTTATACCAGAACGGGGTGGGCCCTCATACAATGACTGGTGTCCTTAAAGAAGAGGGAAGTGTGGACACAGAGACAGAGACACGCAGGAGGTGTTGATGCCACGTGATGACAGAGGCAGAGATGGGAGTGATGGAGCTGCCAATCAAGGAATGCCAAGGATTCCGGGCAGCCCCCAGATGCCAGGAAAAGGCAGGAGAGGTCCTCTTTTACAGCCTTCAGAGGGATATGGCCCTGCAGACACCTTGATTTCAGACTTCTGCCACTGGAACTGTGAGAGCATACATTTCTGTCACTTTGAGCTACCCATTTGTGGCACTTTGTTACAACATTCAAGGAAACGAATACAGTCACCTCTTACATTATTCTTTCTTCCCAGTTCTGTGTCATCTATCATTTCATTAATTTGATCAGTTTCCATTCTGTTTCCCATGGATGTCTCTGGGTTGGTCAACACTGGAAGCCATTTCTCCCGGACAAGCTGGGACCCACGGGAGCTGGTCTGCTGTGGCCACATGGGCAATTAGCAGTGAGAGCCATAGCTTTGCCTGCTGCTTTCCACTGAGAAAATGAAGCTTCTCACATTTCTTGTCAGTTATTCATCCTACCCTCCTGGGAATGATACCTAAAGGCTGGGATTGCACCCCGAGATGACAATATTGCTTTTCTGTGTTTCCACTCTGAATGGCATTGCAGAAATCCCAGGGATAGGGAAGAACACTCTAAGTTGCACGATGGAGAAGAAACTTCTTTCTTTTCAAAGAACAGGTATTTGACACAAAACCCTGTATCAGTACAACAATGCCTTATGAAGTTTGCAAAATCAGGGCATCAGTATTCTTCAAGCAACAGAATTACATTAAATATGTTATATATTATACAGTCATCATACAAGCAGAACAGAGCAGCTGGACTGAGACCCAAGCATAAGAAGGGGAGACCTCTCTATCTTCTCCCTTGGAAAGTGTCACAAACTTTCATTGTCTCCAGCTGCTATTACTAATAAGTAACAGTGTTAAAGCGCATTCCGTGAAAACACAGTCCTACTAGATAGTCTTTAAAATACAGTTTGTGGTCAGAAGAGCTTTGGAAACAGCACATATCATATTCTCCTCCTGGAGATTCGTAATTCACATTGCAGTATTAAAAACTAAAAGAAAAAAAGCTGCAGTAAATAAACCTGCTTACACTGTGTTTAATCAGTGATTTATAAGCCTGCGTGAGCACAGGGCTCTCAGTTACTTACCACCTATCGCTGGCCTATGGAATTCTGCTCTGAGGAATACTCCTTGGGAAAGGCTGTGGTCCAGTTTTCTCATGGATTAGGACCATTTTCTTTGTTTCCAGATTCCTCCCCTTGCTAGGGCAGCCCGGTCGCAGGTGGCTCTGGTCACTGTGGGGCCACGTGTGGGGGTGCTGGGCAACGCTCCTTTGTAACTTTGTCAAAAGTTCATACAAACAGACTAATGGAACCAGAGGTCAATGATAATTCCATTAAAAAAGAATCCTATCAGCAATAATGCTTTTTCAAAGAGGAAACATGATACACAGTTCAAGATGATCGTATAATCCAGAAAATTTGAATTCCTTTTGCAAAATAATTCAGTCAACCTTCTCCATGAACTTTCACCAAGGTTGGCTAAACAGGAATGAATACTGCAGCCTGAGAGCCCCACCTGCCTTTCCCCGCCCCCAACTGAAGTCACCACGGATGGAAAGTCTCACCTGTGCTTTGTCAGCAGGACCCTGCAATTTCCTCTCCTCATTCCTCCTTTATCCACTCAGACTCAGCCCAGGGCAGAGCTGTTGCCTGTTCAGATGAAATCATTTGCTGGATTTTAGCATGGTTCATGCCTTCTCCACTGGAGGGTGTGAACATGGCAGGGTTGGAGGTGGCTTGGGGAAGCCCACCTTGCTTGTTGGTAGCGTGGGGTTGTGTGTGTGTGCCCACGTCTGCAGTGTGCCGATGACAGCAATGTCAGGACTGACCCAGAGTCGGATGCACACAGGCGCTTTCAAAAGCAGGAAGCTGCAAAGCAGGAACTGGGATCCAAGGAAAGAAGCTGAGGCAGTGGGAGTCTGGGAAGCTACTGCTGGGATATGGCTAGTGGGTTCGGCAGGGAAGGCTGTGAGTTACGGGTAGTGATGCCCACCCTCTCACTCAGAAGTGAGAGTCTGAGCTTACTTCTCATCCTTAGATATCTCTGGGTCATCATTCAGAACACATTGATATGGCAGACACTGACAAGTGTTGACAAAGACCTGGAGAAATCGGAATCCTCATACACTGCTGGAGGGAAAAGAAAATGGTGTAGCCACTTTGAAAGACAGTCTGGAAGTTCCGTAAACGATTGAACACAGAATTACCATGTGACCCAACAATTCCACTCCTGAGTGTGTACCCAAGAGAAACGAAACAGATCTACACAAAAAGTTGTACACAAATTTTATGACAGCATTACTTACAATGGACATAAAGTATTTAAAAAAACCCAAATGTCTATCAACTGATGAACAGATATATAAAATGTTATGTCCCTACAATGGGATACTATTCAGCCCTGAAGAGGGATAAAGTAGTGATAAATCTACCATATGAATGAACCTTGCAAGTGTTATGCTAAGTGAAAGGAGCCAGTCACCAAAGACTGAATATTGCATTATTCCATTTATATGAAATGTCCAGAATGGGAAAATCTCCAGAGGAAGAGATTAGTGGTTGCTTAAGAGGGGTGAGGTGCTGGTAACTGAAGGGTTCAGGATGTCTTTCTTGAGGTGAGGAAAGTGCTCTAAAATTAACTGTGGTGATGATGAAACTTATCTGTAAATATGCTAACAAACCTTTGAATTGTAGACTTCGAATGGGTGAATTGTATGGTATGCACATGAATCTCAATAAAGCTGATTTTAAGAATAAACAAAACAAAAACACACAATTACTGTATGTCCTCTAAGGGCCAAAGTGTGTTAGGCCCAGTAGCCCAAACATGAGGACAGGTCCAAGGAGCTATTGAGGCCTCAGCCCTTAAAGGAATCCAAGTCTGTGCTGTAAGGAAAATATCTAATTGCAAACTTTAATGATATTTATTTACTCTAAAAGAGTAAAAAAAATGTGTGCACAAAAGAAAGGTGAGAATATCATTTTGAACTCTGTGTTTTCAACAGGATATAAGGGTAACCTAGTGATGGGCAGAAAAACAAGTGAAATGGAACAGCAACAAATGCACACTGAAGCCAGGCATGGAGCAGACACTGGGCTAGAGCCTGTGCACTGGGACCCCTGGCACAGAGCGGCTGCTGGGCACCCCCAGGCTGGGGCTTGGCTTTAGTGGGTGGGGATGGAGTGGATGCCTCTCCTCGCATGCTCTGACCTTGAGGGTTGTGTGAGTGGTGACAGGGAACCTTCTAGGGGGCAGTTCCCCAGACTTTTGGTTCCTGCTACTGTAGGTGAGGATGAGGACCGGCAGGACCAAGGACTGCTGGCAGCTGGGCTTCCATCTCCAAGTGGCTGGCAAAGCTATGCCCTTGGGGCAGCCCATCTCCAAGTTAGGAGGTCCCTTCCTTCTACAAAGACCCAACACTGTCTCCCAGCCTTTCTGACATGTTACCTTCTGTCTCTGCCCTTGATGCCTGTGCCATTCCGCCCCGCCACTCCCTGCCATCTTCTCATGTGACCAAGCATGTTTTTTCTCCTCTTCAAGAATTAAAGGTTCCTTGAGGTAGGGGCCATGTGCCTCTCACTTTTGGGGCTTCCCTGGAGCAGGCGGTGCAGGGTAGAGAGTGGAGCATGTGCTTGCCACTGCCCATGGTAAACACTTGCAGGGAATGTTAATGATTTCTATTTGTCCTTTTAAACTGTACTTTGTGTTGTTTTGCCAATCTAATCCTTAATTTAAAAAAATATAGCCAGACATTGAACGCATTTGAAGGCATGGCCAGCTCCCACACTGTTTATATTGAAAATACATCTCCCTTACTCTCCTTCCACCAAATGCTAGCTCTGGTATTTCTTGCCTGGTTGAATTTCATGTTAACTTGTTAGTTTGTTTGTTTTTTTCTGGCCAATTTTCTGTCATCTCAAATTCCAAGTTATTGGTATAGCTAATGGAGTCATGATATACTATTTTTTAAGGACAAAGATGTCAGCAATGACCGATTACTAGTAGGACATGCACTGTGGCTTCTCTGATGGGAAGGAGGTATTTAATATTTCTACTGATACACATAGTTCATCAGGTAGGAATGTGGCAGAATGGATGGATGGATGGACATGTGGATGGATGGATGGATGGGTAGATAGGTGAATGGATGGATGGATGGGTAGATAGGTGAATGGATGGATGGATGGGTGGGTAGATAGGCGAATGGATGAATGGATAGATATGTGGATGGATGGATGGGTAGATAGGTGAATGGATGGATATGTGAGGATGGATGGATGGGTGGGTAGATAGGCAAATGGATGGATGGATAGATATGTGGATGGATGGATGGACGGGTAGATAGGTGAATGGATGGATATGTGATGGATGTGTAGATAGGTGGATGGATGGATGGATGGATGGATGGGTAGATAGGTGGATGGATGGATGGATGGGTAGATAGGTGAATGGATGGATACGTGATGGATGGATGGATGGATGGATGGATGGATGGATGGGTGGGTAGATAGGCAAATGGATGGATGGATGAATATGTGGATGGATGGACGGATGGATGGATCAACAGGTGAATGGATGGATGGATGGGTGGGTAGGTAGGTAGATGGATGGATGGATGGATGGGTGGATAGATTGGTGAATGGATGGATATGTGATGGATGGATGGATGGATGGATAGGTGAATGGATGGATGGACAGATATGTGGATGGATGGATGGATGGGTAGATAGGTGAATGGATGGATGGATGGATGAATGGAAGTTTAGATGAGTGAGTGTGTGGATGAATATTGTAGATGAGTGGGTGGTAGATGAGTGAATGGGTGGATAGTGGATACATGTATGAATGGATGGTTAGATAGATAAGTGAATGAATGAATGGATAGATGAGTGGGTGGGCAAGTGAATGTGTGGATAAGTGGATGAGTGAGTGTGTAGGTGGGTAAATGAGTGGGTGTATAGGTGGATGGATGAGTGGTGGATAGGATGGATGGATGGATGGATGGATGGATGGATGGATGGATGGATAAATGAGTGAATATGTGAATGAGTTTGGGGTAGATGGACAGATGGGTGGGTGGATAGGAGGATGGATGGGTTGGTAAATCAACAGTTGGGTAGAGAGAAATTCTTAAAGCTGGAAAGGACATCAGCCCAAATGATCCCTTTCCCAGGAAAGTCACATTGTCTGGTAACAATTGTGTGGACACAAGGGTGTCCACACATACTGCTTTGGTTTAAACACCAGCTGTGTTGCTGCTCTGCTGTGGCTCTTGGGTAAAGAACTTACTATCTTTGAGAATTCATTTCTTTATCTGTAAAATAACATAATGACAGTATTCCCCTCCTGAGCTTCCTGCAGAAACATCAGGAGGTAATTAGCACAGTATCTGATTTATTAATAACTGCTCAAAGGTGATAGCTGTTTTCCTTTTTTATAATTGTTATTTACAACTGAGTGAGGAATTGTCCAGATGAGTTTGGGGGAATTACCTGAGTCCTGCACAGTGAAATCATGAGAAATGAGGTCTCTCTGGTTCTCAGGCAGTGTCTTCCATTCTAAAAGGGTGTCTCACTGGGTCAAGAGTATTCAATGGCCAGGAATGAAGGAAAACAAACAGAGATGCAAGTGTCTAAGCACTATGATAATAAGGGTGTACCCACATATCTTGGATCTACAGTAAGTTTCTTCATTTGTTCAGCAAGTATTTCTTGAGTGCTACCATGTGCTCAGGACTACCACATGCCCAGTACTGATATAGATGCTAGGGGAAAATGAAGCCATAAAAAATCTCTTTCCTCATGGAGCTTATTTTCCAGTGGGGTTGGAAGGATGGAAAACAAAATAAACAAAAACTAAAATGTTGAATTGTGCTAAATGCTAAGAACAGAGCAAGTAAGAAGGAAGTAAGTCAGGATGTGCATCTGTGTCTGTTGGGGAAGGCTGCAATTTTAGACATCGTGGCCATGGAAGGGGAAGTGACAGAGGGAGCCATGGGAAGATGTACAGGAAGAGCATTCCAGGCAGATGGAACAGCAAATGCAGGTGGCTGGAGTGTGGAGGAGAAAGCAGAAGTCAGTGTGGCTGGAGAGAAGTGGGAAAGGATGGGGTGGTGACCGAGGGAGGAGCTGGTCATCTTTGGAAGGATTTTGGCAAACTAGGAAGCCACTGGAGGTCTTTAGATTTTAGGAGACTTGAGCACTCTTGTTATTGTAGTAGTGTTTCAGTCTTTCATTGGCTGTATTACCAGTCTTTTCTTTTACCCTTCTTTATGAAATCACTTTGAGGCAGGCCAGGTATTCGAAAACCAAAGATAGAAAAAGGGTCTTGGTTCAGGTCACATTCGTCTCTGAGGAAAAACATCCAACCCATCTCCTTAGATCATACCTGGAATCACCAATCCAGGTTCTCACCCGGACCTGGCTCCCATCCCACCTCCCACTGGAACCGGCTGCAGGAAGGTGCAGGCCACTGCACCTATCTGAGGCCCTTCCTCCTTCCCAGGAAGGCCTGAAACCTCCCCTGAGGAGCCTCCTGTGAGTGCCTGGAGGGGTGAGGGAGACCAGCAGGGGAGGGGAGGGAGGGCTTTTCAGGGCTGGCAGGCTCCTGGTGCTCCCAAGCATTGGGGGGCTGGCTGGGGAGGTGGGTTAGACATGAGGGGTAGTCTGGCCTCACTAGGGCCCCATAGGGTGCTTACTCCTAAGGCAGCTTCTCTTCAATGACTCACCAGGTAAGTCTAACTTCACAGAGCTTCAACCTTTAACACTCTCCTCCAGAACCATGATTCCTTTTTAAACTCACCGCACTCCTCAACATGGAAGTGTGGAGGAAGCGGCAGAGCCTCCCCATTGTCTCAGCACCAGGGGCTGGAGCAGAAAAGCCCACCCAGCTCAGGGCCATGGGGTTGCCACTGGGGGGCCTTTTTGTCCCAGTGATTTTAGGTCGTATGTTTCCTTGCCTCTCAACACATGGAAATGGTGGGTTAAGTTCTACATCAATTACATTTCTGTCTATTTCCTCTTGATATTTGAACAGGTTTTGCTTTGTATAATTCAGGGCTATATCACAAAGCAATGAAGGTTCATGACTATGATGTCTTTGTCTTGGGTTGTTAATCACTATAAAAATGACCAAATCATGCTTTAAATGCAATCATAGTACCATTCCTCCTTTCATGTGGCCTAAATGACTGATATATACTTTTGCTTTTTCACTTTTCCAAGTCATTTTGTTTAATGAGTGTCTTGGAGGCAACATTTCATTAGATTTACTGTGCAACCAAATGTCTGTTCTGAGACCCCTTCCTAAGGGGTGTGGAGGTGAGGAGAGCCTGAGCTGCTACAGCATTTATGATACCGCAGTGCAGTCTTTAAATAATGATATAGGTTTTCAATTCCCTCCTTCCCCTGGACCCCCCACCTTGTCTGACCTCTCAGGAGAGCTTCATACATAGTTTCATGGAGTGTTAGTAGAGATCATTTAGGGGCTAATTCCACACTCCTCTTGAATTTTCACTGAAATAGACTCTGGAGGAACACACTTCTAGAATATTCCATAATCTGAGAATGCAATCATTTTGATGCAACCTGCTAATAGTAGTATTTCAAGGGTAAGAAAAATTCAATATCTTACAAAATATCAGTGTGCTTAGGCAATCGGCCGGCCTTGGCCTCCCAAAGTGCTGGGATTACAAGTGTGAGCCACTGCGCCTCACCTGTAAATAGCTACTTTTAAAACCCACTATTTTCAAAAAAGCTGGGCTGTGATATAGGCCTGTAGACCCACAATAGCAAATAAATTAGAAAGCAATAACCCAGAAACAGAAGAGAACTAGTCCCTCATAATGGACAATACATTTAGAATGGGCATTGCATTTCTTTTGGAGCATCACAGAAAATAGAGAAAACAAATGGGGCAAAAAGTTATATCAGATGGTTTCCATTTTCAGGAAACAGGAAGTATTTCAGTTTCTCAGGGTTGACTCAGCATTCTCTGGCAATGAATTATCAAAAGCAGAATTCCAGTATGGGACAATGGATAACGTAATGAGAAAAGGCTTAAACGGTGTTTTCACAAAAACTCTAAGAGCTATTTTCTTATGACAAAAGGCCTTGACAAAAGGCCAGGCAATGGCATGAAAGTCTGACTCAGTAAATGAGGTCCTGGATCAGGTTAAATTTCTGTGGTCCAAATACGCAGCCTCTGACACCTTAATACGATCCAAAGATTAATCCAAGGGAAGCAAGAGAGACACCGGGCAGCTGTGTCCACGGCTCATGGAGGAACACACTTCTAGAATATTCCATATTCTTTGTCCACGTGACACTTCTGCGTCCACGGCTCATCATCACTTCTTTCAGTGGGGACCTGTTTGGAGCTCCCTGGAAAGGCTGAGATCCGCAGTTCCACGTGGCTGACAGAGCACAGCTGATTTGCTAGGAAATCCAGGGGTGAGGTGGCAGGACCTACCAGCTCCTTCCAACTCTGAGAAGTCCGTAGAGTGTTGTCCCAAGGGGAGGCTGCCCTCCTTGTCTTGGGGAGGGCCATCACAGGCAAAATCTAAGCGTCTCTTCAGGAAGTATCTTTGAAACTGGTCTGACTTTAAATCTTGTTCTTAGTGAGACCCCTGAGTTTCACCCTTAAGGGAGTCTGGCAGAGACAGTTAGGACCTGAAACATCTAGAGTGTAAGTGTTACCAACTGCTGTCACTGGAGACCTAAAAAGATCCTGGAGGTACCTTCTGTTACGTGTCTTGGAGCAGCTAGGGACGTGGAGGCTCTCACCAGCAAAGCGAGCTTAACTCAACAACCAGCTCATGAACTTTCAGAGTGGTGGCCCATTGAGTTGTGGAGACTGTCTGCAAAAACACTGGTTTTAGGTTTGACATAATTCAACTTGATTCATTCTTCCCGGCTGTGGTTGGATTTTGTTGAGATCACTCCTAGTTCATGATAATAAAACTGTGTCATTAGCAGAAAAGAAGAGATTTATCGTCATTCTTATTATGTCAGGGGACACACATGCAGTTCTTTAAAATGTCTGTTAGGCGATTAAGATACAAGTTCATGGGTAAGGATTGGAGAAATCCCAACTGCAACCTGGTGTCACTGTCTGTTGGGCACCATTTCTGTCTCTTCTCATGTATGTCATGGTTTTAAAATGGAGATCTTGCCAAAGCCCGCAGAGCTGAGGAATTTTATAATTGCTTTGTGGGGCTGAATACCTTTGGCTTTTAATGTGCCTCAGATTCCTAAGTTACAACCCTTTGACTTTCTTGGCTATTGATACTGAAAGAATACCAGGCAACTGAATTCACTCTCAGGGCACCGAGAAAATACCAAAAAGAGCACCAAACGAAAATAATTGAAATTCATCCGGCAGATGCAAAAATGCTTCCCGAAAATCACCAACGCATCCCCTTCATGAATGCTCCTGCATGTCAGCTGTACTTCATTAGCGGTAGACATTTCTTAAGCGCTTCATTTTGACCACAAATATGAAGTCGCTGACCATCAACTGTTCTCTTGGAGAGAATTACTCTGCGCGGTTGCTGAGTCAGCACCCAGACCCCCAGAACAGACCCCTTGGCTGAGAGACAAAAGAGAGGGGCTGCGTGCATTTATCAGTGCCTTTCGTACAGCCTGCAGATTCTTCTTTCTTTGCCAAAAAGAGGAAAACCAAACAAAACACGCTTAGAGATGCGAAGGCAGGAAACTCCCTTCATTCAGAAAAAACTAAGTACAGTCGTTTGAAGGGAGATACAGAGAGATGCAACTTGCTGCATTTTTGAGGTCATTCCCTTTGAATACATTATTTTGGTGTTTTCCCCAGATTTCCACTCATCACTGAACTTTGGCTAATTGCCCTGAAGGCTAAGAATAAGCAGAACGTTCGCACAAGCCTGGAGTGGGGCGGACAGCCACTCAGTGTCACTGCCATGGGTTTCTGAACACTCGTTCATCACCTCCCCCGTCCCCACACTCAGGTAGCCCCTGTCTCCTGGAGGATGGTCCGTAGTGCTGAGCTTCTGCAATGGAATTTAGCTCCAAGCCACAGTTGCTATTTCTCCTCTAGCTAAAAACTCCGATTCATCAACCTGGGTGGTCTTTACAACATACTAACCATAAGAATGTGAATTATTTACAGAATTTGTAGACATTATCACCAAAGGAGTAAACCAACATTTGCTTCAATTTAGGGCCTAGATATTTGTTGTTAAGAGACATTCTTAAAGTACCATTCTTCGGTTGCTGGAAAGTATCTTCAAAGGTAGATAATTTCAGGAAACACACTAGTAGGAATTTGTTTCTATCAGTTCTTGAGGATTTACCCTCTTCTGTCTCTAGGAGGGCTTTATAAAACTTTCTGAATGGCCCTCCTAAAGAAGTACTCTGGGAAAAAAGATCCGCACCACTATATCGATGTGAAATTTCACAGCCGTAAATTTGAGGGGGTAGTGCAGTAATTTCTTGGAAAAATCACTGAGGATTTCTTAGATTAGTGGTGGTAGATTGGGGGGGGCAGGAGTGTATCTCTCTTTTCCTGTTATTAGAATAGCAATGAAACTTAACTAATTAATAAAAATTCTAATTTAGATTAGAATTTCTTTATGTTTGGGGAGTTACCTAACAAGGAAGGGCCAGGCTCCACGGGTCACTGGGCTGCTATTCCTGCTCTGGATGGAATGGTATAAGAATACAGAACTGTTGGAAGCCTCTCAGGCTAGAACCCAAGATTACTTTACTTTGGATTTAAAAATAAAGTTCAAAATCCACAAAATTCATACCAGGAGTTGGTGTCTTCTAACTAAATTCATTTTAGCAATTCCTCCACACTGATGGTATCTCTGTGTATCTCAAGACAAAGAAACACACGTTTCTCTCCACCTCCAGCTCTAAATAAAAAAGGCAAAAGATTTGTTTTTCTAATTGTGTTCTTCATTGCTTTCTGTGTTTGCCCAAGTACATACCTGTCTCATGAATAAGCTCTCAGGTAGGAAGGCTGAGGCACAGTGAACAGTCGCCCAGGGTGTGAGACACAGAATTGCACCCTTGGCCTAACTGCCATCCCGCTCTGAAATGCAGGCAGGCTTGGGCCGTGAAGATTGAACCCTGCATGCTGAGTGCTGCAGGCTCCCAGGCCAGCATGAGCGTGTCCAGGCAGGGGAGATATCTGGACTTGCATGCCAGCTCCTTGGTGGAGATGGCTGATGCTTGGCGTTTATTTGGAATATTATGTCCATTGGTTCTTGTATTAAATCAGCTGTGTTGGGCTCCCACAGATTATTCTTAGTTCGATGGACCAAAAAAAAAAAGTCAAATAGTGAAAGTGTCATTCAAATCCTGAAATGGGGAGTGGGCTGTAATCTTGTGTCTTGTAAAGATATAAAAATGGGACTAGGCAGAACCCTCTCTAAGGTACAAAAGAAAGAGAAAATCAGTGCAGAAGACAGAGAAGGGGATTTAGCTCGGACTGGAGGTGAAAAGATGCACTTGGTTTTCTAGATAAAGAAGCATGAAGCAAAGGGATAGTCCTGGCTTCCTCTGGTGATGGAGCAGATTCTAGACTCCACCAGACCCTGGATCTTACCTGATGCATGTTTGCACGAGGACCAGGGCTTCCCGGTGAAGTGAAAACCTTGACTGAAGCAAGACCCGACTATGTATATGCATTTCCATATTCTGAGACGTGCCCTGGCACTCACCTCCGTGGGCTCCAGTCGTGATTGCAGTGCATGAAGCCTCTGTTGGCAGAAAGGTCTTTAGCAGGGAGCAGCTGCTTCCTGGCGGGGTGGTCGTCACCACAAACCCAGCTTGATTGTTGAGTGTTCGTCATTGGTGTCCTAACGTTATCAGTTACAGGACATTGAGCTGAAGTGCGGTATGCTAAGCAGGTGTCACTGGGTGCCTGTGGACCTTGGATGGAATGTGCTCGATGCAACGTCAAAATCCTAAGTCATTGGCAAAGAGTCTGTAATCGGTTTCAGATGCTCCTTGCCTGGAGTTTGCTAACCTTATTTTTTCACAGGAAAACTGTTATCCCAGGGAAGTCCTGGCTTTGCAGTTTTGACCTCTAAGGGCCTTTTCTGTTCTCCTTGAATTTAGGGCCCAGTTACCTCCAATGTCCTTTGCCAGGCTCCCCGCAGTCATACTGCAGTCCCAGGCCATCCTGGGAACTCACCATTGTCACTGCAGTTTGGGGGAGACTGTTGTCTAGCGGTCTGTCATGGGTTGTTGCTTTCCTAGTTGCTGTTTTGTTTGTTTGTTTATCTTTTTAATATCACCTCTTCTTCTTTCTTTTTTTGAGTCAGAGTTTTGCTCTTGTTGCCCAGTCTGGAGTGCAATGGCATGATCTCGGCTCACTGTAACCTCCACCTAAGTGATTTTGCTGCCTCAGCCTCCTGAGTAGCTGGGATTACAGGGATGTGTCAATACGCCCAGCTAATTTTGCATTTGTAGTACAGACGGGGTTTCTCCATGATGGTCAGGCTGGTCTCGAACCCCCAACCTCAGGTGATCTGCCCGCCTCAGTCTCCCAAAGTGCTGGGATTACAAGCACGAGCCACTGTGCCCAACTATCATCTCTTCTTTAAATCATTAAATCAGCCCAACAGAAACAAAAAACAAAAATCCCTTTCAAATCTGGAACAAATAATTTAATTCATTAAAAAAATCTATTGTGCTACTTATGAAGACAAAAAATAGTTGACTGTTTCCCTCTTCACTGCTCTCCCTCTTGAGATCAAGTGTACACGTGCGTTCGATGATGAAAGTGTGTAGCACCATCACATTGAGAGACAAGGATATTGTCTCTCCTTTCCAGATATTTCCACGGACAGGAATAGTGCTGTTATCTGCCTCATCTCGAGGGATTAGTGGAAAGCATAATGGTCTTCACAGTGACCGTCAATATCCTGTGTGACAGGCAGGGCTGGCCTCAGCTCTTCTTCCAGGTGACTTAATCTAAGCAGAAGCTTGGAGGGGATGTGCTATGGCAAGGTTGCTGGTGGGTGCTGGCAGAGCCAGACATCTGGAGCCTTGCAAGTCCAATAACCCTTCCCCTGAGACCCACAACAGGGAGGGTCATGACCCAGGAGCCACACGGGATCACTCTGTCTTCCTGGCAGGACCATGCATTGTCCTTCCATCTGAGAGCCCAGCAAGGGGGCTGTGGGGCAGGTGAGGCATTGGAAGGTGGGCAGGGCTGCAGAAGGACATTTCCTGGGTCCCAAGATCCCTCTTCCCCTCACTTAAGCATTTCTCAGAGATCCAGGATGCAACTCCATTTATGTGGAAGTGTTTCCTTATCGTTTCTGTTTTAAAAAGTGTTGCCAAAGCCCCTTATCTAATCAATGGTGCATCTGACACATGTGAAACAGTCAGATGCCATCGTGGTGTGGCAGGAAGTGATGCGAAGATGAGGGGGTCACTTTTTGTTCTTCCTTTAAATGTCTGGGTTGACCCGGAGTGGAAATTACTTTTTAAAATCTACTTAATTTCCTGTCTTTATCTCTAAAATAAAGAGGTTAAATTGGATTATTTTCAGGGTCTGTTTTGAACTGGCAAGCACAGGAGTCCACACACAATGAAGGACTCAAGCGTTGGGGCACAAATCAGAGTGGCCAGGCTCAGAGAGAGTTGTATGAGGCTGATGGGGGCAGGTCCCGTGGGACGGGAGGTACCTCAGAGGGCCTGGGGGGAGCCCATGGGGTTCCGTGGGGACAGGCCTGAGTGCTCTGACAGGGGAATGGGGAAGTGACCGAGGGAGGCTGTGCACTTGGAGCGGTGTGAGAAGGAGACATGTGAAAGCAACTTTGTACGTGACAAGAAGTAAATAGAACTATGGTTTCCCCCCACCATGTGCCATCATGATAAGAGCAAAAGATGGCACTTCGTTTTTTTTTAAAATGATATTCCTGGGCCTGGGTGCTATGGCTCACACCTGTAATCCCAACACTTTGGGAAGCCGAGGAGGGTGGATCATGAGATCCGGAGTTTGAGACCAGCCTGACCATCATGGTGAAACCCCATCTCTACTAAAAATACAAAAAAAAAAAATTAGCTGGAAGTGGTAGTGGGTTCCTGTTGTCCCAGCTTCTCCGGAGGCTGAGGCAGGAGAATCACTTGAACCCGGGAGGCAGAGGTTGCAGTGAGCTGCGATCAGGCCACTGCACTCCAGCCTGGGAGACAGAGCGAGACTCTGTCTCAAATAAATAAATAAAATTAAATAAATAAAAATAAAAGGATATTTCTTGCAAACCAAACATCCCCTAAATAACTTGTCACTTCTTCAGCTCTGCTCCAAGAGACAGTTAAGTTTCCCTTGGCACAGAGAGCCACTGGATTTGGTCGCATCCTCCTGTAGAGGGAAGGAAGCCTGAGAGTGTTTGTGCTTCTGGGAAACAGCCAGTGCCTCTGTGTTGACCCCGCACCTGAGTGACTGTCCGACTGTCCGGGTCTGGGTGAAGGGAAAGCCGGCATTAGCATCTGGGCACAGCATGCTCGCTGCCACGTGGGGCCGCGTCCTCAGCCCACGCCCTGAAGGTGCATAGGACATGCAGGCCCCTGCATGGAGGCAGACCTTCTTCCCTCCTCCTGTGCAGCTCTGCTCACCACTGCTGGGGTTTGGGAGCTGGGACCCCCTCTCCACCACCACACACAGAACCCCTAAGCCCCAGCTGTCCAGGAAACAGCTCCAGACCCTCATGTCTTGATTCTGTCTTCTTCAGGCCACCAGCAGGTGGTGGCTGGCCCAGGAGGTGGTGTCCCAGTACTGTAGGAGCCATTCGTCTTCTCTCCTGCACTGGGGAGTCAGTCTCTGACCTTGGGTTCCCCTTTCAGAATGCTCCTGGCCCTGGAAACAGGGCTTGGTGTGGTCACACTTTGGAAGCGTCACCCCGAGGCAGAGGCAAATGCCACGGCAACCACCTCCCCTCCACCTGCTTCCTCCTTCAGTGCAAGATTGCAGTGAGACTGGCCCAGGGGCGGTTCAAAGAAGCAAAACTTATGACCAGCAAATGCTGGTATTAAATGATTTCCCTCCCAGCAGCGGGTTTCCTTTATGTCCTTTTCCTTCTATTGGGTGTTTTATGTCCAATTCGAGGACTGGCTGGGTCCCGGCTATAAGCATCCCCCGACCCTCCCAGTCCCTCTTCTGAGTCCTGGCCATTTAGCCTGAGATATTTTAAAATCACAGAAGCTTAAGGCTGGAAAGCATTTTGACAGGTTCCCCAGGCTGAGGTTAAATGCCTCTTCTCCAGTTTGGCCCTAGTGGAGCCAGAGGATAGCTGAGCACCTCGCATTCCCCTGCAGGATGCCGGCTCCAGATGTGGCCAGGCTGGGCTGGCTCCTTCAGGGACAACCCCGAGTCTCCCTTCCCGCAGCACCTCGCCCTGCAGCTGGCCGTCTGCCTGCACTCTCAGGGGACACCTGTGGTGGGCCAGTCATCACATGGAGGCACCTAGAGCAAGGTTCCTGAAAACTTCATTGGAAATAGCAGCCACGCTTTGCATTAAGCTCCGTGTGGGCTACCTTATCCCCCAGAATGGAGAGCCTGTCCCAGTCCACACATGTTTCAAGGAGCATCTTTTTAAAGAAAAATGGGACAACCGGAGTATTCCAGATGTGGCCTGGCTGGTGCCCAGGGTGGCAGGACCATGCCTCCACGGATGCCACACTTGTGCCTGCATCTAGACCCAGTTGATGTTTCAGTGTGTGGTTGATGAAAGCCGCTGATATTTTTCTGCACCATGCTTTTGAAACTTAATATTTGGATGATTTATTCAATTCCTTTGCTATTTCTGAGCTGCCTTTTCTGAGTCAGGCACTCGTGGTTTGGTGACACACTGGGAGACGTGCTCCAGGCCCCCATGGCACTCACAGTGAGGCAGGAAGACAAATCACCCTCTTCACACAAGTCAGTGTTTGGTTACAATTGTGGGAAGAGTTCTGAGGCAAGGAAAGCGTATTTGCCAAGGAATCATGGGGCAGGAAAGGCTTCCTGAGGAGGCACTCTCACATGGAGACCTCAGGGATCACTAGTGTTGGCCAGGAAGCAAAACAAATTCCCCGGAGAGGGAAGAGCTCAGGCAGGTGCCCTGAGCTGGGCAGAGAGAGACCTCGAGTCCCGCCCCAACACTCGGCAGAAGAGACCCTGAGTCCCGCCCCAACACTGGGCAGAGAGAGACCTCGAATCCCGCCCCAACACTGGGCAGAGAGAGACCTCGAGTCCCGCCCCAACACTGGGCAGAGAGAGACCTCGAATCCCGCCCCAACACTGGGCAGAGAGAGACCTCGAGTCCCGCCCCAACACTTGGTAGAGAGAGACCTCGAGTCCCCAGGTTGAGCAGAGAGAGACCCTGAGTCCCCATGCTGGGCAGAGAGAGACCCCAAGTCCCCATCCTGGGCAGAGAGAGAGAGAGACCCTGAGTCCCCAGGTTGAGCAGAGAGAGACCCTGGGTCCCCATCCTGGGCAGAGAGAGACCCTGAGTCCCCACGCTGAGCAGAGAGAGACTTGAGTCTCCATGCTGGGGAGAGAGAGAGAGAGAGAGAGAGAGAGAGAGAGAGAGAGAGAGAGAGAGAGAGAGACCCTGAGTCCCCATGCTGGACAGAGAGAGAGAGACGCCCCGAGTCCCCACGCTGGGCGGAGAGAGGCCCCGAGTCCCCACGCTGGGCAGAGAGACGCCCTGAGTCCTCACACTGGGTGGAGGGAAGCCCTGAGTTCTCACAGTGAAGAGGATCAGAGGAGTCAGAGACATTCTCCATCAATTGAGAATCCCTGGTGCTCAGGGGGGATGCCTGGCCAGAGACACAAATGGGAAACTTGTTAGCAGGAGGATGTCATATCAGCCTTCAGCAGTCTAGCTTTGGACAACATCTGGAGGAGAGCTCACAGAGGTGGGGGAGAAAGCCGGCACAAAGTCGCAAGCCTTTCAGCTCTTAAAGAGGGGCTTGCCTGGTGCTAATAGAGTCCACGCGTGGAATACACCGATTGTGCCCCGCCTCCGCCCCCCGGCCCCCGTTCCTGTGTTCTGGGCCCCACTGTAATCACTTTATCCATGTTACCTCATCAACTCACCCTGCAGTCCTATGAGGTGATATGCCATGGCCCCCATTTTACAGAGAGGTAAACTGAGGCACAAAGAGATTCTGCAACCCAGCTCAGGCAGTCTGAGTTCCTCACTCCTGGCAAAGCAGCCCAGGCAGGGGCTGGGGAAATGGGAAAGGCTGAGACCTCTGCAGAGGACAGATGTGACCACTCAGCTCTGGTGTCTTTGCCCAGGGGAGGGATAGGGGTCTTTGGAGTTTTCAAGAGAATCTGGATGTCTATGTGTAGTTTCCCAGTTTTTAAATTTGTTCAGATTTTTTAAAAGCACTGTTGGGGCAAAAAAAATCGGGGGGAGCTGACTTCAGATTTTAAATCTCCATCGAAGTTGCTAAGAGAAGGGATTTTAGGTGCTCTAAATACAAAGCAGTAATTACACTAGGTGACGAACATGCTCATTTGCTGGGCTGCAGTAGCCGTTACATCATGTATATCAAAGCCACAAACACCCTGTATGCCCGCCTTAAAAACACACAAGAAGGCCGGGTGCGGTGGCTCAAGCCTGTAATCCCAGCACTTTGGGAGGCCGAGGTGGGTGGATCACGAGGTCAACAGATCGAGACCATTCTGGTCAACATGGCGAAACCCTGTCTCTACTAAAAATACAGAAAGTTAGCTGGGCACGGTGGCGTGTGCCTGTAATCCCAGCTACTCGGGAGGCTGAGGCAGGAGAATTGCCTGAACCCAGGAGGCGGAGGTTGCAGTGAGCCGAGATCGCGCCATTGCACTCCAGCCTGGGTAACAACAGCGAAACTCCGTCTCAAAAAAAAAACAAAAAACAAACAAAAAAAAAACACAATAAAACACAGGTTGGAAGAGAAGAGGCTGTCCCAGGATTTGGAGGAAGAGGGGTGCCCAGAGGGACAGGGGTTGTGGGCCCTGCTGTGGGCTCCAGCCGGGGATGTGCCACCGGACTGAACTCATTTCTGGTTGCTTTCCTCTGTGCATATGGCGCTAGTCAACCCAGGGACTCATTGAAAAACTGGGGCTTCTCCCTTCCTGTGGTTAATCCTCTGAATTTTCTTCCTGTTTTCTTTGTGTAATCCTCCATTTATTTTATATTCCAAGGCAGGAGTCAATGAGAAGTTGTTTAGTGAGCAGGATCTAGGGTTGCCCTTTCTTTTCTTTCTTCCTCCCTCCCTCCCTCCCTCCCTTTCTTCCATCTTTCCTTCCTTCTCTTAGTTCCTTTCTTTCTTTCTCTTCTTATTTCTTCCTTTCTTTCATATAGTTCCACTCATGTTGCCCAGGCTGGAGTGCAGTGGCGCAATCTTAGCTCACTGCAACTTTTGCCTCCTAGGTTCAAGCGATTCTCTCGCCTCAGCCTCCAGAGTAGCTGGGATTACAGGCATGAGCCACCATGCCTGGCTAATTTTGTATTTTTAGTATACACAGGGTCTCTCCATGTTGATCAGGCTGGTCTCGAACTCCCGACCTCAGATAATCCACCTGTCTCGGCCTCCCAAAGTGCTGGGATTTCAGGTGTGAGCCACCATGCCTGGCTGGGTTGGTTGTTTCTAAGACTGAGTGTGGCAGAAGGCACTGGGTGCTCGTCCTGCTGGTGGAGCCAGGGAACCCCAGGACCCGTGGGCCTCAAACCTGGGGCAGGAGAGACGAGCTGGCCTCCCATAGGCCAAACTTGACTCACAGACAGGTTTGCTTTGGGCCACCCAGTTGAAAGGAGTTGTCCATGTTTGATATTTGCTAGGCTTAACATAAAATTTAGACTTGCAATTTTTTTTTTTTGGAAAATGTGGATGATCCAAACCAAGTTATTCTCCGACAAGGCCACAATCTGCTGGAGGTAAGTGGTGCTGACCACATTAGCGGGGGGCCCCCATGGCAGCCTCCCCTCCCCACTGTCTTCTCCTTGGCTTGCTTTCCCCATTTTCTTTCCTGCCTGGACTCTGCACAGGTGCGTTTGAGACCCTTCAGCCAACTGAACAGTGCCACAGAGCCCTCCTCCTGCAGGAGACACAGGCAGAATGAAGGGATGAATAATGAAACATACGCCTCGACAGCTCGCACTGGCCCTGGAATCCCTGTCCCTGGGCTCTGGGGACGGGGACCCGGGTCTCTGGAATCACAGACCCTTGCATCAGTGGCAGAGTTGGAGTGTGATTTGGGGACTCCTCACCCTATTCCTGGACCCCGCATTGGCTTTTGGGCTCTTGGGCTTGGATGGCCACTGTCTGGTACCTATTCTCATTTGGAGTAAAAAGATCTGGGCAAAAATGAGCCATCCAAAAAGTAGTGAGTGTGCCTCCCTCTCCTTCCTTCCCACCCCTCCTCCACATCCCTTATTTTTGCACCTATTAAAACAGGAGCAACCACGTCACCTGGGCGCTCTCTCTCCTCCAGAGTCCTTGGCTCCCTGCAGTATTTGATTCTCAATTGGCCTCATTGTCGACCCAGGCGTGGTTGGGGTTTGAGCTGGGACCTATCCCAAAGTGGTTTCCACACTCAGACTGAAGCAGGGTCTGTGCCTTCTCAGTCCCCAGAGAATGACATCCCCAGCCAGCTCTTCTGCAGAGACCCCTGTTTCCTCTCTTCAGCTTACTCAAGACTTTCCTTTGATGTCACCTGGTCTGTGAGACAGCCTTTCCTGGGACCCCCCACGGAGAGAGAACCCACTGGTAAGAGTCCAAGAAGCCAAGGCACCCAGCTTCTCATGCCCGCCTCTGAGCTGTGTTACAGAGGCCTCTTTATTTTGGGTTGACGAGTACATCGTGTGGAACGGAATCAAAAGCTCTGCTGAAGTCAACACAGATGACATCTGTCACTTCCTCTTAATCCATCAGTCACGAGGAGAAGCCATTGGATTAATTAGACTCTTTCAAACGTTTGACGGCAATGACTCCAGGCCCTCTTTCTCTCATGCATTGGTGAAGGAAAACAATGAATTTTCACCCTATTGTTTATCTTAGAGGGGTCAGGTTTTGAGGTCAAACATCAGTGTAATATTTTATCTTTAAAAATGCACATGATTGTACCTGCTAATAGCTGGCATACTGAACATTTAAGTCAAAAGTTCTTGTTTGTTTACAACTGTACCCAGTGCATGGATATCAAAGCATTGGCAGATATGAAGTCAATGGCACTGCCAAGGGCAGGCTTTCTATCATTGAAAAGGGAGGCATCTGTCTGGGGAGAGAGTCTATGGGGGGCTGCGATTTATCCAGTTTGATTACATGGAACACTGGTCTCTGTTTATTTGCAGAAACATGGCATATGCCTTGGAAGGAGATGCTGCATGGTCAGCTAGGGCCTCTGCCAGTTGTGGCCACTTGCCTCTAGGCTGCACCTGTGCGAGTTTCTCACTCAGCTCACTGGGCATGACTCCTGATCTCAGTGAAAGAATTGCCTACTTCCCAGGCACAGAGCAGATCCTGAACTTCCCCAGTTCCCTGAGAGTGCGTGCGCCAAGCCTCCTCTCCTGCCTGGTCTCTTCCTGGCCCTGCCCTGGCACTTCGTCCTCATTGGCTGGGTCACTGATTTGCTGTTCACTATAGAAATGTGTCATTTCCCCACATCCCTGGAGTCCCCTGGGTCTTTTGTTTATTCAGTTCTGCAGTTCTTGTCCTCATCCAACCTTCTGGAGCTATGTGAGAACTGCCTGGATCCCTCCCTAGGGGGAGGAAATGGAGGCAGGAGAGGAGGGGCCTTGGACATGAGTGCCGGCTCCTCCACTCACCACCTGGACCCTGCCAGGGCCACTCGACTCTCTGAGCTTCTGATTGTTTGTATTTAGAGTGGGCATGACACAGCTGGCACTTAAACAACAGAGGTCTGAATGGCAAGGGTGCACTTATACACGGATATTTGTAAATAAAATTTACAACAAGAGTGCCTTTCTCTCCTGACTCCCTTCTACCTTTGCCATCCTGGAGACTGTAAGTCCAACCCCTTCTCCTCCTCCTCAGCCTCCTCATCATGAAGATGAGGAGTATGACCTTTACGATGATCCACTTCCACTTAATGGACAGCAAATATATTTTCTCTTCCTTATTACTTTCGTAACATTTTCTTGTCTCTAGCTTACTTTATCATAAGAATACAATATACACCTGTAATTGTAGCACTTTGGGAGGCCGAGGTGGGTGGATCACTAGGTCAACAGATCGAGACCAACCTGGTCAACACGGTGAAACCCCGTCTCTACTAAAAACACAAAAAATTAGCTGGGCATGGTGGCACGTGCCTGTAGTCCCAGCTAGTCAGGAGGCTGAGGCAGGAGAATTGCCTGAACCCAGGAGGCAGAGGTTGCAGAGAGCCGAGATTGCACCATCGCACTCCAGCCTGGGTAACAAGAGTGAAAACTCCGTCTCAAAAAAAAAAAAAAAAAAAAAGAATACAGTATACAATACATATACAAAACAGGTGTTAACTCAGAGTTTAAGTTGTTGGTAAGGCTTCTGGTCCACAGTAGGCTATTAGTAGTTAAATTTCGGGGGAGTCAGAAGTTATGTGTGAACTTTAATCTGTGAAGGGGTTGGTAGCCCTAACCTCCACGTTACTCAAGGGTCAAGTGTGTTATCTTTCTTAGAGAGTTGCTATAGGGATTAAGTTAATATAGAAAAATACGTTTGGATCAGTACCTGGCACAGGGCAGTACAGTCCTGGGAGCCGTGCCTCCAATTAAGCCATCGAAGGAAGCCTAAGACCTCTCCTTTTCCAATAACAGGAAACCATCAGATAAATCAAGTCCAAACACTCTCGTGAAGCTGTTGACACCAATAATGTGTGAAGAGCTAAACTCCAGAAGAACCAGCCCTTCTTGCGTGATCGAGGGCCAGTTGTTGAGGTTGAGACCCATCAAGGAAAAGAGTGAGCCCCCTGGAGAAGCTAGTCTTCATCAAATTGAGGCGAAAACAGGTAAACGTTGCCGATCCAGTGGGCTCATGTATGAGTTTGACTCCGGGGACTCCAGTGCTAAGAATTCTGTCTGCCTCTCTCCCATGGGAATTCCGCTCACTTATCAGGGGTTGGGATGTCAAAGTCACGTGATTAGCCATTCTTCCAGGCTTACAATTTTGAGATTTCATAGCCTTGAGGTTTTATCATTTTGAGATCTTGCAATATTGAGGAGTTTAAGCCTAGAGCCTTTCTCAAGACAGAGGCTGCAAGTAAGCAAAGCTGCGACCAACTTTTCCACCCAATTCAACTTCAGATAAAATGAGAGACCTCAGTCTAGTGGGAGTTGAAGTTGGAAGCTAAGCTGAAAAACAAAGAGAGATCACCTTGATCCATTCGGGAGTTGAGTTGAGCCTCCCTTTAGGAAGCCTTAATAGGCTTTTATGCCTTTGGTAGGGCCTTAATGTTTAAACAAAAGGAGTTTAACTCAGCTCCTCACCTGAGATGTGTAATAAAAGAAAGGACGTTCCATCTACTGGTGAATTTCATACGTGTGTGTGTGTTTCAGCCTTTACTTTCCAGACACAATGTCTAACATACAATATTTTTTTAATGGCAAGGCATGGGAGAAGCAGGAGAACGTGATCCACAGTCAATAGTCAGATCTGTAATGGAAACAGGCCCACTGCTGATCCAGATGTTGGAATTACCAAGAACTTCAATATATTAAAGAAGCTGCTGGAAAAGATGAATGTAACTGGCAAAGGAGAGAAGAATCTCACGAGACATGAGAACAATAAAAAAGAACTAATTGCAACTCTTAGAACTAAAAACTGGAAAATATAATAATTGAAACAAAAAATTTCCTGGATGGGATAAAGAGCAGATCCCATAAAACAAAACAAAACAAAAAAATAAGTGAACTGAAAGATCAATAGAAACATATTGTCTCTCCAGTTGTTTTTTAAATTGAGGTATAATCGACATGTAGTGAAATGCACAGGGGGTAAGTGACCGCATGTGCCTGTGTAACCCACATTCCTCTCAAGATGGAACATGTCCAGCACTGCAGAAGCTTCTCTTCTGCTCCTCCCTAGGCAATCCCCATCCGTCACCCAGTGACAACCACCGTTCTGATTTCTTTTGCCACAGAATGTTGTTTGCTTTCCTAAAACTTCTTAGGAATGAAATTATACAATATATACTACTTTGTGTCTGGCTTTTTTTTTGTCTCAGTATAATTTTTTTAAATTAATCTATGTTGTTGCATATATTGGTCTTTTCTTTTTATTACCAAATAAGATTCAATTTTATGGATATCCTACAATTTGTTGATCCATTCTTTAGCCCGTCTCAGAACTGATGCTGACTCAGCAGCCCGTTCTATCAGCCATGCAGGACACAGGGCCCAGATAACATAGGGCCAAGGTCACTCCCTCTTGTCTGTGGCTTTCAAGTCTTTCCAAGTTAGAATGGGATTAGAAACCTTTCAAACCAAGACACAGAAGTATTGGTTGGTAGTGGAAAGGGTGCACTGGGGAGGAGTGGATCTCCAGCTGACCCTCATTCCTCCCTCAGGAAGGTGGAGGGAATTCTTGGTCCAAAAACTGGTGCCCAAATGGAATAAAAAGACTCCCCCAGGTCACCTCCCTCCTCAAAACTTTCCCAAGGCTGCCTGGACCTTCCCCAGGACAGTCTAATTCTTATTGCTGATTATTATTTATAATCCTACACATTGTGTTTGAAAAGTAATATTCGTTAAATTACAAAGATATACACATATAGCAGAATACCATAATAGGAAAATGTAGAGTAAATAAGGAAATTGAAGTGAGAGCAAATGAAAGAGCATTAAGAGGAAGAAAAGTGAGCACTCAAAGTCCCGGGAATTTCTAGAGACAAGCCCAGACTGGGCCAGAGGTTCTGAAGCTGAAAATACCCTAAGATCAAATACATTTGGGAAATACTGCTTGCCTATCCCAGCTTTGGAGATTTACAGTGTACACTGGCATGCTAAGGGCTCTGGGCTTCTTTGTAGTAAAGAATCTGCTTAACTTGCTTTCCACCTCTCTCTCTCTCTCTCTCTCTCTCTCTCTCTCTCTCACACACACACACACACACACACACACACACACGCGATGCTTATTTTTCTGTTGTTTCAATAGTGGGACACACTGGATATACTGTTTTCAAATCTGCTTTCTCCACTCAATATATAACATAAACATTTTTTCAAGCCATTAAATATTTTTCTCAAATGTCTTCCTTAATAACTATATTAGTATTCCATTTCATTGTTACACCACAATTTATGTTCCCATATCCTACTACAGTGTATGTAGGTTGTTTCTCATTTTTTTAACCTATAAATAACTCTGGACAAACAGTTTAAAGTTAAATCTGTGAAGACATTTGTGATTATACCCTCATGATATATATATCTTTCATAGTGGCATTTCTGGGTCAAAAGATATGTGGATTTCGAGTTTTTGGACACATATTGTTGAATGTTTACAATAATTAGAGCTTATTCTTTTACTTTTTATTTTGAAATAATTTTAAGCAGGCAGAAAAGTTACAAGAACAGCTCTCGGAACTTTTTCCCTGAACCATTTGAGAGGACGTTGCAACATGTGCCCCATCACCCATGAGTACTTTATGATGTTTTTTCTGAAAACAAGACCATTCTCCTCTACAACCACAGCACAGCCACTGAGGTCAGGAAATTAAAGTTGATAGGTTACTGTTCTTTGATTCCTACATTTCTTTAAAGTTTTACCAGTTGTCACAATAATGTCCTTTAGATCAAAATGGTTCCACCTAGGATTATGGATTATGGGTTGCATTTGTCCTCTCTTTTAGTTCAATTCTGGAACAACTTCCTAGCCTTTCCCTGACTTTCACGAACTTGACACCGGTGACAGTTGCAGGATAGTTATGATGTGACGTGGCCCTCAGTTTAGGTTTGTTTGATGCTTCTTCATGATTAGATTATGTCATCCATAGCTGGCAGGAGGTCACAGCTGCAATGCTGGGCTCTCCTCAGTGCATCCCACCAGGTGCCCAGTGATTTCAGTTCCTCCCATTATTGGTGGTGTTGAAATTGATCCCTTGGTTAAGTTGGTGTGTGCCAACCTTCTCTAATTTATTTCCCTTTATAATTGATAAGTATTTTGTGAGGATATATGTAAATATACTCTCCCTCTTCAATTTTTTTTTTGAGACAGTCTCAATCTGTCTCCCAGCCTAGAGCACAGTGGTGTGATCTCAGCTCACTGTAGCCTTGACCTCCCTGGTTCAGGGGATCCTCCTGCTTCAGGTAGCTGGGATTACAGACATGCATCACCATATCTGGCAAATTTTTTGCCTTTTTTTTTGTAGAGATGGGGTGTCACAATGTTGCCCTGGCTGGTCTTGAACTCCTGGGCTCAAGCCATCTGCCCACCTCGGCCTCCCAATATGCTGGTATTACAAGGGTGAGACATTGTGCCCAGCCTGAACTTATTGCCCACTAGTTTTAGCACCCACTGATTTCAAGGGCTGAATTAATCATTACTACAGCCTTTGACAGGAATGGTGATTTTATTCTTCTCTCTTACCTCCCACACTTACTAGTTGTTGTTAGAGTCTAAGAAAAAATGTTTTCTTTTCCTTGTGTATTTATTCATCAATTTCTATTTTGTTCAGTGGGTCATAATTTATTGTATCATTGCTTATTTTAATGCTCAACTTGTTCCATATTTGGCTTGCAAAAGCCCTTTCTACCTGGCTTCTAGATGAGACGTCTCAGGTTCCCAGCCCTGAAATCAGCCATTTCTCCAAGTGGCCGTGGTTCCTTTCAGTAGGGAATGGTAATTAGACACCACTGTCTGGGTGCTAAGAGTGTTCATGGCCATTATGGTGCAGCTGCTTTTATGTCCTGTTAGTGGGCAGAGCTGGATCCAACATGTATGTGAGTTCATGAGGGTACTTCAATTCCAACCCAACACCACAGGGTTTGCCTGGACTTCCTCCCACATTTGTAACTCCATTATCCTATTCTCATCAATAAGTTTGCTATTTTATTCCACGTATGTAACCAGTCCCTTGATTACATGCCAGGCTGCCCCATTCCCTCCTGGTTTGACTCCTCACCCAATGCCAACTGTAGCCCCAGGATGAGTGGTACTGCCACCATAGCTGCTCTTTCCCACACACCGCCTGGGATCCCACCTCTCTTGACCCCACCTCTCTTGGGGTTCCACCTCTCTTGGCCCTACCTGGTGGTTGTTCCCATGAAAATTTCAGGAAGGAGGAAGGAAGAAAGGGAAGGAGGGAAGAAGGAAGGAAGGAAGGAAAGAAGGAATGAAGGAGGGAAAATGGAAAAAAGGAAGGAAGGAGGGAAGGGAGGGATGAAGGAAGGAAGGAAGAGTGGAAAGAAGGAAGGAAGAGTGGAAAGAAGGAAGGAAGACTGGAAGGAAGAGAAGGAGGAAGGGAGAGAGGGAAGAAGAATGGCCTGGGATTATTCCAAATGAGGCTCATCCTGTCACCTGGGAAAAGCAGACAATAATTTTTATTGTATTTTTTGCTCATTGGCACTTTAAAATTTTTTCTTGAATAAATATACATTAATTATGAAGTATAAAAAGTACTTAATTTTAAAATATGAGTAAGATGCAACTTAAAAGAAAAAATATGCGTTAAGGCATAAGAAAAGTGATATTACAAGTTCAGTTCTGATATCCACACCTGAGAAAAGAAAGCCTAGAAAAAAGTTTTGACATCTCACTTATTAAATGATTTTAAAATACTGAATAAGATCCATAGGCCACAACTACAGAAGATTCCATATGACAAAGGAAGAAAATATAGTTAGCATATTTTATTTATAATAAATTACAATTGTGGTTTTACTCTGGGAGGGTACAGTTAATTCCACATCTAGTGATCTATTCATATACTTACCTAGTTTAGAGGTTAAGGAGAAAAGCCATGTGATTATCCTAAGTAATGGCAAGAAGGCTTTTGGTAAAGCTGGAAATGTAATTATTTCCAAAGTTTATGGTAAATTGAATAGAAAAATACTTCCCTTGTGTGATAATTAATATTTGCTTAAAACCCATACTCAGCATTCATGAGGATGCTTACAATATTTTGTCTACAAAATCAGGCACACACCTACATGTCCACTGTAGAGAGGACAACCCACCTTGTTCTGAATATTTTTGAAACCTCAGTGAAAAGCACAACACAGCACAGCCAATGTTCAGAAGGCAGGCATCTACTCAGCCACGTTCCTTCGTAGTCAACTCCTCTCCATATTCCCAGCCCCTGACAATCATGGATGTGCTTCCTTTTCCAGGATGTCGTAGAAATGGAATCGTGCAGTCTGTGATCTGTTGGGTCTGGCTTCTTTCACTCTGCAAAATACTTTTGAGATTCATTCATGATTTTGCATGTATCATCAATTAATTCCTTGCTCCTGGTGAACAGCGTGGCATTGTGCGGTTACACCACAGTTTGCTTATCTATTTCCGAGTTTGAGGACACTAGGGTTGTTCTGAATTTTTGACAATTACGAATAAAGTTGTAATAAGCATTTGTGTGTAGGTTTTTGCAAGGACGTATGTTTTCATTTCTTGTGGGTGAATATGGAGCAGTGGGATTGCTTGTAACTTTGTTAAAAACCGCATTTGGTTTTCTTAATTTGGGCTCTGTCTTATTTTTCTCACCTTGATTTTACCTGTCCCTGTTATCCCTTCACATTGATCTTTCAACTTTAAAAAATTCCCTTCGTAGTTTTCATTCCTGGCCACTCATCAGAATCATATCTACAATGTAAAAACTTCGCTACAGAGGCCAGGGGTGTTTAGCTGGTCTGAGGAGGGAAGGACTTTTTCTATGTATTTTTAAAATTCTTCATGTGTCATTCAGGTTATCAAACAAGGCTGTGAACTCCTATCTGAAGCATGTAATTTAGAGTTGCATATAATTTAGGATGAATAACAGAAACACTAAAGATGCTAAACAAAACAAAATCTGGGGCAGCTGAAGGGATGAAGCATGTGTGCATTGTGCCTTTCACCTCTCAGAAGAGAAGGAAGTGCCAAGACCTGCCAGGCATGGGTGATGAGCTTGGAAACAGACGTCTGGGCACATTGCTAAATATTGTCACCACAGCCCCAGGAAGAACCCACAGGGAAACGCTTACTGAGGTTGTCTATGCACCGTGAGAGGGGAAGCAGGGGTAATGGAGGAAGAGCTTTTTCTCTTCATTTACCATCTTTCTGTACTAAGTGAAATATTTCTACCATGTCTATGTATTACTTTTATAATATTTTGAAATATGAGTTTGAATAAAAGATAAATTGCTGGTGCGAAGTGTGTGCTTGATGGCATATTGGCAGTGGTCGTGCTTGGTGAAACATTTGCAGGAATGAATTCCAAGCTGGAGTGTTGAGAAGAGATGGAATGCAGGATCCAGACAGAGAGGCCAGCTTTAGAGAGGCAGGAAGTCTCTTCTGGGAGGCAAGATGAGGTGGGTGAGGGGCTGTGTGTGGAGGGTTGGTGAAGGCACTGGTGTCTGGTGGGTGTTCTCAATTCCTTTCATTCATGGAGGGGGCCGTGGACTGGTGATCTATGGAGAGGAGGCTGGTTGTGGGGAGTGGAGCAACTTTCACGGAGACAGAGTGATGGGTTGACAGCCCTGGGCAGTAGCAATAACACTGACCAGAAGCCTGGATTCCAGGATGGCCAGATCCCTGATTAATGACCTCAGATGCTGAGTCATAGGATGCTGAGTCCACAAAACCCCTGTCACTGTAGCTCGCCAAAGCCCTGGAGGCCCAAGATAAAAGTGAGAGAGGATGAGTCTCACATTTTTTAAAAAAAATCATAATCACATAAGGGTTTAGATGTAGGACTGGAAGGGTAGGCCCCGTTTGTCCCCTTGAGGTCTTCCCTTCCTCCTGGCCCCAAGAGTTTGAGGGGAAGAAGTCCCTGGGATGCTTCTGACCGTCCCCAGGACACCTGGCATCATCCCTCTGCTCTTTGGGTTCATGCTGACATTCTGGTGGGTAGGTGCCAATGTGCACAGCCTATAAGGGAGCTCCTCCTCACATTTCACACCCTTGAGGCCTCCCACGCCTCAGCAAGGTGAGCCCCTTGTCAGTATCACAGCAATTCTAAACAGGAGGCACCACGAAGATCACAAAGGGTGCGCTTTTCTTTTTCATCTTCTAAGCGTAACTGTGGTTTCAATTTGGGAATAAGTGAATAAAGGTTGTTTCGCATCAGGAAACTTAATTTTTTTTGCCCCTAACACACCTTTCTTCTTGCTTTACATGTGTGTCAAATATCTGCAATAAAGAGAATACAGTACTTGAAAGTTTTGAGAAAAATGTGGAAAACAGTTTACCTTGCTGGACATTCATAAAGAAAATTCAGCAAAGTGGTTTGCTGACTCCTGAATGGGGTAGTGCTCTGTTCCCACAAGGACAAGATTCCCAAGTTCTTGGCTACATTTTTAAGAAAAAAGCCTTGATTTCATAGGGAGCGGGTGATATAAAATTATCGTGTGCATTTTTCACAGAATAAAAGAAATGAAAGCCCACATGTGAATCCCCTTTGCTAAGTGTCTCCTGACAGGATCACCTGATCTTTGTGCATCAAAGCACCTAAAACTCCATCAATTTTTCTAAATTTTCATATACATGTCAGTAAAGCTTAACAGTATAATTTTAAGAGTTTCTGATTTTTAATGATTTTACAGAGTGTTCTTTGTCTTACTCTGCCTATCCCTTCTGTTGGAAAAATTAGATCTGATCACTCACTAGGTGAGATGGCAGCCCAAGCAGGCTGTCATCCAACGAATCATCCAACTGGCGGCAGCCCCAGAGCTCCTAATGGCAGTGGAAAATGTGTGTGTGCGCTGCACCCTTCTTTAGAAAATGTGCCTCTGACAGTGCGATGGTTGGTGTTTCTTCTTAAACTTCAGACGCAGTGTCCTATTACCTGTCATGTACAGTATGTAACACAGGTGGACTCCTTGCAAACCACATATGGCTTCCACGTGCAGCATTTGTGTTTTCAGAAGCACGATGACAACAGACCACACTTTAACAGGCTTTGGGTGAGTTTTCCCTGTAACCGCATAAGCCTTCCATTGGCCTTCTCTGATCTGAAGTAGCAGACTTAGAGTGCACGGGGTACATGGACCTGACTTTTGTAGTGTGATCCTGTGCCCCTGGATGTCAGAGAGTCAGGTGGCACATGCCCTACTCAACCCAAAAGCTCAGGCTCTCCTAACCCCACCGGAAAAAAGCCTGGTGCTGGAGAGACTGTGGTTGTGGGTGCATCTGTACCTCCTGGCACGTGATTGAAGATTCATGCTGAGAAAACCAACTGGGAAAGATCCTCTTCCTAAAGTTGTCTTTCCAGAGAAACACCCTCGGGTGTTTGAGAGCCAGTTCCAGAAGTGACCACGATGCTTCAGATATTCCCTGGTGGTCTTTTATTGCCAAAAAGTGACACGCAGCTCACTGAGTGTCCAGCTTAAAGCACCTAGAGATGTTGTTGGCTTAGCTGGCCCTAAATGTTGGCTCTTTCTGGCTTTGGAAGTGCAGACACTGTTGCCTGTGCCCTCTGTCACTGTTTTATGTTTCCATTAAGCACATGATGGCTGATTTTATGAGCATAGCCTAAGATGGCAGCATTTGGGCTCTGCAAAGCCATTTCTGTAAATTCCTAAGGAGCCTTTATTCTCTGACAACCAAAGCCATCTGATCCCATCCCGTCCCAGCTTTGGGCTCTTAATCCCTCTTGTTTACAGTGAGTTTAATCTCTGTCATATTTCCCATTCAGCTGGACAAATCCCACCCTCCCTGGACTGAGCCATGTGACCACATCAGTCGGGTCCAATGACAAGGGTTTTAAATGTGTCTGTCTCTTGAAAGAACAAACAATCTTCAAAGCCTTAAACCCACTCCTATAAATAGTCTTTGAAGGGCATTTAAAGGCAAAACTTGATAAACGGGATCAGAGAATGGAGTGATGGGGACCACCCTCGCTCAGGATAAGCCAGGTTTTGAAATAAAAAAATTAGCCAACTTTTCTATTCATTGTGTGTCTTATGAAAAGACTCAGACCAGTTTTATAATTGCTTTGCACTTCAAAAAGCAAGAGAAACTTGATCCATGTGGTTCACAGGTAAATACTTAGGCACGCAGCACTCTGTCCCGGTGTGGGAATATCCAGACATGTGGATGTTTGGGGCTGCATTTCAGGGACTCGGGACCATCACGGCAGGTTAAATAAACACTGCCAACAATGCTAGGCATCACCTTTGACATCAGAAACCCCCTGTCCATCTCAAGGTGGTATCGTAGCATCTGGGCTTCTTTAATCCTGTAAACACTGGTCATTGCTTCATGAAACAAATGAATATCAGAGATCTCCTTAAAAGCACACTACAAAGCCCAGCGGAGAAGATGAGACAGAGGTTGTAAACACAGCAATTGCCCTTGGATAGACCAGCAACTCCTTTTGTTTCTTGGTACAAATCAAAACTGCTTTTAAATTCGTTACTTGAATTTAACCTACCAATTTTTTTAAAAAAATCGTAGTAAAATAGCTGGAAGCAGTGGCTTAAGTCTATAATCTCAGCACTCTGGGAGGCCAAGGCAGGTGGATCACCTGAGATCAGGAGTTCGAGACCAGCCTGACCAACGTGGAGAAATGCTGTCTCTACTAAAAATACATAATTAGCTGGACATGAGGCCAGAGAATTGCTTGAACCCAGGAGGAAGAGGTGGCAGTGGGCCAAGATTGTGCCATTGCACTCCAGCCTGGACAACAAGAACAAAACTTTGTCTCAAAAGAAAAAAATTGTAGTAAAATATCCACAACTCAAAATTTGCCATTTGAATCATGTTAAAGTGTCCAATTCAGTGGCATTAGCACATATTATATTAATGTGCTGCGTCACCATCAGTCTCCAGAACATTTTCATCTCCTCATTCTGTACCACTTCACCCTCCTCCCAACTCTGTACCTATTCTCCCTCCCCCATCCTAGGCACCCACCATTCTACTTTCCATCTCCATGAATTTGACTACCTTAGGTATCTCCTGTAACAGGAATCATACATTATTCGACCTTTTGTGACCGGCATATTTAACACTATGGCTTTGAGAGGCATCCATAGTGTAGCAAGTATCAAATTTTCCTTTCTTTTTTTTTTACTGCTGCGAGCATGGGGGTATCACTACTGCCGAGAGCATGGGGGTATCAATACTGCCACGAGCATGGGGGTATCAATACTGCCGCGAGCATGGGGGTATCAATACTGCTGCAAGCATGGGTGTATCAATACTGCCAGGAGCATGGGGGTATCAATACTGCCGAGAGCATGGGGGTATCAATACTGCTGAGAGCATGGGGGTATCAATACTGCCGCGAGCATGGGGGTATCAATACTGCTGAGAGCATGGGGGTATCAATACTGCTGCAAGCATGGGGGTATCAA
>CM052653.1:4348634-4378084 GCA_028533165.1 Leontopithecus rosalia | reverse complement strand
GGGTATCACTACTCCCGCGAGCATGGGGGCATCTCTACTGCTGGAGCATGGGGGTATCGATACTGCTGAGAGCATGGGGGTATCGATACTGCTGCGAGCATGGGGGTATCAATACTGCTGCGAGCATGGGGGTATCACTACTCCCGCGAGCATGGGGGCATCGCTACTGCTGAGAGCATGGGGGTATCAATACTGCCGTGAGCATGGGGGTATCAATACTGCTGCGAGCATGGGGGTATCAATACTGCTGCGAGCATGGGGGTATCACTACTCCTGCGAGCATGGGGGCATCGCTACTGCTGGAGCATGGGGGTATCAATATCTGTTGGAGTTCCTGCTTCCACTTCTTGTGTGTATATGCCTAGCAAAGGAATTGCTGGGTCACAAGGTGATCTTATTTTTAATTTTTTGGAGAATAGCAATGCTGTTTTTCACAATGGCTGCACCATTTTACATTCCCACCAGTGGTGCAAGAGTTTTCCAGTGTCTCCACAGCCTTGCCAGCGCTTGCCATGTTCTGGGTTTTTAACTGATAACAGTCATCACAAGGAGTGTGCAGGGGTGTTTCACTGTACTTTTGCCTTACATTTCTCTAGTGATAGGGATGTTGAGCCCTGTTTTATATGCTTGCTGGCCATTTGTATTTCTTCCTTAGATAAATGTTCATTCAGGTCCTTTGCCTTGTTTTAAATTCAGGTTGCCTTTTCTTGTTGTTGAGCTGTAGGAGTTCTCCATATATTCTGGTTATCAATCCCTATCAGATATATGATTTGGAAACATTCTCTCCCATTTGGTGGGCTGCCTTGTCACTCTGTTAATAGGGTTCTTTGATGCAGAAAGTTTTTAAATGTTGGCGACCCACAGAGCTTCAACGGACATGTTCAGCACTCTGCTGGGTGCTGTGTACAGCACAAGTATGGGATGGGTTTAATGAAACAGGGACCTGGATCCCTGGCCACCTCGAGGAGAGGAAGCAGGGAGAGTTTGGCGTGAGAATTAGGCCTCCTGGGTCAATAGAGGAAACCCGTATACAAATCCTGGATTAGTTTTGTAATTGTGTGCTTGTGGGCTGCCTCCGGCTAGACTGGGAGGCAGGACTTCCTTTGCCATCTTGGAAGCCTGGCACCTGTCACTGGGTGCTTCTCCAGCTCTAGTCAATAATGCACCATGGAGCACAGTGTCACATGACCATGCAACCGTGGCACATGAAAGCAGCGGGGCCGTGGGTCCATGACCTGTGTCGGCGCCTGCACTGGCCATTCACCCCAGGGCTTCTTGATGTGGTGTGCCCTTGGAGGCTATGAGATCCTCATACAGAAATTAAAAGCCTTGGAGGCCATGGGTTACATATCAAAGAATCCGGGTCGGGGGAAACCTGAATCGCTGCATTAAGTCATAACTTACAGTCACCCACGGGCCTTCCTCCATTTAGACCCCAACTCTTGAGGTTGACCTACAGGCCCGTCCCTTCCCAGCCTCTGGCCTGAGCCAGCTGGTGGTGGCCAATGTGAAGTTCAGCTTTGAGTCAAACCTGTCTCTGAGGTCACTGGCCCACCCAGGATTCCGCCACGTCTTGGCCCCAGCTCTGAGGTTCAGGGCGAATTTTCTGTCCCTTTTTCTGGCTGGTGCTCCCTGGCTGAGCTCTGAGACGATTCCAGGCACAGGACTCAGTGTCTTCATTCCAGAACTCCTACTCGTACTTTGCCTCCCCAGGGGGATGGTGTCTGTGGACAATACAAAAATGCTTCTGATTCCAGATGCGCACGTTAACCATCAACACGGAAACTTTTCTCTCCGTATGGCGCTGCGCTGTGGAAAAATGGATTTGGCCCAAACGCCTCTCTGGTCTGCACAGGTTTTCTCCATGTTGTGGCAGAAATGAGGCGCATGATCAGGAGTGGACAGTGGTCACATGCTGGGCTGGGACTGTCATGCAAGTGCCCCAGCTTCCCCAGGCTTTGATGATGACCTCTGTCTAAGAACCAAGTGGCCCGAGTCAGGCCACCGATCAGCAGGACACAAGGCAGTGCGGTCCTCTCCTGGGTGTTCCTCCCAGTGGAAGCCACGTGCTCTGCACCCAGGCAATGCAGGCTGCCCTCACCCCCCATCATCCCGGCCCTTCCTTGTGCAAGAGGCCCTGGCCTTTCTCTCTCCGTGACCCAGTGCTTTCTGTGCCAAACACCAGCTCCCTCAAGGCCTTATTCTTCCCCTACCCCCTAGCATGAGAAACGGCTGTGGTTTTCAAAATAACTTTTTTGTTCCAGATAAGCAGATGCCAACAGAGCTCTAGATGGCAGGGGCAGAAGGAGGAGTTTCAAGGAGAGGAACGGTCTGAGAGGAACAGGGAGGGGCTTCCAGGAGCATCTGCAACAAGAAGCTGGGTCCAGGGAAGGGTACTGGGGTGAATGGAGGGGAGATGAGGCTAAAAGGGGGGATCTGAAGTCTAGAATTGTCCTGTGGATAAAGAAAAGTTCCCGTAGGAGGGACATGGGGGATGAGGCCTTCATCAGGAAGTGCTGAGGTACAGGAAATCAGACAGAGATGGCAGCTGGGTGTCCAGATGTCCCCCCCCAACAAAAGGCTCAGACATGGGCAGATGTCCCCTCCCAACAAAAGGCTCAGACATGGGCAGATGTCCCCCCCTCCAACAAAAGGCTCAGACATGGGCAGCTAGGTAAGTGTTTGAGTCACCATGACTTGATGGGATCCATTCCATGGGCCCATGGGTACCATGAGAGTGGGGGGGGGGGTCTTGACCTCATAGCTCCTATCCAAGCACAATGGCTGAGGACACAGCAAATGCCCATCATGACAGCCTGGGCCCAGGCGGGGGCACAGGATGAAGGGCTGGGTAGGGGGAGTAAGATGGAGGAAGGATTTCCTAGGACTCGGGAAGGAAGCCGGCACCACGGGAGGGGAGCCCAAGGTGCTCACCATGGATGGTTCAAAAAACAGTATTCCAAGAACAGAAACCAAACCCCGCATGTTCTCACTCATAAGTGGGAGCTGAACGATGAGGACACATGGACACAGGGAGGGGAACATCACACACCCGGGCCTGTAGAGGGGTAGGGGTCTAGGGGAGGGACAGCATTAGGAGAAATACCTAATGTAGATGACGGGGTGATGGACGCAGCAAAGCACCATGGCATGAGTGTAACTATGTAACAAATCTGCATGTTCTACACATTATCCCAGAACTTGAAGTATAATTTTTAAAAAAGCAGTGTTCCCAGGCCGGTGGGCACTGACCTACCTGGTGCCCACTCCTAGGAGAACCAGGAACAGACAGGGAGGCATCTAGAAACTTCAGAATGCAGCCTCCCCTCCGGCGACATTTGGGGGACCAGCTCTGCGGAAGGTAACTAACAACGGCCATCAGGTGTTGATGCTGAGCAAACCGAGACAGCCTGGGGACTCTCAGCACCGACGCTAGGGCAGATTTACTGCAGATGCTCTCCCAGGGCAATGGGCAAGGGTGAGGTCACAAAATCAGAGATACTATCCACCTCCCCCAACTGCTCATCCTCTGTGACACTGGACAAATAAGAGCTGAAAAGATGCCCTTAGGTTGAAGGATACAAATTCCCAGCCCCTGAGTGTGTTGACCCTGGAGATGACTCAAACCTGGTGAGCTGGGTCAGTGTGACATGCTCCACAGGCTGTGTCCCCTCAGAGGCAGGCCCATGCAGGGGAGAAGGATGCAAACGTGGTTGTATCTGGTTTGGGCAGAATTCCTGTTCCTGCCTGCAGATGCCCTGCCTGGGCTGGGGTGGAAACCACAGGTGGAGCAGAAACCAGCTCATGGTGAGGCTGCATGTGGTAATTTGAGTCCCAGACGAATCCAGAGTAGCAGGCAGAAGTGTTCACAGCTCTGCCAGGCTCACAGTGAGGCTGCAGTGACTCAGGACGCAGAGGGATCCGAGTGGCAGGTAGAAGTGTGCACAGCTCCACCAGGATCACGGTGAGGCTGCAATGACCTGGGACCCAGAGGGATCCAAGGTGGAGGCTTGCTCAGCTCTGCCAGGCTCACAGTGAGGCTGCAGTGACTCAGGACCTAGACGCATCCAAGTGGCGGTGGAAGTGTGCACAGCTCCACCAGGGTGGACCCAGGGCTGTGTGTGCTACCAGGGGTCCTGTTAGGAATTTACAAGAACCATATGAGGGTTCCTCAGAGAATTAAAGATAGAACTACCATAGGATCCAGCAATCTTGCTGCTGGGTAAACACCTGAAGCAACTGGAAACCTGGATCGTGAAGAGCTGTCTGTGCCCCCATGGTCATTGCAGCCTCATTTCCAACAGCCAAGAGGTAGAAACAGCCTAGATGCCCTTCTGTGGATTCATGGAGAATGTGGTATATGCATACATTAAAATTTTGTCTAGTCTTAAAAAAGGACTTCTGACATATGCCACAACATGGATGAACCCGGAGGACACAGTGCTTGGTGGAATAAGCCACCCACAGAAAGACACGCATTGCATGGAATCCTAAAATGAGGCAACCTCACAAAAGGAGAGAGTTGAATGCTGGTTGGCAGGGGCTGGGGGCTGGAGAAATGGGGAGATGTCAGTCAAGGGGCACAGAATCTCCCTGGTGCAAGCTAAGTTCTGCTGATCTAATGCGCAGCCTGGTGACCGCAGGGAACAATACTGCATTGCACACTTGCAATTTGCTAAGAAGGGGCAACTTAATTAGTGTCTCACCACAGAAAGAGGCAACTCTGTGAGGTGATGGGCATGCCACCTGGCTAGACTGTGTCATTTCACAATGACAACTAATTGTACAAGTTAAATGCATGCAATGTCTAGTTATGAACTATTCCCCCAATAAAGCTGAAAAAGTTAGAAGAAGACACATTTCTTTCCCATTTTTTTTTGTTTGTTTGAGATAGTCTCATTCTGTCACCCAGGCTGGAGTATGGAAGTGGAATCTCAGCTCACTGCAAACTCTGCCGACTGGGTTCAAGCAATCCTGCCTCAGCCTCCCCAGTAGCTGTGATTATACCCACCACCATGCCTGACTAATTTTTGTTGTTGTTGCATTTTTAGTAGAGATGGGGTTTCACCATGTTGGCCAGGCTGGCTTTGAACTCCTGACCTCAAGTGATCCACCTGCCTCGGCCTCCCATAGTGCTGGGATTATAGGTGTGAGCCACAACACACCCAGCCTTTTTTTTCTTTCTTTCTTCCTTTTTTCTTTTTTTTTATGGATCTACTTTCTTGTGAATCCACATTCCTAACGGCCATGGATTCCAGCTGCCCTGGAGAAAGTCCTGGGTTCAGAACACTGGCCCCCTCCAGGGTCCCCACTCCCTCAATCTGCCTTTGGATGGAGCACTGTGACTGGAGGTGGGAAGAGGGGAGACAGGGAAGTGAGAGGGCTGGATGGCTGTCCTGGCTCTTGCCCTCTAGCACAGCTCTAACGTGCTGAGGCGAGCAGTGCTCTCTGCTCTGGGAAGGGACTGCTTCCTGTCATGTCCCCCTCTGAGAAAGACACTTCCAAGCCAAGTCCACAGGTGCCCAGAAAGAGACAATCCATGCAAGAATGAAACGGGAAAGAGGATCTTTCCTTTTCAGCTCCTCCCAAGTGGCGAGGATGTCCCAGTGCCAGCAGAAAACCTTTATTCCCCTCTGTGATGGCCTTTTTCCTGCAAAGGGTGGGAAGCTCCTGACCCTCTGTACTTCTTTGCATCAAAGGGGACCTTTATCTAATTCATGTGTGACTCAGGCCACCCAGTTCCATGTCCACAACGTCACTCTGCTCACTTCCCATTGTCTTTCCGGAGTTCCTATCACTGCAACTTCCTTTATAATGGGTGAGATTTCCTGGATGAAAGCATTGTGCAATCGCGCTGCTGGGTGGCAGGTTAATGGACGTATTTCACCCACACAAACCTTAGGATGGGATGCACGGGTCCACCTGGCCATTTGGCTGGCAGCTGTGAAGGTTCTGCCCCAGGGCTACCCCAGCACTTGGCCCTTTCAAGAATGGCTCACTCAGGACAGTGTTCCTGCCTGTCTTTGCAGAAGCGGCCGCCTCCGATGCATCTTTCCTCACTTGTCTCAGGTGGCTGATTCTTTGGAAGCCTTTGTCCCTGCTGCTGACAATGCAAGCTGTTTGTCCTCGGCACGGCTTGGTGCTCAGTTGCAAGGTGTACATCAGCACCTGCATCCTGCACGGGCTTCCTAGGACTGCTGCAGTAAAGTGCTACAACTTGGTGGCTGAAAGCAGCAGACACGTATTCTCTGCAGTTCTGCAGGCCAGAGCCCACAGTCAGGGTGTTGGCAGGACTGCTCTCCCTCTGCAGGCTCTCAGGGAGAATCCACCCCGCGTCTCTTCCAGTTTGGGGGGCTCCTGGCATTCCTTGGCTTCGGGCTGCACCTACAATCTGCCTCATCTTCCTGGCCATCCCGGCTGTGTCTGTGTGCCTTTATAAACCCTCTTTTAAGGATTTAGGTTCAGATGCAAAGCGCTGGCCACCTCCAGGGTCCCTACTCCCTCAATCCCCCTTTGATGGGCGCCATGCCTGGAGGTGGGAGAGGGGGAGAAAGGAAGGAGAGAGGGCTGGATGGCCCTCCTGGCTCTTGACTTCTATCAGAGGCAAGGATTTAGGACCACCCTAACACAGGATGCCAGGAGAAAGAAATCTGTGTAAACATCTCTCCATGGAGGGTGGCTGAGTTTCATCATCCCATCAGAAAAGAAGCAGGCACCTTATCACCCAGTTGCCAGACCTTGTGTTTCTTCTGGTGAGATTTGTGCATGTTCTTTGAGCACATTTAGTGATGCAGATTACCATCCAGAGAGTCCCAGGTCTGTCCATGTTGGCACGGCTGGTCTCTTCCCCAGGCTGGCTCCTGCCCCCGATCTGCTCTAGTTCACACTGTGCTTGATGCAGAAACCCACTCACGTCTGCTGTGCTGCCTCAGCATCTCCCGGGAGGACACAGACACGTCTCCGGGGTCCTGCAGAAGGCCAGGCCTCAGGAATGACAGGCTGGACATTGGTACACCTTTCACAGGCTCTCTTTCCAGACAGACTGGCACTCCGTTTGGGAAGGGTGATGACACCACTGACACCTCCTGGCCTTTTTAATTGCAAAGCTCTTACCACTGAAGAGGCTTGGGATCTTTTAGATCCAAACTGAAAAATTTCCGAGAAGTTTACTGGCCTGGCTTGGGCTAAGTGTCTACCTCCTGGTGAACCAGCTGTGGCCAGGGGGCTGGCACCTCTCCCTCTATACCATGGGGGTGGAAGGGGTGGGGAATGGGCTGCTGTAGGGGCTGGAGCCTGGGGTGGACGGCACTGCGGACACCTGCTCCTGGAGGTGGCCATTGGGCACAACTCCTCTCCTGGGGAGAAAGAAGCCCACAGGCCACCCAACACTAGTTAAAGTGTCAGGACTTGGCAAGAGGCTTGGTATGAAGGAGGCCGCTTTCAGGGACAAAGTCAGAGATAAGTCTGCAACCCCATCCATGGCCCTTCAGAAAGTATTTAAGAGACCCGGTGCTTTCTGAGCTGCTCTGATGCTGTGGCAGTGGCTGCAGAGGAAAAACAGTGGCACAGCTGCCTGCCATTGGCCTGGTCTTTTTGACTGCTCAGCACTGCTGTCACGAAGCATCTCGTGCAGTGGGATGGCAGGATGGGCCCATGCGCGGGTGGAAGGCATGTGCGTGCCACGTTGGCCACTGCAGATGGACAGGCTTTCCGTGTCAGGCTGTGACAGCACGGTCATCTCCCAAGAATCCAGCATCCGTCTGCATGGATTGTACGCCAACCTCAAATCTACTCACCAGCCTGTCCCCTGAACCGACTAATGAATGTGGAGAAACCTTCCCCTTGTCACCCGAGTCTGCAGCCACCCTAGGGGAGAGAGACACAGCTGCAGGTAGGGCTGGCTCTCTCCATCTGGCTCCACAGGGGCCTCCCCGGGACCACCAGGCTGCACAGGCAGGCTGGAGACCATCCTTCTTCCAACAGCCGTGGTTGGTGACACCCTGCTGGATGGCACTGTTCCCGATTTAGACTTTCCCTTTCCCGTTTACACGAATATTCATGGTTGCGTTTTATAAATCTGGACTTTGGTGGTGGGGGTGGTAAGAGGAGGAGCGGGTGTGTGGGGGGGCGGAGCAGGGAATATTGGTTCATGTTTATGATGTTACAGTTCTGAGCTCTATTGTATCAACAAATGAAGAAGATGGAATGCTCACTTCAACACTTTTCTTATTATAGATGAAATATTTGCTCATGGAAACCATTGGGAAAATATAGAAACATGTTAAAAAGAAAATGAAAATCACTTGTAAAATCACAGTTAATGACTGTTAACATTCCGATGCATTTTCTCAGAAGTTTTATTCTTTATAGTGCAGCTTAGAGCAGTTTCTCAAAGCTGAAGGTGCACATGCATTATCTAGGGATCTTGAGAAAATTCAGGCTCTGACTCAGAAGATGTGGGTGGGGCAGGGTCCGGTGCAGATGCTCCGGTCCTGGAGCCACACCTGTGAGTATGGAGGGTAAGAACTGGGGCCTGGAGTTCAAAGGACACTTTTACCAGCCAAGAGTGCTGAGAGCAGATTATTTGCCCTCTGCAAGCCTCAGTGTTCTCATATGAGATGCGGATAGCATCTACCTTTAGAAATTTTGAAAAGAACAAATGATATAAACTATGCCAAGTTTTGCCTGTTAACCTGGCACATAACAAGTGCTCCATACATTGTAACTAAATTAAAAATGAGCCAATTATTTCCAAGGACAATGGAGTTTGTGTATAGAGCTTAATATCCAGCATACTTTCTCTTGATATCATACAGAGAACATTTTTCCAATATTAAAAAATCCTCTGAAAACATAATTTTAACAGCTATATTTTAACAACTCCCACTGTGTAGATAGTTCGTAATTTATTTGAGCATTAAAATGTGGAAACAGTTGCTTTTTGTGTATTTTTAATAATCTAATGAAATCCTGTTAACATAGAGATATTTTATGAGAGTTACTGGTTAAAAAAAGTATATTGACTGGGCACAGTGGCTCATGCCTATAATCCCAGCACTTTGGGAGGCTGAGGTGGGCAGATTACAAGGTCAGGAGTTTGAGACCAGCGTGGCCAACATGGTGAAACCCCATCTCTTCTAAAAATACAAAAATCAGCTGAGTGTGGTGGCAGGTGCCTGTAATCTCAGCTACCCGGAAGACAGAGGCAGGAGAATTCCTTGTACCTGGGAAGCAGAGGTTGCAGTGAGCCAAGACTGCACCATTACACTCTAGCCTGGGCAACAGAGCAAGACTCCGTCTCAAAAAAAAAAAAAAAAACAAAAAACCAAGTTTATTATGCTTTCTTTTTCTGGAAACTGAGGATTACAGACATTTTTAGAAACAACAGCTGTAGCAACTTACAGATTCTCAGGCAGGGCTTTTTTTTTTTTTTAAGTTCTGAGGGTTTCTAACATCCTAAGGGCTTTTGACAAAAATTAAAGAAAAATGGTTATGTTACTCTTCCTCAAAGAACACTGCAACAAAAAACCAACAAACGAAATCATTATACTTCTATCTACAGTGAGTAAAATTAGGGGTCTTCAAACAAGGATGATATTTCATGCCTTTGCTCCCAGTGATTGAGAAGGGAACTAGGGAGAAGAAAGTGAGCGAATTTGGGAAGAATCCCTGACATTTTACAAAAGAATTGCAAACATCTTACGATGCTTTTGTACTTTAAGAGGTCTTTTTGTTTTCATTTTTGGTCTATTTTATAGCCAATAACTCATTTTCAAAGACATTTCAGAGACACGACATGGAATTTATGCGATCCCTCGGAACGATGTTCCTTTGGAATCCTTCGCAGGCATTTTGTGAGGTTCCCTTCTGAGCGGGCTCCTAGAAGCCTGCTGTGAACCAGGGCTGTGTGCATGGTCATCCCTGCAGGGGGCAGTCAGAGCTGGGTCCAGGCTGGGGGTGTGACCGCTAAGGTGGGCTACATGGCAAGGCATCCACCTTTGATGGCACAATTTTCATAAGACCGGGGGTGCGTCGTTGACTGCAGCTTTTGCCCATGGCCCAGCATCGAGGCTGATTGTTTTACTATGTTTATCAAGGATTTTGAAGTGTGGCGAATTTGGGGGACTATGTAACCAGAATAGGGCGATGGCCTGTGGCCTCCAGTCACTTTGCCTCAGAAGGCAGTCAGACCCTTGAAAACCTACTGAGATTCATGCCTTGCAGATGTGAATTAGCTATTCATAGAAAGCCTCTGGTGAGAAGCTGTTATTCCCACGAAATTCTATCATTCTCTGACTAGTAGCCCTCATAGTTCTCTCCCCAGAAAGGTGTGCAAACTGCAGCTGAACATGGTCTACTCCTCCCCTCAAACATGCCTCTTCATCATTTACCAGCCACTGGCCCTAGAAACACAGGCCTTCTGGTTAAACCCTGTGCCTGCCCCACGAGAACCCCTCTGCGAGGTCACCTGTCCTGGGATTCGTCATGGATTGAGCTCTACACCTTCGGTTTCTCTTTGTGGGACTCATAGGAAAACCATGAGTCATGCCTGTGGTCTCTTGGCGTATTTCTTTCTAGATTCCTGAAAGGAGCAAAGAGATTTTTGCCTTTTTCTTCTCTCTTGCTGGCATTGGGGAGAAGCTTCTGACTCAGGTAAGCCTCAGAAATAAGCTGTTTTCAACTTCAGTAGACTCATTATGCATTCATCCGCCCTAATGCTGTTTCTTTCTTTTTTTTAAAATCGGTAATCATGTTTATCCTGGGCTGGGTTGCCAGGACAAATATTATTTTATTGGTTTTAACATCTGTTCACATGAAATCTGATATTCAAATTCACCCGGCCTGTTCTCTGATAGGGAATATACGTTAATGTGCCCGGGGCGGTTCACTGTAGCTAGCACTGGTGGCTTTCGCCTTTGGGGGATGTGTGTATTTCTTTTTCATGTTCTGAAGTAATGCATGCTCATTTTAACATGTTTAAATGTTACCAAAATAAAGTTACACAGGAGTACTCCTTCACTCCTCCTCTCTTCTCCTCCTCAGCAGGACCTGCTGAGCTGAGGGGTTCTGGAAGGGTCTGCTCCTAGCAGTCACTGGCAGATTGCCCAAATTGGAGAAATTTAACATCTCTTTTCTCTGAGAAGCGAAATGTTTCTTTAGGGGATGTGAAACCAACAAACCGCTGTGGTGCCTCTCTACATCTGAGGGGTGAGCAGGCCACGCCGAGGGAGGTGGAGACTCATGCGCACGTCTGTGCTGCTCAGCCGTGTTGAACTTGGGATCCTTCTCCAGGGCAGCCTTGGGCAGGCAAAAGGGCCATGGGAAGGCTGCTGTGTGTGCTGACGGCCACCAAGTGTCCTTGGCCAGGGGAGTGATTTACAGGCACTGAGACCTTGGCTTGTGCCCTGGACATGAATGCATCCTTGTTCCATTTTGCTACTGCTCACCTGACATCTGGTCATTCCCAAAGCCCAGCTCTGGGACGATGTCGCTCTGGGACGATGTCACTCTGCTCACTTCCCATTGTCTTTCTGGAGTTCCTATCACTGCAACTTCCTTTATAATGGGTGAGATTTCCTGGATGAAAGCATTGTGCAATCACACTGCTGGGTGGCAGGTTAATGGACGTATTTCACCCACACAAACCTTAGGATGGGATGCACGGGTCCACCTGACCATTTGGCTGGCAGCTGTGAAGGTTCTGCCCCAGGGCTACCCCAGCACTTGGCCCTTTCAAGAATGGCTCACTCAGGACAGTGTTCCTGCCTGTCTTTGCAGAAGCGGCCGCCTCCGATGCATCTTTCCTCACTTGTCTCAGGTGGCTGATTCTTTGGAAGCCTTTGTCCCTGCTGCTGACAATGCAAGCTGTTTGTCCTCGGCACGGCTTGGTGCTCAGTTGCAAGGTGTACATCAGCACCTGCATCCTGCACGGGCTTCCTAGGACTGCTGCAGTAAAGTGCTACAACTTGGTGGCTGAAAGCAGCAGACACGTATTCTCTGCAGTTCTGCAGGCCAGAGCCCACAGTCAGGGTGTTGGCAGGACTGCTCTCCCTCTGCAGGCTCTCAGGGAGAATCCACCCCGCGTCTCTTCCAGTTTGGGGGGCTCCTGGCATTCCTTGGCTTCGGGCTGCACCTACAATCTGCCTCATCTTCCTGGCCATCCCGGCTGTGTCTGTGTGCCTTTATAAACCCTCTTTTAAGGATTTAGGTTCAGATGCAAAGCGCTGGCCACCTCCAGGGTCCCTACTCCCTCAATCCCCCTTTGATGGGCGCCATGCCTGGAGGTGGGAGAGGGGGAGAAAGGAAGGAGAGAGAGTCAGGACTAACAGTATAGATGTATATATGACAGGGAGTTTATTAAGGAGTGTTGAATCACATGATCACAAGTTGAAGTCCTACAATAGGCTGTCTGCAGTGTGAGGAGTAAGGAGCCAGTTTGAGACAGTGTAGCCTCAGTCTGTGGCTGAAGGTCCAAAAGCCCCTGGCAAACCACTGGTATAAATCTAAGAGTCCAAAAGCTGATGAACTTGGAGTCTGATGTTCCAGAGCAGGAAGCATGTAGCACAGGAGAAAGATGGAGGCTGGAAGACTCAGCCAGTCTTGTCCTTCCACGTTCTCCTTCCTACTTTATTCTAGTTGTATGAGCAGCTGATGAGACTGTGCTCACCCAGACCGAGGGCAGTCTGCCTCTCCCAGTCCACTGACTCAAATATTAATCTCCTCTGGCAACACCCTCCGAGACACACCCAGGAGCAATACTTTGCTTCCTTCAATCCAATCAAGTTGACACTCAATATTAATCGTCACAGATGTTGAGCATCTCTTCATGTGCTTATTGGCTGTTTATATATCTTCTTTAGAGAAATGTCTGTTCAAATCCTTTGCCTATTTTTTGTTGTTGAGCCATAGCAGTTGGTTATATAGTCTGGATATTAACCCCATATCAGATACATAATTTGCAGATATTTTCTCCCATTCTGCAGGCTGCCTCCCCACTCTGTTGATTGTGTCCTTTGACATGCAGAAGTTTTAAATTTTGATATAGTCTAATTTGTCTATTTTTTCTTTTGTGGTCCATCATACATCTTTAGAAGAAAAACTTCTTTTGGTGAGAAGATCAAAGAGCCAGGCAGAAATGGAAGAGTACTTTCTGGCACAGATTTCCTCTAACTTCTGTGGCTGGCACACCACTGAGAGACTGCCCCACAGTGCAAGGGAGGCCAGCATCTGACTGGGTCTCCAAGGGATGAGCAACTTTCAGTTCAGCTTCCTGTTACACCCCAAAATCCACCAGGGTTCTGCAATCATAGAGTCCTGGAACCCAGACGTAGAAACTTAAAGGAATGAGTGCTCTCTCACCCCAGAACCACAGATACCTGGTCCATAGAGAACCCACCACACTTGTTGTGTACATTTTCATATGTCCATGCCCACCACAAATACACAAACACATATTCATCTGTCAATTACCATCTGATCTTTTGTGTTTTTTTTTAAATGTGAATATGGCCAGACATCCCTGGCTTTAACTATCATTAAAATTTTGAAAGTTACACTTTCTATATGAAACACCCAGGGGTGTCCAATCTTTTGGCTTCTCTGGGCCAGATTGAAAGAAGAAGAATTGTCTTGGGACCCGACGTGGTGGCTCATGCCTGTAATCCCAGCACTTTGGGAGGCCGAGGTGAGAGGATCACCTGAGGTCAGGAATTCACGACTAGGCTGGCCAACCCGGGGAAACTCCATCTCTACTAAAAATACAAAAATTAGCCAAGCATGGTGGCACATGTCTGTAATTCCAGCTAAGCAGGAGGCTGAGACAGGAGAATCACTTGATGCCAGGAGACTGAGTTTGCAGTGAGCCAAGATTGCTCCATTGCATTCCAGCCTGGGCAACAGAGTGAACCCTCATCTCAAGAAAAGAAAAAGAATTATCTTGGTCCATGCATAAAATACACTAACACTAATGATTGCTAATGAGCTAAAATTTTTAAAAAATTGCAAAAAGACCTCATAATGGTTTAAGAGTTTACAAATTTGTGTTGGGCCACATTCAAAGCCATTCTGGGCTGCACACGGCCTGCAGGCTATGGGTTGGACAAGCTTGATACACATATTATGTGCCTTCTATATTTCTATGAATAGAGAATCAATCCAAGACTGAGGATCTAATTCCAAAATTCATTTTTGTAGGCATTCTGGGGCTTCGCTGTTTTTCTATTCACACAATAGGAAGAGGATCCTTACAGAAGCACTGAAAGCTCTTAGTTGTGCCATTGCTAGTGTTTTCCCCTTTCTCTATCTTCCTTCTCTTTGCACTCATCCTCATCCTACAGTCTGAAGTTTGGGTCATTGTTCACATCTGATTCCCCACCTCTGGCACCTGTCAATACGTGCCCTGGATTTGAGGACGCTTAAGTAGCCACTGAGCCCGGCTGGTCCACAGGCCAGGGAAGAAGGCAGCATCTTTTCCCCGCCATGTGCCTTTCTTGTCTGCTGGTTCCCATTTCTGCTCCTACTCACCATCCACCTCTGGGGATATCACCTGTCTTTGATCATTTTCTGGAGTCACCATCTGCCAGCCTAAAAGCTGCCACTTCTAGAAAGTCACTACCATTTCTAGAAAGTTCCTTGCAAAGTTCCTAGAAAGTTCTGGTCCCCTGTCATCACCATCCCCGGCATCTCATCATTGCTGAGCCACAGTCCATCAGCAATGTGATGAGTTAAGGTTTTGCTTCACCTTCCGTTTTTGAATCAATTCCCTTTGAAACAATATACCTAGGAGTTACTGCCTTTGTGACTTCTTCCCTAGAGGATGGCCTCCTTGTCTGCCTGCCTCTGGCTCCCCTCCCGCCGCTCCCTCTTCCACCATCATAATCACGGCCGCTACCTTGCTGAGATCCTGGTGTGCAGCACTGATTCCACCTCCGACCTGGAGAGGGTGTGTGAGAATGGATTGATGATGTGAGCACGGGTGGAAAGTCCACATCAAACCCAGAAAGTCAGCAGAGATCCTTGGGCGGGTTCCCATCCTTCTGCCTCTCTGCATTCCTTTCTGAGACACAAAAGCACTTCACAGTGAATGTTCAAGCAAATTAGAGCACAAAAACAAAAGCGTTGTGGGCAAGCAACTGCGAAGACCACAGCTGTGTTTTGGTAAGTTCCTGGGCGAGGAGGATTTGCCGGGTGGGGGAGGGAGGCTGAAGAGCTAGGGAGTTCTTGGGTTAACTGGCGAATTCAATTATTCAGAGCCACAGTCCATCAGCAGTCTGTTTAGTCAAGGTTTTCCTTCACCTTCCCTCTTTGAATCAGTGCTCTTTGAAATAATATCCCTAGGAGTTATTCTCTATAAGTAGAAGCACAGATTTTGTCTATTTAGCAAAATAGGAGACTAAATTGAGTGCTGCTGGCCTAATTGCTTTGCAAGGAAAGAGTGATGCAATGCTTTAGCAGTTTAACCAGATTTCCTACTTTTGCTTTTTCCATTTGATCAATTTACGTGTGTACTGCAAGAAATTGTGTTATAAGAAAGCCGAGCCATTGTGGTGTTCACTAAGGAATGCAGCTTTTATTAGTCCTTGTGTTAAGACAAACAAAGTGTAGCAGCCCCCACAGAAATACTAAGTAGAAGGAGCGTTTGCGAGACAAAAACGTTTCTATCCTTTCCCATGTCTGTTACATTGTTTATTTCATCATTTTCTAGGAGCTCCAACGCAATTGTTTTCTGAAATCCATGTGGCTTTAGGATTCTGAGTACATATATGCTTTATTTGATAAGAAGTGAATTCATGCAGTTGTCTAAAACCACTAGTCAGGAGTGGAAACCACTGCCAGTAAGAGCAAAAGGACTAAAGAGAAGCAGAAATGCTACACACATGCCCTTTGTAACTGACGTCAGTGGTTTTCAAAGTGATGTAATTTTAAAAATATTGGAAAGTTTTGCAGTGACCCATGCCTCAAGCCACATGGCGGGCATCCGTGAGTGTTTGGCCGTAGGTATCGCTGACAGACCCTTTGACCCTGTCATTCTGAGACCTGTGCCGTCAGAGCCATAGTTTCCGTTGAGAAATCTGGCCAAGATTTCCAGATAGCATCCACGTCATCCGTCTATTCACACTCTCACTCAACAAATATATCCTGAACTGTTACTATGAACGAAGTGCAAAAATGGTGGGGTTTCTTTTTCTTTCTCAGAAATGTGGTAATTAAATCAAATGTCAACACAAATGCAACTGCTTGGCAAAAAAAAAAATTGGCACGATTTCCTCTGAAGAAACAGACCCTATGCATAGGAATTGCTGAAAATGGGGTAAGAAGTCCCCCCACTGTACACTCTGCAGACTGCCCCCGTCCCTGCAATCTAATCCCCCCATCTCTCACCTCTGCCCTTACTGCAGCGTCCAGACTCCCCTCCCAGTGTCCACTCTGCCCTGATTGTCATCATCCATGCAGCAGCGGCAGAGATTTTCGCTGTGGATCCCCATACCATTGCCCTGAACAGCGTGAGGCGTGAGTGCCCCGGGACACTTGACCCTGCTCAGCCCGGCCCCCACCCATCTCCCGCTGTTCACTCCGTTTGTTTTCCTTGGAATATGCCAAGATCATTTTTGCCTCTGGAACACTGCACTGCTGTCTCCTCCTTCTGGACCCCCTTCTGTGATATTTGCAAGGTGTCCTCCCCCAGAGGGTCCGCCTCTGAGCATCCTGTCCCAGATAGCCGCTTCCCACCTACCCGCAGTGGCTGAATCATACCGGCTGGTGTGATTGCCTTTACAGAAATGATCAGCCATTGATTTCTTTTGTACCTGGATGTGTTTGCTGGTTTATTTCCCGCCTCTTGTTTCTTTTGTTCACCTCTATATCCCCTGTGGTTCTGTATGCTCATCACGGACTAGGTATTCAGTAAAAACTCAGTGTCTTTATTTTCAATTGCTGCTGTAACAAATTACTGCAAGCTCAGTGGCTTAAAAACAACACACATTTATCCTCTGACTCCTACATTCCTTTTGCAAGCTCTCATTCCCAGCCTTTCCAGCTTTTAGAAGCTGCCTGCATGCCTTGACTGATGGACTCATCCTTATATCACTCCCATCTCTGCTTTCACGGTCAAATCTCTTTCTCTGACTCTGACCCTCCTGCCTCCCTCTTATGAGGGCTTTTGTAATTATACTGAGCCCATCTAAGTAATCCAGGATAATGACTCCATTCACAGTGTGTCAAAAGACACTTTTTGCCATGTGAGATGCCATATTCATAGGTTTCAGGGATTAAAAGATGTTGGCATCTTTGGATCCCATTATTCTGTCTTCCATAATAAGAAAAATGCATGGGTATGATCGCTTAAGAATACATCCACAACCTCTTTGCTTCTCTTCTCCTCAAGAGATGGAGCTTGATTTCCTTGCCTTTGGTTGTGGATGGGACCGAGAAAATTGTTTCTAACAAAGAGAAGATGACATAAGTGAAGGTTTGCAACTTCTTTGAGACTGGGTCATAAGAGGCATCCTGACTTCCTCCTTGTTCTCTCTTGGATCACTGGCTCTGGGGGAATCCACTGACATGCTGTGAGGATGCTCAAGCAGCTCTGTGGAGGACCTATGTGGCAAGGACTGAGGCTTCCTGCCAGTAGCCATGATTAGGAAGTGGACTCCCCCTTTGATCAAGCCTTTAGAGGACTTAGCCCCAGACAGTGACAAGTTGTCTGTAACTTCAGGAGAGACCCTGTGCCAGAAGCACCCAGCCAATCTACTCCTAAATTCCTGTCCCCCAGAAAAGGTAATATAATAGGTATATTCATTGCTTGAAGCCACATTTTGGGGATAATTTGCTGTACAGCAATAGATAACTAAACCAAAAAGCGATTTTAGAATTCCTTCAAACAAAAGAAAACACATTACTTTATGCCTTGATAGTCTTTGGAACTCTCTTAGCCAACCAGGACCCCACCACCCTGCAGGACAGGATGAATCCAATACTCACAGTCTTGGAATTATGGTCTCTTCAGTACCTTCTCCAGGACTTATGGTGCTCCAGCACAGCATGCGAGTGGATGAGCTGGGACTCTGACTTACAGACCAATACGCACAGTACATTTCAAGAATATTTCGTTAGTCTATTCAGTTCTCTCTTCTGGGTGTGATCACTTTCATTTTCTTTCAAATTCCAATTCTGTTATCTCTTGGTTGCTATTACTCTCAAATATTTTCCAATGTTGCCTGGCTACCGACCGATATGAATCTTCTCTCCCACCCTTTCTTTTATGTGTTTGTTTGAACAGCATGTGTTCACATGCCTTGTCTAATGGCCCTCTGGATCCTGCCAATTTTCAAGATCCTCCTCCCATTTCTACCCTCACACAGAGCCTTAGGCAGACACAGCTGGTAGACCACCTGGAAGAGGACCCCCTTGCCTGACTTCTTTCGAAGCCGTTACTGCTTATCCCATGACTGGATGTTTGTATCAGTCAGGAAAGGATAAGCTATGCTGCTGTAACAAACAAGCCCAAAAATATCACGGGATTTAAAACTTTGTTTTATTTGTTTGTTGCTTCTTCTACTCTTTTCTTGTACATGTCCATGCTGCCTGGTTGGGGACATGGACTCATCTCTATCTCACAGACCCTGCTGAGAGAAGCTCCATTCCTATGGTTCCATGATAGAAAGGCAGAAAAAAGAGAAATACATTGAATAATATTTGCTCTGAAGTTTTTTTGAAAGGCATCTGTGCTCTTCTGATCTCATTTCATTAGCCAAAGCAAGACACATGGCCATACCTAACTTCAAAGGGAGCGGGGAAGTGCCATCCTAATATGTGCTTGGAAAATGGAGAGTTGGAGATATTTGGTGAATATCACCGATGACTGTCACAATGCCATTGGTCTTCAGCCTGCCTGGCCTCTGTCTAAGCTCTCTAGGTTCTGTGGATAATCCAAAAAGGGCCTCTTAGTTGCAACAGACAGAAATATAACTCCAGTCAGCCTAAGAAAACATGAATTTTTTTGGCTTACATGATTGAAAGTTTTAGTGGGGGCTAAACCTAGCTTTCCAAAAAGCTATTAATAGTTCCAGATATTCAGAAAATTATGTCAGAAGTTGGTCTACACTGCTTGGCTCTGCTTTTGTCTGTGTTAATTTATTCTCAGGCAGTCTCCCAAAGATGGAAGGCTTGGGCTTACAACCAGAGGAGAGACTGTCTCGGGAAGTTCAACCAAAGTCCCTGGAGAGTTGCTTTGTGACTATGACTGGCTGATTTGGGTCATGTGCCACAGTCCCAAATTAATCAGGGTGGATGGGTGGCTGTGACATCTCATTGGCCAGGCCTAGTTCTTAGCCTTTGCCCTAGAGTCAGGGATGGGTTGGTCTCCGGGAGGAACTATCTAGTTTAAGAGTGGAGGAGGGTGGGTCCCAGAAAAGAAGTCAAGGTGCTATTACTTGCAGAAGGGAAAATGGATGCAGGGCAGATGGAAATCTCAGATATCCTCCCCTGATAGTCTTCATGTTTTCTATTTCTCAGGCCACAAATAACTCACATAACCCTTGTATTCCCCTACCAGCCTGTGTTGCAATGGACTTGTCTCCACCAGGACTCAGCTCCCTTTGCTCTGGGTTGGCCTTGGTGGCATCCGGGGCAATGAAGTGGCACCAACTAACTCATCGTCAGCTCCTGGATGGTGAGGATGAAGCTAAGAACTTGATGGTGACCTTTTAAAAAATTTAAGCCCCAGTATTACATCTTCTTAGGGAAGTGGAAACAGTCAGATTTAAACTTAAGCCCTGATATGGTTTGGCTGTGTTCCCATACAAATCTCATCTTGAATTGGACTCCCATAACTTCCGCATGTTGTGGGAGAGACCCAGTGGGAGATCATTTGAATCATGACAGTGGTTCCCCCATATATCCTCGTGGTAGTGGGCGGGTCTCACGTGGTCTGATGGTTTTTTCACAGCTTTCTGCTTTTTCATCTTCCTCATTTTTTTCTCTTGCTGCCACCATGTAAGAAGTGCCTTTTGCCTCCCCCCATGGTTCTGAGGCCTCCCAGCCACGTAGAACTGTCAGTACAAGTAAACCTCTTTTCCTTCCCGGCCTCTGGTATGTCTTTATCAGCAGTGTGAAAACAGACTAATACAAGCCCTAAGTCTTTTTTTTTTTTAATTGAGACAGAGTTTCGCTCTTGTTACCCAGGCTGGAGTGCAATGGCGCTACCTCGGCTCACTGCAACCTCCACCTCCTGGGTTCAGGCAATTCTCCTGCCTCAGCCTCCCGAGTAGCTGGGATTACAGGCATGCACCACCGTGCCCAGCTAATTTTTTGTATTTTTAGTAGAGACGGGATTTCACCATGTTGATCAGGATGGTCTCGATCTCTTGACATCGTGATCCACCCGCCTCGTTCTCCCAAAGTGCTGGGATTACAGGCGTGAGCCACCACGCCTGGCCCAAGCCCTAAGTCTTTTAAAAAGCTACATCCAAGAAGATTTTTTTTAAAAAAAATCACGATTATGAAAAACTCCTGCTCCCCTCTCCTCTAGCACGGAAGTTGGAGACAGCATATTATTTTGAGCAACTGGAAAATGGTTTAGATAATTAGCGTGGAAGTCATATTGCAGTAGTGCTGGCCCCATTTTAGGCAACTACACCTACGTGGTAGTTATTTCTGCAAGGTGTGTGGTTTGTGTGAAAACTCTAACATAACACTTTCCATGCAAGGAAGAAGTGAAGAGCCTCCTCCAGCAACAGACCTAGGAGCTGGATCCATGGGAAGAGTTTTGAAAGAAACGACTTTCAAGTGGATGCTTTATAGAGCCCTGGAGAGGGAAGGTGATCATTTGAAGCCAGCGGGAGTTCAGTAAGGGCCAATCATGCAAGATTAGTTTCATTTCCTTGTTTTGACAGGGAAATTGGACTTGCAGGGCTGAGGCCTTCTGTAGACATAATATATCTGGATGGAAGCAACGTTTTTTGAAAAGTTTCTCATGATGTCCTTTGGATGTGGCGCTGAGTGACCCCACTGGGTTGGTAAGGGATTCGGGGCTTACTGGGGGCCAAATGCTGGCAAATTAGGGAGCAGCCCCCAGGCTTTCTGCAGGGCTCTGTCCTTCACTGTCTGTTGTGTACTATTTCTGTCCACAATTTGGGCAGTATTGATTATTGATAACACACTGAGTCCTATTGCTAATCATATTAGCATTTCTTACTAACTAAAATAATGGTAGCACCCACAGCTGCTGCTAACAGTAACTTGGCGTGCACTATGTTCCAAGCACTATATGGACTAAATCATGAATAGCCCACAACCCAGTAAGGTAGGTGCTATTACTTTTCTTTTTTAATGGCAGAAAACTAACGTTAGCGTTGAGAGAGGATTAACTTGGAAAACACCAGCTAAGCTTTCTCAGATTTCTAGTATCTAAGCAAGACATTTAAGATGACAGAACTGTGCAGAAAAAGAAGACAGAAAAGTTATATGGGACCATATGGTCTCACCCACACCAAAGTTGAGATGCAAACTGGGCTCTGATCTCCCTGGTAGCCAAAGCAAGAACAAAAATACGAATCCTGTTGGATTTCAATGTTAGTGAAGAGAAAATGAATGAGTCCCTCAGGGAAGCAAAATTCGTCTTGGGGTGTGTGTGTGTGTGTGTGTGCACGCGCGTGTGTGTGTGTGAGAGAGATACCATTTATCAGTGGCTTCTTCAGTTCTATACACACTGTCCTCAAGGCTCTTTCTTATGGCCTTGTTACACACATGCAGAAGGTTTAATGACAGAGTGCAACTCAATGGCAGAGGAGGGAACAAGAGAATATCGAATATAGATCACATGGAAAGCTCTAGAACCTGTGGATTCCATGTCCTTCAAACACTTCCCAGGGGGAGCTTGAATGAGAACTGCTCAAGAGATAGGCGATGGTCTCTCCTGTGGAAAAGCGCACAGAACCTTTTGTGCTGCTGGGTGTAGACTGGCCCCACACACCTCAGAGAGCCATTAGGTGGTGAGGTTGCATATCTGTTTTGGGGTCTGAGCACCCAAACCAAGCTCCCGGCTTGTTGTCTGCTGAGGGGATCTGCTGGAAAGTGTAGAAACAAAGGAAGAATGAGTGGGGCTCCCAAAGTTCTGTTCCATGTTGAACAGTGGAGAAATTTTTATGGTACGTTCCTCAGGATGGCCAAAGGGAAAAAAAATCCAATAATATTCTCATAGGACCACAGTTTTGATTCCATATCATTTCTCAATAAAACAAGCAAAAAGAAATTACTACAAAATGAGACCTTTAGTAGTGCCATGTCATAATAGTTTGGGAGATATCTGTTGGAATGAAGATTTTCATTTGAGGCACCCGCGATCACCCTACAATCGTGGGCAATCATTTACCAGCAGGACTGGATTTGCCACTGAGGTTACTCCCAGCTCTTAACAGTAAAACCGTGTGGACCCTACACGAACTTATCGGAAGCTTTCTCGGGAGGGAGGGCAGGCAGCCAGCACTCCTAAAAGCCATTTCAATTATAAAGGGAGATGCATAAGGGTTGTGTTTTATGCCATTTGAAATTACAGTTTGATTTGCCAAGAGACCTGATTCTCTCAGAGGTGGTAAAATGCAGGTCCCACGTAAGCATGTATCATGCACTGTCGGAAGCATGGGCTACTGATCTCACAGATGCCTTAGGTCTTCTGTGCAAGCTGGGAGAGGTCCATGGGAACCATGAGCGTTGTATAAATATTGTTTATTAACAATTTTTAAAAAGGATAATGAGTTCATTTGGGTTACGTGAGATCAGCGGGAGCCATGCTGAAGCCCATGCAACCTGACCGTGGTGTGGCCTGCGTGCAAGCGTCAACTGAGGAATGAAGCGTCTTCAAGAGGAATGTACTTTTAGCCCATAATTGCTCAAAACATCAACTACCTTGTGTAACGTTCATCCTTCTGGCAGTTTTTAATCATTATGCTTTATTTAGTCTTCTCTTTTTCACATTTCATTGAAAAACAATAAATAATCTTGGTCTTTTCAGGGAGAAGAATTGCCCATGATTTGAAAAGAAAGCAGGTTTTGTGCCATATTCAGATGCTCACATGACTCCCATCCTGGAATGCCTTGTCAAGGGCAGCTGCAGATGCAACAAGGATCATCTGGAGCTGAATTTGCATATCTCACCGAAGGACCCATTGCAATGCCTGCAGCTCTTTGCATAGCGTTCCTATTTCCTGCAGAACTGGAGCCCTTCCTCAATCCCCTCAGTTACCTTGGCTGGATGCTGCTGAAGAAGTGACCGTGCTACATCCAACATGCCTGTCCCGAGAACCCTGGGAGGAGGGAGAAGAAATGGCACCAAGAAGTCATTGTTGTGTCAAGCACAGAGCTAGCTCTGTCCATGCGCACCACCTCTAATTCTCATTCTGACCCCACTTCCTAGGTTAGGGGTTGACTTGTGTTCCCCACAAAAATATGTTGAAGTCCTAAACCCCAATATCTCATAATGTGACTTTATGTGGAAATAGGGCCGTGGCAGAGGTAATCAGGTTAAAATGAGGTCATTAGGGTGAACTCTTACCCAATAGGACTGGTGTCCTTGTAAAAATAAGGAATTTGGACACAGAGGCAGGGCCATGTAAGGGTTCACACAGAGAACACCATGTCTACACTAGTGATGCCGCCACAAGCCAAGGAATGTCTGTGGCCACCAGAAGCTGGAAGAAGCAAGAGAGATTCTTCTTCTATGGGTTTTAGACGGAGCACAGCCCTGGCGCCATCTTGATTTTGGACTTCCAGCCTTCAGAAGAACAGTGGTACAACCAATTTTTGTAGTTTTGAGCCACTCAGTTTGTGGTACTTTGTCACAGCAGCCATCAGAAACTAATAGGTCAGACACAATTATCATCATGGCAGAGGACATTGGGGGTCAAGGCAGTATAAGGAATTTCTCCAAGCTCATCTAGCTGCCGTTAGGGAAGAACTCAAGTGTGAAGTTACCTTTAGAGTTTCTGGGTGAGCTCAGCAGTCAACCTGGTGCGGACAGGAAGGTTGCCTACAGATGCCAGCCTCTGTGGACACCAGCAGCCCAGCTTTCGGAGGAAGGGGTGATAACCACAACATTTCACACACCTTGCGGTGCTGCACACAAACTGCTTTCTCCAAGCCCTTCCATTTAGTGCAACATATTGTGTAAAACATTGGTGCAAACTATTGTGCACCAACTCCAATTCTGTGAATAGGTAAAATGGGCACAGTTACAAAGGATGAAAATCCTCCCCTGAGATTTTGGTCCTGCTTTGTCCAATATACAAGAAAAGAATGCCCTTACCATCCAGCCTGAAGGTAAGGCAAGGGTAGGCAGGTGTGTCACTTACAGACAAGTGGCTGAGCACCCTGCCAGAGAAAAGGGAAGAATTCACTTTGATAGGCTGCAGGAATCAGAATGGGGCATCTCAGCAACTGGCTTTGAATAAAAGATTTCAAGAGCAGGGTGACTTGTCAGCCCCATTCCTGATCATGTCCCAGAAAAATCTGGGTTCAGGTACTCATGAAAGCTGTTATTCCAGGCAGCAGGCAGGACTCTGTGACAGAGGTCAGTGTCGTATGAAACAGTGGCACGTTCTCCAGCCCCGCGTTGTATTTCCGGCAGATTCTTGATCACAACAGCCATCTGCATAATGCAGGCACCCTTAATCCGTACTTCGGTAATTGTAACCATAGATCACAGGAATTCATCCCCTGGCACACAAGATAAGAGATGAAGAAAGTGCTTTATGCATGCAAATCAAATCCACTTGTATTCCTGAACATAATGATGAAAAAAAAATGTGAGTTTCCAGATGTGCCAGAAAGAGATTTTCAAGACGTACAGTCACTCCATAACACATTCTGATGAATTTTTCAGAGATGAAATATGCCTTTGATTAAGGAAGGCTTTCTCCCCCTTTTTGATAAGTCCTGTGTGCATGGGGTACTCATTTAGTCATGATGTCGTATGCAAAATGAAAGGATAAAACCTTCACTTTGATTTATGATCATGGTTATTAATTTCTGATGCAGCTTTTGGGTTTGGATTATTGGGGGGTGGAGGGATTTGGCAAGGAATATGAAAAGCATGGGAGATTTACTGTGATACACATCACAGCAGAGGTCTCGCTGTAAATAACAAAACTTCCGAAAAGCAGCATTAAATCCCGCAGTATTAGTAGGTAGAGGAAGAAACTTCAAAATGTAAACCCTGATGCAGGTCAGGACTTCTGCACAGGCAGCTTCCAAAGGGAGCCTCACGTGTGGGGACTAGAGGCACGTTTTCTTGTTTTCCATGAGAACTGTGATTCCAAACGTATTTCACTGAAAAACGATGTTTTCTGGATACTGTAGTTAATTTTGCTAATGAACACGGGTCACAGGATAAAATTTTCATAGGTTACTTTCTATGTCTTACGTAAAAATGCACAGTAATGAGCTAGTTCTTTCAAAATTCCAGCTTTTGTTGTATGTTGAATTCATACAATTTTAGTCTGGATATATCAGGTGACATCCTTTTCATGGCTTGGACAAAAGCCTCAAGGTGAAGTGAAGATTTCAAGCTGGGCTGGCAGGAGGGAGCTCAGACCTGGGTGATCTGGGAAACAGCTGAGTACCTCCTGTCGCCCAGGGCAGGGCCAGCTGTCCACTCACAAGTTTTACTCTTTTCAGGCCATTTCTGGCTAGTGTCCATGGCCATGGGATGTACCAGGCCCACAGTCTGCAGGCAGAACTCGATATGGAGTCACGATTCCAGAGACATTCAACGGCAGCCCCCAATACATGGGGTTCAGAACCTTAGGTGAGACCCAAAGAGACGAGGTGGAAGCCAAGAAGGAAGATGCCAAGCAGGAGTGTCTGAGTCATTTGGGCTCTCATAACAAAATGCCATCAACTGAGTGGCTTAGAAACAATAGAAATTCATTTTCCACAGTTCTGGAGACTGACAAGTCCAAGATCAAGACACTGCAGAGTGCATTTCTGGTGAGGGACCCTTCCTGGTTTACAGAGAGCAATTTTCTCATTGTGTACTTGCATGGTGGAAGGGGTGTGGGAACTCTCTGGGGTCCCTTTTATAAGGGCACTAATCCCCTTCCTGAGGACCCCACCCTCATGACCTCATCACCTCCCAAAGGCCCCACTCCTAACACCACCACGTTGGTAATATTCAATAACTGAGTTTTAGGGGAACACAGACATTCAGACCAGGCATCTTGGATATCTGGTTAGTACTGGGTATAAACCATCAATAAGGGCAAAGGACCTGGGGAGGACAAAATCCATAACTCCTTTAGAACTGACACTTTTATCAAAACACAGAAGTTGAAAGGACCAAGAGAGAGTGAGGAGAGGCCCGTCAGTGGCTACAGAGGCCCCTGTTCCCTCCCCCGGGGTGTTTAGAAACGCAGCAACACTGTGGCCAAGAAACGGGGCATGAGCCGGCGCTGGGAAATCCCAAGCTGTAGACTGTGCTGGCATCTCCAGGTCATGAACCCAACCGTTTCTCTCATGAGCATCGCTCCCAACACCCATGGTCACCTTGTACCCAGTGGCCTGGCCGAAACAGGGCCCTGAGGAGCCTGGGGAAGTCATGCTTCTTCCTGCCTTGCACTTCGGCACTGCTGGCACTGGAGAACTTTTGCCCCTCCCACTCAGCCAGACAGGAAAAGCACTCCTGGTTTAGGGCCATTGATCTGATTTTCCAGAAAACTATCAAGTGGGATTGCCTTTTCTCAAATGTGGATCACAGGGGGAGGTGGGGAGGGGAGGGGCAGCCACAGGGTGGAAAACCACAAGGAGCCCCTGAAAGCACCGCCCAGGACGCTGCTCTGGAGAGAAGCCTGAGGTAGGCAGAGCTGCTTTGAATTAGCCCAGAACAGGGCAAGTGGGAGGACCTCAGAAGGCAGAAAGGAGGCGCCCTGCACACATGGACCCAGGTGCCACCTTTTTATCTGCTGATTCTCTTCCAAATTCTTGGCAATAAGGACAGAGCTGTTTGGTGCTGCCACCCTGAGCACGCTGGCTCAGGCTACCCTCCCTTGGCCGTGAGGGTCCCCACGAGCTCTGGGTTGCAGTTCTCCCTGCAAAGCTTGCCAGCTCTGGCCCATACAATCCTCTCTGCAAAGCAGAGGAGTAGGCCCATTTTGTTCTAAAATACTAGTATGGAATTTTTTATTTTAAGTGAGAAAAAAAAATGCAGGAGCAGAGACATAAACTTTTAACCATTTCAAGCAATTAATTATAAAAATTACAGATTATTTCCCCTCCCCAAATAAATTAAATTCGATGAAACAGTTGATTCAAGTTACAGCTAACGTTTAGGCCAAGCAGGTTTTTAATGAATTTGTCAAGTGAGCAATGACTCATAGCAATCGCAGCTCAGCCAGCATCTTCAGAGCAGCTTGGGCACACACAGCGCAACAGTGTGAAGCAAAACGCCGCTGCCTTTGAACAGGATTAAATGAATACCAGAAAACAAATCCGTGTTGTCGACTTTTTTATTTTTCTTTGTTAAGTCTGAGGCGGTTGCGATGTGGAATTCTTTGCATTGTAATTAAGATTTGTGGGTGGGTGAATTTTAGAAATATGAGTCCTTCAAGCTGTTTGTTGGAAATATGGGAAAAGGAGTCATTGCTGATAACTGTGTGATGAAACAGAATTATGAGCTCCTCCGGGCCGGGCCTCTCTTCTCTGAAGCTTTGCCATTGTAAACCTCTGGGAAAGCTTTCTGAATGATTCTCTCACCATCAGCACCCACAAGACAAACTGGACAAGCTGTTAAGCTCAGAGGGAAGTTGGAGAGAAGTTTCATGGGGCCAGGGAGAGCGTCTCCAGATGCACCAAGCTTGAGCGTGGCTGGCCCCACCTGGCTCACGTTCCCCCCACCCCCAGCAGGCTACTCCTATCACATCGTCCAATACATGCCCCTGGGCTTGGTGCTAGACTCAAGAAAAGGTCCATGTTTTGCTTCCAATGCCTCCCTTTGGGTAACTCCCTTAGGCCCTCATCCTCCTCTCCACTGTTAGGTCTCAGTGAGCAGAGACCGGGATGTGAAGACTTGCTCTCCAGTCCGCCTTTTCCCTCTTCCTTGGGCTCCATCCTGCCAGGTCATGAAGGTCCTGCGGAATCACAGCTGCTGAGGTTCCCTTCTGACCATGCCATCATCTCTGCCATGCCTGAACACGCTCACTCCATCATCTCTCTGGAGCCTAGAGAGGCTTCACTCACCACCTGCTTTGCCTCCATCAACTTGAAGCCCTCCTGCATCCTCACATTGGAACTGCTCCCCATGGGGCTCCCATCCTGGGATCCTCGTTTCCATGGGAAGGCGGCTGCCCCTCCAAACACCGGCCCATTCCGAGACTGGAGATGACGTTGCAGACACAGGGCTTTTGTGCCTACCCATCATTTAAAGAAATGGAGTTTGATGAATTGAGCCAAAACCGCAAATGAAATCAGCTCCTTCTGATGAAATCATCTGGTTTTGTCAAGAAGCTTCGGGAGGTAATGGAAACATGGAGAGATGTCAGTGGCTTTTGAGATGAGAGAGCTGCATCCAACAGCTTGTCAGGGACATTTCAAGATGGCCCCTCTGAGGACACCTATTTTGTTCTTTCCCTTCTCCGTGATAATGATTAAGTCCCTTGAGTTATAACAGCTCTCATTGCGGCTCAGGAAGGTGATAGAACATGATTGGAATGAGCTGTCGGTGCAGAGATGGGCACAGAGGGGCTGGACGAGAGGCAGAGGTGAGGACTGGTAGGTGCCCATGAGGCACAGTGGGCACGGCTGTGCTCAGGCTTGGGGTGCTGTGGCAAAGGCCTCTGTGAACTGGGTTAAGTGTCCAGGTATGCAGGCAAATCCCAAGACCAAGAGCAGATAAGACAGGGGAGCCCCCTCATAAGCTTGGATGTCTCAGATGATTCACACCCCCTCCTCTGAGCCAAGGGTGGGCCCTGGGGCCACAGGTGGACCCAGCCCAGGGGAAGATGATGGCTGCAGTTGAGAAGCAGGGTCAGGCATCCAGAAATACATGGCCTGTCTCAATCTGAATCTGAGCACATTGTCAAGTCAGGGGTTAGAGGCCAGAACTGGGGACTGTGGACCAGCCTGGACGGATGCGTGCACCAGAAGCTGCGCTGACAGGGCCCGAGGGGTGGGCTCCTTGAAATCTGGTTCTGGGTGAGACCATTCCATGTCCACTCCGCTTTAGCTGTTCATTTTACAGTCCCCGTTTCTGCATTTTTGTAGAAAAGAACACACTAAGAGATTGCCAAATCCTTTGCTAAAATATGTGCATAACTTTGTTCCATTTCTATTTCCTAGTCTACTGATTCTTTCCTTATTTTTTAAAGACTATTTCATTATTTAAACAAGGTTATTCTCTGCAGATCGATACTGGCATTGAGTGATCCTTATGTCCATCCATGAGCACAGCCATCTGCTCGGTCATC
>CM052653.1:4254727-4348534 GCA_028533165.1 Leontopithecus rosalia | reverse complement strand
TTCCTTCCTTCCTTCCTTCCTTCCTTCCTTCCTTCCTTCCTTCCTTCCTTCCTTCCTTCCTTCCTCCTTCCTTCCTTCCCTTTCTTACTCTTTTTTCTTTCTTTCTTTCTTCTTTCTTTCTCTTTCTTTCTTCTTTCCCCTTCTTCCTTCCTTTCTTTCTTTTTCTTTTTTCATTCTTTCTTTCTCTCTCTTTCCTTCTGTCTTTCTTCCTTACATTTTCACAAATGAATTTATTTGTTCTGCTTTTATAACGAAAAGAAAAATTAAAACACAAAACCTCCAACAAATCAAGAACAACCCTAGGCAGCCAGGGCCCTGACCTCAACGGGCAGATCAGAAGTTTTAAAGGAACTTGAAGTTGACAGATTCTGTTGGCCACTATGTGACTGTTGTTGAGTCTCCTTGGAATACCAGGACTCCAACCCCACGAGAACGGGTTTGTGTTTTGGAGGCCTCAGTTTCTGAGTCCTGCTCCTGACATCTTCCCCTGCATGCTAACACCAGTCATAAGTGACCAAACGCAAGAACCTGCCTGCCCTAAGACGCTGCTTTGTCCTATTCTCAACTTATAAATCCCTAGAAACTCATGAAGTCATGTCGTGGTAGATCATCCATTTCAACCACTTCATGGTGCAAAGGAGGCTGCAGAGAAACGTTAAAAAAGGCCTTCAAATTGAGAGAGTTTGAACTGGGGAAAAGCCTTGGACTTTTGCTTACAGTTGGATTCTCTACATCCATCACGTTCACGTTCATTCATTTTGCCAATATTGTGAGAGAGGCAGTAGAATATTTCATCAGAAAATAAAAAATATCCATTTCTGTGCAGTCATTAGGAATTAGACTGTAAATGCTATTCCCAAAATTAATCTGGTTTAGGCTTAAAGAGAGAAAATGCCCGTCTGGTGCTTCATTTGTCACTGCAGGAGAGATAGAGCTCATTCTCTTTGCAAGCTGGCAGGTTTGGAGCAAGAAATACCAGGTGCAGGGAGAAGAAACCAGATGTCAGAGTCAGCCCCTGGAGAGGCCTGGATGCGTGGGACCTGAGTGTGTTCTGAGCCAAACGGGGTGCACACTGTTCACTCGGGTGAGGACCATGAGTCAAGGTGATCAAAGCGTCAGAGCAGAGGGCAAAGACAAAAGGAAGTGGGCCATGGGGTCAAAGGTCAAGGTTTAGCAGACCATTGGGTGTAGGATGGTGCTGGGCAGGATGTGTGTAGGGACAGTCTCCTTCCTATATGCAGATGTGTGTGATGTCTTTGCAGTCTACTTATAGCAGACTTTCAACAACTCATCACATTGAATTTTCATCAGATTCCACTATTTTTCTGTGCTCTGTTTACTGCCTTGGTCATGCGTTTTTGTCTCTTATTTCCTCTCGTCTTTCCCTCCTCTCCCATTCTTCAGCTCATCTCTTGATTCTTGGTCTCTCCGTAGAATCCTTTCCTCCTCAGGTTCAAGTGTCCTGATACCTTAAGGGTCTTAAAGGGGCCCGGTATAAGCACAGAGCTTGAGCTGCAGATTGGCGGACATACATTTCATTACTGAGCCCTTAAAACCATAATTTAAGATAAAGCAGATAGGCTCTACAAAGGGGAGATCAATACTGTTTCAATTATTGGGAAGCTAAGAAGAGGGCTTAAAGTATCTGGGAATGCGACTACAATATTCATTGCTTTCCTGTTTTCTGTCTTCTAATGTATGTTAATCGATGGACCCAGTTTCCACTTTCTCTCTGCAATGCCTTTCCTTTTACCACTAAGTCACCAACATTGACTCCTTTTGTTGTCTTTGACTGGAGATCTTGAGGATTCAGTAACTTCTCTGTGTAGAGGATTGATCACTTTGGAGCTGGTTGAGTTCTCTGGGAAGGAGTGCTGAGATGGAGTTAGGACGGAAGAGGTTTGCTTGGGATGAATGCTGTGAGAGTGAAGGGGAGGAAGCAGGATGGGGCAGAGGAGACATCAGACTGCAGTGCAGACTGGCAAAGTCCTGACCTCCCCAGCCTGGAGGAGGATCTGGAGCAAAGCACATCCTGCCATTCCAGGAGCCCTGCGTTGGGTGGTAAGAGCCAGGACCTTGCACCACCTTGCTAGCTCATTGCTGGTGCTGCCTGAAGAAGAACATGGCCTGAGCTCCACACTGAGGTAGACCCTGAAGAAGTCCATGGCTGGAAATGCCAGCTGAACATGCCCCTCAAACTGGGCAGCAAGTCATTTCCAGAAGATTCACCTGAATGGTGCATTTCTGCATCCACAGCCACTTCCAATGAGCTTTTATGAAATTCTTCTTTGTTGGCTGCCATTGTCGTTGAGGAACGCAGAGGTTTGCAGGTGGAGAATCACATTTTAGGAATTTAAAATGCCCGAATCCAGCCCCGACCCCTGGCTGCGGGGATCCCATGGCTCTGCCTAGTTACCTTCACTCTTGATTGAATTGCCGTTGTTTTCCATGTAAGTTTTGCTGCAAAGCAGCAGACCCCTTCCTTACTGAGGATGTAGGGGTTCTGGGAGCCGAGCATCCCTCACAGGTAGAGTCTCATTCCTTAAGCAATTACCTCTGCAGTTAGGAGATTATATTGTACTAGGAGGCACCAGGCAGGCACTGTCCTGCTGATAGGCGAGTGACTGAGAGAAACCAGGCCTGCTAGGGACACACACACAGTTTTGATGGGTCTGAGCCAGGCTGATGGCCACAGAGCAATCAGTATTCTGAACTGTGCTCCCCAAGATCTGTGTTTATTCCAGGATTTTCCACTCAGCAGATGATCTCCTGATCCTATAGTTGTGAAGGGCGTTTCTGATTATGAATTCCGATGGAGAGGTATTTTCAAAACTTCATTCTAAAACTATCAGCTTTGGAATGGTTCTGGGCAGGCTGCTAAGTATTGCAACACGGCCCTGCATCTCTGTCTCAACTCTTGCCTACACAGACCAAAACTGCTTAAAATTTATGAATCTGGCAAAAGGATGCTCTGGTGTTATGATCTCTGTAGAAAAACAACAATTAAAAATAACCTTAATTTGCCCAATTTAGTCATTACACCATAAAGCCCCGCAGAAGATTACAATTTTATCCTCAAGGCAATCAAAAGGTTTCATGACTGGAGGACACTGATTTTCCACACCACGTGTCCTGCTGTGTAAAATAACTTCTCTTTGCAGAATCGTCTCAGCTGCTTAGGACATTTACCCCTGGTCCATTATGAAACTTCCAACTTAGGAAAAATTTAAAGCATGTAAAGTAGGAAGGAAAATGTGAATGTCTGTTTTTCACGGTTCCTTCACTACCACATATTAGGTATGAAGTTTTAAAAAAAATAGTTCTATTTTGCTTCGGACAAATTATCACATTTTATCTCCTTTCAGTGACTGGAAACTATGGCTTTGCCCTCCAGCTCTTGACTTTGATTCTCAGTCCCACTCAAAGACATAGAGGCTTGAAATGAGGAAGCCACTCATCACTGGAGGTTATTGTTCTATTGTATAATTTCAACAAGCAATATGGATATCTGTGAGGATAAACGCAGGATTTATTCCTAGAGGTGTCATTTAAATGTTGTCACAAGTCTGAGAGTGCTTAGAGGAAAAAACTAGAATAAGTTGAACTTTTTCAAAGTTGATTTTGGCCAACGGCAAACAAAAAGTGCATTTCTCTTTCCAATATAGAAGGCAGTATATCAAATGGAGGTCATTTGTGTCAGCACAGTTTCATTTAAGATTAACCATGTAGTGTTATGCTCCTTTAGTTAGGAAAAAGTGAGTATTTATAGCATGTTGCATTACACAACCCTGGACTTATGTTCTTTGTTTATTATCCTCTTTGTTTGTGTGTAACTAATATGTATGTGTGTGTATGCGTATGCATGTGTGTGTATGTGTGTGCATGTGTGTGTATGTGTGTGCACGTGTGTGCATGTGTGTGTATGTGTATGCATGTGTGTATGTGTGTGCATGTGTATGTGTGTGTATGTGTGTCTTCTCTTTTACCTAGACCTATCACCACCATTGATGCTAAACCACACTACAGGAAGAAATTGGCAGGAAAAAAAAGTGTGTTAGTTTCCTGTGTCTGCTGTAACAAATGATCACAAACTGGGTGTCCACAAAAAAGAAGACATTTATTCTGTCCCAATCTTGGAGGGTGAAAGTCAGAAGTCAAGGTACGGCCAGGCGTGGTGGCTCACACTTTGGGAAGCTGAGGTGGGTGGATCAGCTGAGGTCAGGAGTTGGAGACCAGTTTGGCCAACATGGTGAAACCCTGTCTCTACTAAAAATACAAAAATAAGCTGGGCATGGTGGCAGGTGTCTATAGTCTCAGCTCCTCCTTGGGAGGCTGAGGCAGGAGAATCGCTTGAACCCAGGAGGCAGAGATTGGGGTAAGCGGAGATTTCACCACTACACTTCAGCCTTGGAGTAAATCTAGATGCTGCAAGCCAGGCTCCCTCTGAAGCCTGCAGAGGTTTCTTCCCTGCCTCTTCCAGCTTCTGGTGGTTGTCGCAATCCCGGGCTTTCTTCACAGGTGCATCACTTGCTCCAGTCTCCACCTCTATCATCATGTGGTCTCTTTCCCTGTGGGCCCTTCTTCTCTGCGTCTCTGTATCCAAATCTCACCTTATAAGGACACCAATCTTTGGATCAACATTCCGCCCCACACCACCAATCTAATATGACTTCACCTCAATTGTATTACATCCACAAAACAAAGACCTTATTTCCAGATAAGGTCATATTCACAGGTAATCTGGGTTGAGGCTTGAACTTATATTTCGGGGGAACACAACTGGACCCACAATAAAGGGACAGATACAGAATTAAGAGATGATGAAATGGAGAGCAAGACATCCAAGAACAAGAAGCAAGCAAGCAAGTGATAAATCTCTGGGGTGGAAGTTGGAGACGAAGGCTCTGGGCATGGGTTTTAGTGCATGTGGCCTCCCTCATTCAGTGACAGTGGCAGCTCAGTTGTTAAGGAGGCTCATAAGCCATGCTCAGGTTGGGTTGGGGACAGACGTCCTGATGACTAACAGGGTAACAAGATGTGTGATGGACGTGGCAGTGAGGACAGAGGCATTTATGCAGCAGATCTGCCAACCTAGTTCATTGTTTCTTTGCTGGAATGCTCATTCATTACTGTTCTATGCCTGCATTGGTGACATGAACCAATACATCAATCCCCACATTCAGAAGAACAGCTCTTAAATCTGACTCCCAAGAAAGATTTGCGATGCTGTATAGATGACAACTAACATGGTTTGTGTCCTTAGATTTTTAGGGCCAAATTTGTCATCACCACAGGTATACACCCATAGAAGTATTTTTCAAAAGAAAGATATATTCTTTCTGAAATTACATCATACTCCCTTGATTGGAATGCAAAAGAGTTAAAGGTGCCTAGAGAGGACAAACAGAATTGTGTTCTTCTGCTCTTGAATGTTGCCGTATGAAAGTTTTATCCTGTTGTTAATAAAGAACTCTTTTAAAAAGGAGAAAATATTATGTCATTGCTCCCCCATTCTGTGAGTTTTACTCATAAATTCTCCCCCACTCCAATCATTCAAATATAAGATGAAACTTTCAGAATATCAGTGTTATGTATCACCCAGCCCAGGCTGCCAGAGCAAAGCACCATGGACCAGGCAGCTTCATTTATCCTGGTTCTGGAGGCTGGAAGTCCAAGAGAAGGTGTCGGCAGGTTTGGTTTCCCCTGAGGCCTCTCTCCTTGGCTTGCAGATAGGGTGTCGTCCTTATTACTTCATTTAAACTTCTTACCTGCTTATTTTTTGCTTTTGTTTTTGAGATGGAGTCTCACTCTCTCCCCCAGGCTGGGGTGCAGTGGTGTGATCTCAGCCCACTGCAACCTCCGCCTCCCAGGATCAAGTGATTCTACTGCCTCAGCCTCCCGAGTAGCTGGAATTGCAGGCACCTGCCACCACGCCTGGATAATTTTTTAGATTTTTAGTAGAGACAGGGTTTCACCATGTTGGCCAGGTTGGTCTTGAACTCCTGACCTCAAGTGATCTGCCCACCTTGGCCTCCCAAAGTGCTGGGATTGCAGGCAGGAGCCACCACACCTGGTCTTCTTACCTCTTTAAAAGCCCTATCTCCAAATACAGTGGCATTGTGAGATACTAGGGGTTAGGACTTCAATCCATGCATTTGAGGGGAGCACAATTCAGCCCATAAGTTACAAAGGAACTTAGAGATAAATTTGACAATTGTCCTTTTTTTCTAGAGGAATGTGCATTCTATGCATTCTTCATGCTAGGCAAGTCTATGGGAACAAATCAAGAAATCCCAGCAGCTTAAAATAGCAAGGTTCATTTCATGCTCACGTTACTTGGTCAGCGAGGGTCTGTGGGGGCCTTGGATCCACATAGTTACTCAAGGCCCAGGCTGACAGAGTCTCCTGAAGCTCGTAGCTGCACCTTCTGGAACACGAGGGCCCCAGGTGGCCGTGGCAAGGACAACAGCACAGAGACAAGTCACACTCATGTGGCTGGAGGTGACACGGGCTACCTCTGGCCACAGTCCATGGAGCAGAACTGGTCACAGGTCCACTGAATCATCGAAGTGTTCCCAGGAAGTGTGGGAAGGCATGTGGACATTCTTGGAGCACAGGCATCTCTGCTACAACTTGATAGAGCAAAGGAGTCCAAATCTTCACTCCATGCCATTATTTAAAAAATGCACTATCCTGTTTCCTCTTGAGTCTGTCTGTGGCAGAAGGGATAAAAATGAATAAGTTATGAAAGTAAAAATATTCATGTGTTAAAAATTCCCAAGATGTTGTCCTAATACATTGTATTCTGTCCTTGTTCAACAAGTATTAAGCAAAAGCTGTTTTGTTAGGTACCCAGGACATATGACAAATAAGGCAATTCCTGACTCGGAGGAACTTTGAGTCTCAGGGTAGAGTCTCAAGGGAGCAAAGGGTGTGGTGAGAACCGTGCTGGATGAATGTGGTTGGCATTCTAAACAGAGAGAAGCTGCAAACGGCTTTCCAGGGAAGAGCCCAAGCCGCGTCTGGAGAGGTGCCCAGCATTTGTGAGGCAGTGAAGGGGATGCGATCCCGCTTTGGTAACAGGTGTGTGTGTGGGAGGCTGTGTTTGCTCAGCTCATTTCTAAGTGCTCTCAAGGGCAGAGCACCGCTGGACACACGGTCAGCCGTTTGGCCCAGTGCAGCCCCTCTGCACCCATCTGTCTCCCTCTGTTCCCTGTGCTGGGTGCTGGCCTGGGTGATCAGCATGGGGCTACTTTGCCCTCTGGCTTTGGGTTGGGATCCGTCAATGGGGATTTCTGGGCAGATGTCGGAGGGAGGCAGGGGTACTTGGTCTGGGCTTGTGCATCTCATGCTTTCTCATGCGGGAGATGTTTGCCTCCCTCTCCAGCATCCCATTGCCCCCCGACACAAAGTGCCTTTCCCTGGGGTCCTGTCCCTCTCCCTTCTAATTCCTTGGGGCTTCTGAGTGGTTATAGCAGCAAAGATTGCCATACAGTCGCCCAAGGGCTGTGAAGGTGGCTAGTGGCAAAGGTGTAGGTTAGGTGGCAGGAACCAGAATGGGGCTTACCAGGCAATTCCAACCCAATGGGAAGCAACTTCTATGTAAAACCCCATGGCCTCTTTTTCTTTTTTGAGACAGAGTCTTGCTCTGTCTCCCTGACTAGTGTGCAGTGGCAGCTCGACTGGACTCATTGCAACCTCCGCCTCCCAGGTTCAAGCAATTCTCGTGCCTCAGCCTCCTGAGTTGCTGGGATTACAGGCGTGCGCCATCATGCCTGGCTAATTGTTTTTTTTTTTTATTTTGTACTTTTTAAGTAGAGATAGGGTTTTACCATGTTGCCCAGTCTCATCTCTAATTCCTGAGCTCCGGCAATCTGCCCACCTCTGCCTCCCAAAGTGCTAGGATTGCAGGTGCGAGCTACCAAACCCAGCCCCTGTGGCCTCTTACACTGTGTGTGCAAAGTTACAGTTCCTCAACTTCACATCTGTTTCTTCCCTCAAGTCATCTCCCGACCTCCTTCCGACTTGTTTAAAAACAAGATGTTGAATTAAATGGAAACAGAATCATGAAATCTTTTCCTTGGGTTCCTTCTGGGGTTTAGCCAGATGTACTTGTTTGGGCTCACTCATCTTAAATGAAGAGAACATCTGAGAAAAAGGAGTCACGCGAATCTGCCCTACCTTTTAACAACTACACAGAGAATAAACACTCAGTTGTTCATTTCGTCTTTCTAGCTCTACGCACTGAATTCCAGGTTTCTGAGTGGCCAATAGTTATTTGGGTAGTGAGGTAAAAGCAACAGAAACACCTTGCTAGCACCAGGATGCCTCTTAAAAAACCACCTGGGCCGGGCGCGGTGGTTCACGCCTGTAATCCCAGCACTTCGGGAGGCCGAGGCGGGTGGATCAAGAGATCGAGACCATCCTGGTCAACAAGATGAAACCCCGTCTCTACTCAAAATACAAAAAATTAGCTGGGCATGGTGGTGCATGCCTGTAATCCCAGCTACCCAGGAGGCTGAGGCAGGAGAATTGCCTGAACCCAGGAGGTGGAGGTTGCGGTGAGCCGAGATCACACCATTGCACTCCAGCCTGGGTAACAAGAGCGAAACTCCATCTCAAAAAAAAAAAAAAAGAAACCATCTGCCTTGAAGGGTTAATGTGAGGATTCAATGTATAAAGAAAGAACTCAGCACAGTGGTAGGTTGGGCATGGTGGCTCACGTCTGTAATCCCAGCGCTTGGAGAGGCCAAGGCAGGAAGATCACCTGAGGTCAGGAGTTCGAGACCAGCCTGGCCAACATGGTGAAACCCTGTCTCTTCTAAAAATAAAAAAAATAGTAGGGTATGGTGGCAGGTGACTCTAATTCCAGCTACTTAGGAGGTCGAGGCAGGAGAATTGCTTGCACATGGGAGGTGGAGGTTATAGTGAGCCAAGATCGTGCCACTGCACTGCAGCCTGGGCAACAGAACAAGATTCTGTCTCAAAGAAAAAGAACTTAAAGCAATGGCTGACGTGGTCAGTTTATAGCAAATGTTGGTTGTTACTTCGACAGATGATAACCCCAGGGTTGTGGCACTGAGGCATCTTAAGACAGGAAAACTAACCTTCATGGGAAGGAGAGAAATGAGAGATGAGTAAGGAGGCAGAGAAGAAGCTGGATGTCTGGAAGGGGAGAAGCCAGTGGGACTTCATAGGTTTGGGGTAACTGAGGAACCTTCTAGAATGTATCGTTCACCTGAATGTTGGTATGCTCAGATCATGAAATTCCTTCTTCCATTTTTCATACTCTCCCTACTCACACATCAGTACACTACACCTACAGACATTTTGGGTAAATAATTTGTGGGGCAAAGAATTTTTTGTTTTGTGTTACCTTACTCATTTAGGTGTGTATGAATGGATGGATAAAGGAAAAGCTGATCCTGCCTATGGAATTTTGAGGAGAACTTTGGACTTCCAAAGGCTACAATATAGAAAGGTTTGGGTCAATTCTTCTTAGATCTGGAGGGATTACTGGGAGACTGTGTTTTGGTTACATTTGTATTTTAACATGAGTGTGTCCCAAGTTGATGTTATCTTGAAATGTACAATATATGACACTTCACCAAAAACTCTGGATTTGGAGATGTGTCTCAGGCCTGAGTGCGCTGTTTGGGGGCTGTTTAAATGTCCTAGAACTGCTTTGAGAGCAACTGGCAGAACTTCTCCAGGCTTTATCTTTCTGATGTTTTATGTCCCCCATCAAAGAATTAGTGCTACGAGTTAAGGTAAGACTCAAAAAACAAAAAAGTAAAAATTTGAAATATATCTTAAACACTTGCGTTAACCAATGTCAAAACACAGTAGAATACTTATTATAAATCCTATATGAAGTATTTGTTATAACTGAAATATTTGCCAATGATCCAATGGGAAAAATAGTTTTTCTGCAATCAGCTATCATACTTACAGTCTGGCTGAATGTGTATTTTACTTTTGAAAACAATAATTTTAACTTATTATACAAATAATATAGGCTCATTGCAAGGAAAAGAAGTAAGAAAATTAGGATTTGCAAAGAGAAGAAAGTACTGTAAAAGTGTCTCTTTAAAGTTCTATTCCTCAGCATATCTATTGCTATATTTTGTATGAATGCACCTCTGTATTATCTTCTAAGCATGTGCACGTATCTTTTACAAAAGTTACGTAAATCTCATTGGACACGTTTGGTAATCTGCTGTTCACCTGACAGTAACAAACTTGTATCAAATAATCATTAATGGATACACAATATTTCACCAAATGGGTGAACTACAGTTACCTGACAAATCCAGAGCTGTTGCTGCGCCTTCAGGTTGGTTACAAATTTTCTTGTTTTTACCATCCTGACAAAAATATTTTTAACTAATACATCAAACACATCCCTAATTCATGTTCTTTAGAAAGAATACTGAGGAATAGAAGTCTAGGGTCAAGAGCCACGCACATTTTAAAGTTTTGGTGTTTTTTGCTGTTGTCTGCCAGAAAAGTTGTACCAATTTTCATTTTTATCAACAGTGCTGGGATGAGGGAGGAGGAGTATTTGCAGTTCTTTGATTACTAATGATTTTTTAGAGTTCCACCTTAATTTGGAGCACAAATCAATTTGCAGTTCTTTGATTACTAATGATTAAAAAAGTTATTTTATATAATCATTATTAATTTATATTTATTTTATATAAATTGCTTTCTCAAGATAGGTAAAATTTTTTATGTGTGTGTGTATATATATATTATGTATATATATATATATATATATACATAATATATATATATGTAGATTTTTTTTTTTCTGAGACAGAGTCTTACTCTGTCACCCAGGCTGGAGTACAGTGGCGTGATCTCGGCTCACTGAAATTTCCACCTCCTAGTTCAAGCAAATCTCTTGCCTCAGCCTCCTGAGTAGCTGGGATTACAGGTGCCTACCACCATGGCCAGCTAATTTTTGTATTTTTAGTAGAGACAGGTTTTGCCATGTTAATCAGATTGGTCTTAAACTCCTGACCTCAGATGATCCACCCACCTCTGCCTCCCAAAGTGCTGGGATTATAGGCATGAGCCACTGCGCCCAGCCCAGGTGTTTATATTTTATGTTTTTTTTTCTTGTATTCTGTACTCGTTATTTGTGCCCTGATCTCAAAAAGGTTTTGGTATAGCTTACTTGTTTAAAAGATTTTAAAAATAAAAATAGATTTTAAGAACAAAAATAGACCAAAAGTAACAGAAAAGGAGAGAAATAAAAAATAAGCAAACATACAGAGCATACACAATATGGTTCCTGTAACAACCCAGTGCATTTAGGTCTGAGCTTCCCAAAGGACAGTGTGGAAAGAAAAAACTGAACTTTTTCCTTGGGAAAGAAAGCATATCTTTCTTCAAAGAAGACCAAATTAATGATTTTATTAAAATTTGAAGGAATTTATCGTGAGGACTTATGCAAAGCTTTTGGAAATCATTGCTGTAAATGTCTTTAGAAAAGAATATTAGACACATACTAGTTATTGTCAAATAATTCTATAGTTTTAGATACAAAAACAGTTATAAAAATTCTAATTTGTTGCCTATTGGACTTTGGGATTTAAGAGACCACTTAAATATAACAAGCATGATAAAGTGGATGGCAAAAATAAAATCACCAACTTTGAATTTTCTCATATAAAGATATTTTCTTACTCATATCTTATTCATACCACATGAAAACTAAACTGTAAATAATTATGATGATGATTTTGTTAATGTGTATATTCTCTCACATGTACACTTATAAAATTCCATTAGAAAGTTATGATATCAGAATAAAAAATAGAAACTTACAAACTAGCAGTTTTAATTACATGAATACATAGTCTTTTTTTTCTTCTTTGTTTGGCATAGAGTTTAATCAGATTTAAATGGTGAGAGTTCTGTCTAAGGTTGTATGTCTCTTTATTTTTATTTTTTATTTCTATATGTTTGGTGGAACAGAAGGTATTTGGGCACATGAGTAAGTTCTTTAGTGCATGCATATTCTTGTCTCCAGGGTTTTCATTTAGCTATGCAGTCATAAAATCATTTTTGTTGTTGGGACCAATCCCTGGATTGGTGGCTGGGAAGCACACTAATTCCAGAAACTGAGGCAGGGAAAATGTAAGTGCACTACCTAAGATTACCCAGCTATTCATAGCAAAGCTGGGATGAGAGTCCCAGGCTCCTAATTCCCATTTCCCAAAACAAGAATGATGGTCTTTAGATTAGAAGATGAAAAGAATTAAAAAATCTTAATTTTGATGTGAAATAGCTGGAGGGACAAAAAGAGGGCATCTCTTTGTGCAAAAGGACTAAGTATCCAGAAACTGTGAAATCACTTTCTGGGACATGGAGCCAAGATGTAGATGTGGTGCACAGCCATGGGCAGCAATACCTGAGGGACCAGGAGAGGTGCCAAGAGGATGAATGTTCAAACTGTGGAATTAACGAACAGCTGAAGAACAGGGGAACACTGGGCCCTGAAAAAAAATTAAAGAGGGATACTGTGTATAAAGTACTTTGAGTGGAGAGGTGGTCTATGCCATTCTGATTATAGAACTAGAATCAACATCTAGAAGTTACTGGGAGGAGGATTTCTGGTGAATAATGAGGAATAGAGAAAGGGTGTTACTTCTTGTTAATTCCAGTCCCAAATTCCCACAAGTAAGTATTTTAAAGAAATGTTTAATAAATAGAGCTTCACAGTCGTGAGTGCATTGTCAAGAAGCAGTGAATCTTGATTTACTAGATATATTTAAACAAAGGGTAGGTAGAAATATGCCCGGAATACGTGAAAATGGAAATATATTGTGGACATCTAACATCCTTGTAATAGGAGTCTCAGAAGAAAAAAGCAGACAAAGGAAGGAGGCAAAAATAATAGAAGAAAAATGCATTAAGCTTCGGAAAAACACCATTAAAAATTTTTTAATAAAAAAAATTAAAAAGGAGGGGAAGCACCAAGCACCAAGAAAGATTAATAGAAAAAAAGAAGAGAAAATGACCCATACCTAGGTATATTCTATTGAAATTTTACAACTCTGAGCATAATTTTTAAAAACCTTAATAGTTTCCTGAGAGAAAGGACAGGTTACCCATAAAGAGATTAAAAGAAAATTTGGATTATGTCAGATTCCTCAGCATCATGAGATAAACAATAATGCCAAAGTTCTAAGAGAAAATTACTTTGAACCAGAAAATTTATACCCAGCCACACTATCCATCAAGCGAAGTCAATATTATAGCATGTTCAGTGAAGCAAACACAGAAAATGTATTCCCCTTGTACCCTAATTCAGCTAAATGGAAAACAATGTAAAAAACAGGTAATGTGGAATGGAAGCAGCTAGGGAAGCTGATTGGGACTGTGAGGAACTGAAATTGTCTCCAGCTGGAGCAATTGAACATACACCCTGGAAGCATTGCCTTTGAGAGGCCCAAGTGGGCCTGGAGACTTAGCATAATTTTTTCTTCTTTGGGTATCCATTTAAGCAAGTTGGTTCTACAGTGAAATATTTATAGTCTTCATTTTATATGGCTTGGAGTTTGGGTCATTTCCTTATATCAGGCAGGAGACAGGTGCACTTTTTTTCTAAATCAAATTAAATTCAGTTTTGAGTGCCAACTCTCCAAGGCTGGCAAGAAGTGTCTGCATTAATGGCATTAATGGGCTTCTTCCTTTCCTTGAGCCCAGCTCAATGTGCCCAGAATAACAACAGGGAAAGGCCATGGGTCCACTCCCTTCTTCTGAGCATTGACTCCCGTGTCCTTGGTTCCAGGATTACATGGTGAGTTGGTCTTCATCTGTGTGATGGCTGTAGCTGCTCATCTGCTCTAGGAGCCCAAGAGAGGAACCACTCCCACCCCAATGGCCCCTCCCTCTCCAGTGTTTCAGCATGAAAAATGGACTCTTACTGGTCTCATGGCCTCACAGGTGGTCATGCTTGCCCTGTCTGAGGTCCTGCCAGCCCTGAACAGTGCCTCCTAGCAATACTCACACCATCCCTGTGTTAAGGGAGCCCAGATCAGGGTCTCCTCCCAGCCTTGGTTCAGCTATCTCTAGAGTAGCAGTCTTCTTCCCTAAAGACTCCTTCCCTGATTCTGGTGGGAAACTCATCCTATCATCTGCAACATCAGGGTGACCCATCCGATCACCTTCTTTTCTAGGGCAACCTGTCCTACCTACCAGCTGCCCCATCAGGGTAATCCACTGATCACTTCCTCTGTTGGCACACCCATCGTGCCACCTACATCTGTGGGGCGACCTTTCCTATCACCTGCACCGTTTGGAATTTTGACCTCACCATGGAGCCTAAGTGAAGCCTGGAGTCTTGGAAAACAAAGCAGCAGCCACTTATTTCAGGACAGGGAAAATCCCACCCCTCCCCAACAGTTAGCTGTTAGTTGGCTGCTCTGCTGTGTCATATAGTTTCCCTGCATGTGAAATAGTCCTCTTAGATTTTCATTCATTTTGCTGTTTCCTGTGGGTTTTGCAAACTGAGGTGAGCAGGGTTACGCTCCTGTGCTAGAGTTTTCAGTAAGTGGTCAGGCCTATTTGCTTGAGGCTGTAGAGAGGAAGGGTGGGTACTAGGGCCAGGAGACTTCCAGGAAACAAAGCTCCTACCTGAAAGGATAAAGAGAGAAATATATTTTAGCCAGTCAGAGGAAATTATTTCTAAAAACTCAATAAAAATGCACATTTAATCTTTCTCTAATTTTCTGGTTTATTCATTTAAAATTGCTGCATTTTAACCCTTCATATGGCAATTGGATAAGAAACAGAACAAGTCAGGCTACAGGGCAGGGGTCTGTCCATCCTGGACAGAGCCCTTAGCAGGTAAAACATCAATTCTGTGACTCACTAATTATAAGTCATTAAGGCAAAGAGCTACAGCGTCTAATTAAAGTCAAGTTACAGACTTTTAAGGATGAAATCCTCTTGGTTAAAGTGCTAATATTGAACATACCCCCCAAAAAAATCCAAAGTTTAGCAACCAGTAATGTAAGGATTATTTTTCTAAAGCAGAAAAATAATGAAGGATGCTTAATTTAATCATCAAATTTTCAGAAGAAGCTGCCAAAAATGGAGGTTTCCTAATAGAATGTGAGTAAGATTTTTGGCATAAAAGGGCTCAAAATTAATTCTAGCTTCTGGAAACTGACTCAATAGTCCCATAGATAATTTTTTTGGATAAACATAGAAATGGAGCCTTTTGGTGGTAACTTGAAACTTACATTTGTTTTATCTGAGTTCCTTCCTCAGGAAAGGACCCCCAGCACTCTCAAAAAAAAAAGTATCAAAGAACTAAACTCACCAGATCACCACATGCAGACACTGAGATGCCTGACCTCTCATTTGCCATGAGTGCTTCCTTGTCCCTCTCTAGTTCCTGGTTTCTTAGGCAGGCTTACATTTCTTCCCTGCTATGAAAACCTCTAGTTTTAGTGGGTCAGGGAGATGGATTTGAAACTGATCTCCCATCTCTTCGACTATAGCAACTGATTAAAGCCTTCTTCCTTGGCAATACTTCCTGATTGGCTTTCTGTGTGGCAAGCAGCAGGACCTAGACTGAACCCCTGGTGTTTTCTTAACACTCTCTTCTCCTTATTTCAAGTCATCTTGTCTGTTCAAGGTTGAGCAGGGAGGACCCTGCTCATGTCTCAGCATTCATGAATAAATAAAAAGGACTTAGAATGAATTTATTCACATGTCAAGGCTGCTTTCTTAGAGGGAGGGTTAGGGTCATGGTGAAAGATTTGCTCCTGGCTGGGTGTAGTGGCTCACACCTGAAATCCCAGCACTTTGGGAGGCCAAAATGAGTGGATCACCTGAGATCAGGAGTTCAAGACCAGCCTGTACAACATGGTGAAACTCTGTTTCTACTAAAAATATGAAATAGCTGGGCATGGTGGTGTGCACCTGTAATCCCAGCTATTTGGGAGGCTTAGGCAGGAGAATTGCTTGAACCCAGGAGGTGGAGGTTGCAGTGAGCTGAGATCATACGATTGCACTCCAGCCTGGGTGACAGCGTGAGATCCCGTCTCAAAAAATAAAAAGATTTGTTCTTTTAGGTTTTAATATCTTCCCACTCATCTAAATCTTGATTCACTTAATTTACTTAATATAAACCTTTCTAAAGCTAGGGTTTACTTTAGCTTACAATCATCTATCTCCTGAAATGAGATTCTAAATTAATAAATATATTTTTTAAGTTATTACTTCATTTCTCACTTGGTTTGTTCATTTTGAAATTGCCGCGTTTTAACTCTCGATTGCTCAGTAATGAACAGTGATTTGAGCAAGGAGGAGTCATGAGTCAAAATGGTCCACAGCCTCCCTGGTTTTAGGACCCTCATCTGGAAACAGCCTGGATGTCTTGAGGCAGGAGAATAGGGTGTGGAGGCAGGAACCTAAGGCCGTTTCACATTGACTTTTTAGAACTAAATTGAAAGGAAAGCCCTAACTTTCCTTGCGTAAGTAACAAAAGAACCAGAGGGTACTCCCTTTGCAAACTCCCACCTTTTCTGCACAGCAGACAGGAAATTGAAAGTACCTCTGATAGGTTGCAAGAAGCAACCAATCAGACATTTGCATAAGAATATTATGCAGCAATCAAAAATGATGAGTTCCTGTCCTTTCTAGGGACATGGATGAATCTGGAGAACATCATTCTCAGCAAACTGACACAAGAACAGAAAATGAAATACCGCATATTCTCACTCATAGGCGGGTGATGAACAATGAGAACACATGGACACAGGGAGGGGAGCACTACACACTGGGGTCTATTGGGGGGAATAGGGGAGGGACAGCAGAGGGGGAGCTGGGGAGGGATAGCATGGGGAGAAATGCCAAATGTGGGTGAAGGGGAGGAAGGCAGCAAAACACACTGCCACGTGTGTACCTATGCAACTATCTTGCATGTTCTGCACATGTACCCCCAAACCTAAAATGCAATAAAAAAAAAAGAGTATAACTTTGTGACTTTACTTCAGCCTCTGATTCCACAACCAGTTAGACTGATCGTGGGCCATGCCTTCATTTGCATTGACGTGCAACTTTGTAACTTCACTCTACCCTCTGATTGGTTGCTCTCTGCAACCAATCAGATGTTTGCATATGAGTATGACCTTTGTAACTTCACTTTAACCTCTTCAGAAAGCAGCCAATCAGACTGATTGGGGGCCACACTTAATTTACAAGGGGTGAACACCAAGTGGCCAGTGGGAAACCTCTAGCTGGTACTTGGCCTGGAGAAGATTCTGTATCGGGACCCTTGAGACGCTGCTTGGGCCTGCTCCCACACTGCAGAGTGTACTTTCATTGTCTATAAATCTTTGCATTTGTTGCTTCATTCTTTCTTTGCTTTGTGTGTTTTGTCCAACTCTGTTCGAAATGCCAAGAACCTGGACACTCTCAACCGGTAACACAACCCAGAGACCTTCCTCTGGCCCATGTGGTCTCCCTGGGCCAGAGAAAAAGGAGGGTTCTCTTGGTAACCAGTCCTCAGGTTCATGGCCTGATAAGTGCCCCTTCCTTCAAGATACTATAGTCCCAGCCAGGTGCATAGCTTGGCAAGCTGAGTGTGAGCTGCATTCATCCTTCACAAGCTCCTCTGTTGGGTGCTGTTGTGCAGTGTGCAACCTGCACAGCCGTATCTGGAAACCCCGTCCTAACATAGAGGATTAGACACAAGCATCAGCATAAATACAACAGGATGGAATATTATATGGCTAAAAAAGCTATCAGGTGGTAGAAGAATGTTTGTTCAGCAAGGCATTATTTTTAAGGTAACATCAAAAAAGAAAATAGAAAGCTTCAATAGCGCAAAGTACATACACAAACACTGGAACTTCAGAGAAAGGCAGAAGGAGCATAATCCCAAATTTTCACTGTCCTTATCTCTAGGAGATGAGACAGCATATGACTTTTTCCTTTGTGCCTTTCATGCTTTAAGTTTTCCTCATGTATAACTTTTGTAATTAAAAAGAAAAATTACAGTCATCTCTTGGTATCAGCAGGGATTGGTTCCAGGACCCGCTGCAGATATCAAAATTTGAGGATGCTCAAGTCGCTGATATAGAATGGTGTGATATTTGCATCTAACCTATGCGCAACCTTCCATGTACTTTAAATGATCTCTGGAGTACCTCCAGTACCTACTGCAATGTAAATATCATGCAAACAGTTGTTACGCTGTATTGGTTTTAATTTGTGTTTACTTTTATTGTTGTATTGCTTTTATTTATTTACTTTTTAAAATATTTTCCATCCTCGGTTGGTTGAATTCATGAATGTGGAACCTGCAGGCACAGAGGGCCAACTGTCTGGCTGATTCTTGTCACGCACAGCAGTTAGATTCTGTAAAGTCAACACAAACGTGGAATTAGCAAATACCAGCCATGGCTCTCAGAGGAAACAGAGGTAGTTCCCATGAGCCCACGGCCACAACATTTGTACCAAATGATCAGTAAGTCACCCTGTTTTATGTGTGTTTCTGTTTAAAGACACCTTACCAAATATATATTTCTCTAAAATAATTAATCCAAAATAATAAAACATGAGCTGAGAAGGGTTTCGCATTTCCCTGACCCTGAGTAATGTGGCCATAAATTTCTTTGGCTTGCAGCCTCACAAGGCTTTTGCCCCTACCATTTATTTTAAAGCAGTCCTTGTCTCATGAATTCACATATTCAGGCCCTTCCTGTCTTTTCCGTAGCTTCATCTCACACTAGTGACGCCGATCTTCCAGGGCTGTCTCAGGTACAGATTGGCAAAGATCTGCTTCTACTTCCTTGACGTGCTGTGTTGTCAGCTCTCGAATGGTGACTCTGGCACCAAGGGCGCTGCAGCCCTGGCTGGGCACAGCTTGCCTACGCTGCATGTTCTCTGTGGGGGCATTGCTTGCACTTAGGAACACCAGGGAGCTTATCAGCACGATACTCAGGGGCCCTTTAAGGCAGTGACATCACCAATGAAAAGCACAAAAATGCGATGACAACAACGACAAAGTGGCACAGCCGAAAGGATGCGTTTCCAGCATCGAGAGCCGTCAAAGAAGGCAGAGTGCTGCCCGCCCGGCCTCGGAGGGCAACGCGTACGCTGGGTGACTCAAAGTTTTTGCTGCTTTTGGTGCATCAGAGAATGATCTCAAAAGCACCTCAGGTGTTGGTTTTAGAGAGGAAGCAAATATGTAAATATGGAATCCCAACTAAGAAGGGCCAACTGTAATTAAAAACCAGCAAATCAGATTTTCATTGATGTCATTTTGACTACATTTCTGATCTAGGTAAATCACGTGGCTCTAAACGCACTAGGTTGCCATTTTCTGAACACAGGGCTGCTGTGCAGCCTGCCTGATGTGCTCTTCACGAGGGAATTATAATCCATAAAGTTTAATGACACTAAATATGCTTTATGTTAGAGGGCAGTAATTTCCAATCAAAATCATTACGCCTAGGTTTTATTTTTCTGGGTGGAATTTTATGGATAAAGCACTGAATTGAAGCATATGTGCTGAAATCCAAGTGCAGCCCTGGTGACAGGGAGAGAGGCCCCTGGCATAAAGGGCAGGGTTACTTTTAGGGGAGTTTCACACTTGGGGGGATTGCATTTCACTTCCTTGGCTTGAACCCCACCCAGCACCTGGGAAAATAGACCCCCTTCAACCTCCCCCTACCCAGGCAGCTCTGCCTGCCAGCACCGCTTCAGAGAGAGGCTTAACTTAGTTAACAGGAAATAGCATCAATAAACATCAGCTCTGCAAGGCTCTCACCCAACTCCAGGGCCCCAGGCTCCAGCTGAACACACCCTGTCTTGGCAGAGCTCCCTGCCTTGGTGGCTCTCCCACATGGCTCTCTGGAAACCTCCACCATCCCCTGAGAAGCAGGAACCCTTCATAGCCCCAGCCCGTTCTGCCTCCAGCTGGGGTCTCCATTCCCATTGCTAGGGAGCACTCTGCTTCCCATGGTACCTTGCTGGGGCTTTCGTGAGGCTGGGTGGAGGAGGGGTGGAGGTGGGGGTGGTGAGCCAGCAGAGCCTTCTCTTCTTTAGTCTTCCACCCCAAGACTTCTCCCATTGTCTGCGTTAAGGATGGCCCTTGGAGGATGGGCAAACTTCAACAAGCACCGTGAGTTTAAAAAGGAAGAAACGTGTGAACAAAAAGGTGCATACGGATCCTACATGAATAGCCACAAGATTAACAGGAACCCTAGTTGACGGGGTTTGAGAAAGAGCGGTTTTATCAGGTTATTTGCTCTAAGCTGGTGGGCAAAGACTGGACAGTTACATGAGCTCTGCCTTCGACCAACCAAGGGAAGTGCAGAAGACACAGTTCCTTATAAAAAGGGGAAACTAGTATGCAACCTGCCTAGTGCCACAATCGGACAAGAAAGCCTAAAAGGAGATGCTTTGAAAACTCGAGCTACTGCATTAATGTGATGGCTTATTACTGTCAAACAGCATTCTATGCAGAAAAGCCAGGCATGCGTCTTCCAAACTCATGATTGCTTTTTAATAGCAATCTCAGTGTTCTCCCCTTTAGCAGTTGACATCGGCACACATGAACGATTATAATACATAGGAAAAAACATTATAAGAAAAGCCACAAAGAGATTTAGCAACTGTGTTTCTGTGCCTACTAAAACAGCATTCGTACGTGGCTCCTCTGGCCCTCACAGACCTCAAAGCACTATGAAGGCAATACTCTTGTTGCTAGGAAGATGATCTGCTCCAGGAATAACAGCGCAAATCAATTCAACACATTGGTACATGTTGGGAATGTAATTTTAGCAACTTCACATGTGTTGGTAATGATCTACCCAGCCACTCAACTCTTCCTTCTGGGGCAAGAAGGGCAAAGTCTTCCTCAGCCATGCTAGGTGGATTGCCATTGTGGCTGGACATGGCCAGGGGACCAGGTACTCCTGAGAAGCTGCCTCATGCAAAATGGTCATGAGTGGACCGGTGTAAGGAGGGACCACCCGTTCTGGAAGGAAGACTGTGCTGGTCTCATGGAATCTGAGAACAGGGCTAATACGTCTCTCTGCTTCAGGGCCCTCTCTTAGTTTTGGGACCGTTTTAATTGCAAATTTTATAAAGACCCCCAAATAATTAACTTTATGGTAATTGATTCATGAATGAACTAAATATATACATTTAAATATCTACTTAAATATACTGTGTAATATACACATGTATCTCTGTATGGATGTATATATACAGGTTGCAGACGTATATGTATGGGTTACAGATGTATACAGAGGGGTTGCAGATGTATATACACGGGTTGCAGATGTATATGTACGGGTTGCAGACGTATATACACGGGTTGCAGATGTATACAGACGGGTTGCAGATGTATATACACGGGTTGCAGACATATATATACGGGTTGCAGATGTATACAGATGGGTTGCAGATGTATATACGGGTTGCAGATGTATACAGACAGGTTGCAGACGTACATATACGGGTTGCAGATGTATATGTACGGGTTGCAGATGTATACAGACGGGTTGCAGATGTATATACACGGGTTGCAGATGTATATACGGGTTGCAGATGTATATGTACAGGTTGCAGACGTATGTATGTGGGATGCATCTCAGTTCACTTGCTGGTTGTCTGCTTCCATCCTTGGGGTGCATTTCCATACAGATGCATTTCTATACATCTGTCCTGTTCACTTGCGAAGCCCAGGGCATAGAACGGTGCCTGGCACATGGCGGTGATCAATGTGTATTTGGTGAATGAAGGAATGCACAGAGGGCAGCAGTCTTGGCATTGACTCAGGTTCCTCCAGGACTGCGGTTGCAGATGCTTCATTTCACAAGCACGTTTCTTTTCTTCTCTGCCTCTGTTAGCCAGTGCCGGAGACTCCCAATTCCATCACCTTTGGGCCCTTGCCCAGGGCAGCTCCCAGGGCTCCCAGCAGGTCTGGCTGGCTGCCTAATGACCTCAGCCTCCCCTGGGCTGTGCTGCTGTCCCTGTGGGTGCACCCAAGCCCACTGAATCTTGCTGGTGTTTCTCTGATGACTGCACTGCCCTCTGAGCCTGGCCTTCTCTGCCAAGTGCAGCTGCAGCTAACAGACCCAGGGTTACCAGACTCCAGGGTCTCACACAGACCCTGCCTTTGTGCCTGCTCCCTCCTGGGGGACAAGGCCAGTTCTGCCAAAGCACTGGGTGGTGAGGTTTTCCACAAAGTGCAGGCAATGCCTCTTCCTGCATTTCGTGTGAAGTCTCTGCACTCAGCAGCACTGTCTGCTTTCACCTTGTCCTTGCGGCACTTCTGTCTCTCCCATATGAATCTCTGGGGCTCGGGCCAGGAGGCACAGAAACTCCAAGGATGTCCTGTGGTATAGACCACTCCCCCTGCCCCTAAAGCAGATGCCCACTGTGCCCACTCACTCTTCCCTCAGAGTGAGCTCCTGGCCATGGTGCCCCCGGCAAACACAGGTCTGAGGGGCCTGCCTCGTGGGTCATCAGAAAAGCCCAGGCAAGGGGGGAATCCCAGCAGGAGATCAGGCTGTTGCCCACACCCTGTCTGTAACACAGGCATCCGGGCTTCTGCAGAGAGGTAGGTCTAGATGACAGAACAGGACCACCCGGCAGGGGCCTAGGAGACCCTGGCCCAGCTGACTCGGGTGCATCAAAGCCACACTCCACGACCCTCCTCAGACAAACAGGCACATCTAAGATCAAGCTCTGCTCCCGGCACTGTGTGTCGCCATCAGTGACCTCCTGGATCACACAGTCACTGCTGGGACACCTTCCTTCCTGGGCCTCCGGGTTCCTCCAAGCCTGCCTCTCAGCTCCTTCCATGGGAGAAGCTCAAACACCCAGACACAGGCCCCCGCTCTAGCACAATCTTCCCTTTTAGCTCTGGATTTCTCGGCATTGGAGTGTGGAACCTCCACACACCTGCAGCCAGGCTCCCATTCCATTGTGTTGCAGTCTGAGGCTTTGGCTGAACACGGTCTGCTGTGAGGATGTCTGGAGTCTCATTTCTCCTGTGGCTTTGCCCGGTGCCCTGTGATGCACAGCCTGGTCTAGGCCCGCCCTCCCCGGTCCTCTCCAGGGAGGGGCTGACCATCGTCACCATCAGGCCAGTTCTGAACAGCACCTGATCACGATTCCTCAAGTCCCCTGGCCCATGGAGGATGCCCTTCAAACCACTGGCATCAAATCCCAGTTTTCTGATATTTCTTTGGCATTTGTTGTGGGAGCTAATGTTGGAGGAGGTTCAGTGCATGGGCTCAGACCACTATTTATACAGAAAAATTCAATTGAACTAGGGTTTGGTTTACTAGATAAATAATTCCTTAAGAAAATGACAAAGACTATGGTCCTGCCTTTGTCTTTCTCTTCCTTCCCTGGCCCTCCCTCCTTCCTTCTTTCCTCTCTTTCATTAATTTTTTATCTGCCATGTCTAACAAAGCCTTAAATGACAGTGGCCTCCTCAGCCACCCTGGGACCTCCATTTGCGATGGCGGGCACAGGCCATGTTGAACAGAAGTAAACCTCTGAAGCCAGGCGTGGTGACTCACACCTGTAATCCCAGCACTTTGGGAGGCTGAGGCAGGCGGATCACAAGGTCAGGAGTTCAAGACCAGCCTGGCCAACATGGGAAGACCCCGTTTCTACTGAAAATACAAGAATCAGCTGGTTGTGGTGGTACATGCCTGTAATCCCAGGTACTGGCAAGGCTGAGACAGGAGAATGGCTTGAACCCAGGAGGTGGAGGTTGCAGTGAGCCAAGATCACGCCACTGCACTCCAGCCGGGGGAACCGAGCAAGACTCTGTCTCAAAAACTAAATAAATAAATACAACTAAACCTCCCATAGGTCTGGTTTCTCCATCTCTATTCCTCACTGGGCAGAAGGTAAACACTGTGTCCTCAGGGCTGGTCACTGAGGGCATGATGTTTACACTAAGAACCACTTTGATGTTAGGACCTGAAGGTGACATGACCGACCTGGGCCTTTCCCACAGGAGTGCTTCTGGATCTCACATTCTGTGGGTAGAGAGGGTGCTTTGAGTGGAATGAGAGCGTTCCAGGAGATCCCTGCATCTGGGTGCCAGTGCCAGGGAAGGGTGACTGGAGCAAGAGTTTCTTTATGAGATGGTGAGGCCTGGAGAGCCATAGAGACCACAGGTCACACTGTGGGCACCAGGCTCGTTAGCTCTGTGGCCATAGAGGCCCAGCTTGTGAGTCGATAATGGGAGAATCCAGAGGGGTGCCAGGTGATGCCCAGGCTCTTCAGGGCAGGGACCAAGGTGGCGCTGTCCTGGCAGATGGGACTGGGGAGGACCTTGGGAAGAGCTAAACTCACCTCCTAATGGCACACAGGGCCAGGCCTGCATGTGTGGCTGTCTGGACAGAGACAGTCCTGTGTCCTGGAGTGGGGATGGGGCATCTTGGAAGCTTCCAGGCATAGCTTTCAGGCCTCAGTGTGCTTCAGAGTCACCAGGGTGAGCACTCAAAGGAGAGCAGCAATGTTGGCAAGCCAGGAGAGCCACTGCTTTCCAGGCAGCCCTGAGTCTGGAAGGTGAGCAGTGAGGATAGGTGTGTCCCAGAGGCTACCCGGGTGACACCCTGCTGGGAGCACCGCATGCCTGATGTAGCTGTGGCCTTGACTGAGAATAGTGTCAGTCCCTCTTCAGGGAGCTTACGCTGACTGCAAGTGTCAGGCTTTTGGCACGAGCTCCACTTCCTATGTGCCTCTTTCCCGCCGGGTTCTTTACATTAGATCAGCTGATAAGAGAATGTCTAATCATAACATCTCACAAGGAGGAAAAGGGCTGTCAAAAGTCAAATAACTTGACCTCCCGGAGCATCAATAAGGCAAGACATGACTTTTCTTGAAAGCTGTGTCTCCTGAGAATGCCAAATTGCAGACTTAGAGTCAGGGCTGAAACCCAGTCCATCCATCAGCTCAGACCCTCATCACCCGTGAAGGGTGGAGTTGCTCACCCTGGGACTTGGGGGCCCACACTGCAGCTGAGAAGTAACCCAGTGCCCAAGAACTGCAGCCTGTGGGCCAAATCAATCATGAAAACTTTCAGGAAATCACGACCTGATTTATTCATAGGAGGTAGGTGCTGAGAGAGAAATTAAAGCATTGTAGACCCAGAGAAATTTCCATCTTGGAAAAAAAAATCTCTTGAGTAATTTAATGGCTGTGTCTGGACTGAAACTTAGGGTTTTTTTCTAAATTATACAGCCAATTCTATGGGACACCTATCATACAGGGCCATGAGGTTCGGTTGTCAAGAAAGCAGGGACCAGGAGCTTGTCTCAGTTCTTTGTGGGAAGGTGTTTTGTGGTTTAGAGGCAGGAAGTTGTGGTGTTGAAATTGGCTGGACATCCAGAATAAAACATATGTATAGAGAGAGTAATGTGAAAATGTGAGCGTTTAGGGCAGGAGGCCCGGAGGAAGGGAAGGCGAGGACAGGCCGGAGAAGCGGGCCACGTCTGGGTGACCCTGGTGTTCCCGCTGGGCGTCTTGGAGATGTCCAGGTGGCAGTGGTCAGTGCTTGCATGGAGCAGCCAAGGACACCGGGTATTTATGGCGCCTGCACTCAGCCAGAGGCATGCAGAATGAACCCACATGTTGGTCACACACGTAACTTAACCCTGCAATTCCCTCATTTTGGGAGACATTCATCTGTCATTGCCCCATGTGGGAAGAGAATTAAGAACAGAGAAACCGGGTAAGTTTATGGACTTTTTGGTTTCAATTAAAAAAAAAATAGGGGAGTGGCTTGGATGTGCAGCCAAATTATTTGCAGAAAACAGCAGGGGACTTCCCGTGTCTTCCTTGAGAGTCCAGACAAGCACCACTCATAGTGAGGACAGTGGCAGAAGCAGCCAGCTGGGAGAGATGTTAGAGAGGTTGAGACTTGTTTTAGGGCCTGTGCTCTACCAGACCTCCTCTGGCTGAGTTCTAGTTGTGGTGGGCAGCAGAAGGAATCCTCTATGTCAGCAGATCCCATCTGCAGTGATCTCACGCCTTCCTTCCCAAGGGGTGCCAGGGCAGCAGAGGGTCTTGGAGGAAGCCAGGTGTGCAATGTGGCACCAGAATGGCAGATAAGCAGTGGGGATGGAGTCCTGGCAGATGTACCTGTGAGGACTCTCAGAATCCCTTAGACACTCAGGGGGTGCAAATGGGTCCTACTGGGGCCAAAAAGGGCTTGGAGGTGATCTGAGAAGGAGCAGCTGGCAAACATGTCTAGGAGGAAGGTGTTCCTCACTCCCAGGAGCTCGATTAGAGTGGGGACAAGGTCACCGCAGCTGCTGTCAGTTCTGGGGGATGGTGACATCTCAGGCCAGCCTGGATGGTCATATTTCAGTGGGTGGCAGCAGGTGACCACGGCTAAAGAGACAAGGGACATGTGGAAGCTGCATGCACAGATACTAAGAGTCAAACGTTGGCTCCTGATGCCATGATGGGGTCAGGTGTGCACTGAACCCATCTATGACCGTGGGAGAAGGACTCTAGAAGCGGGGGGAGGGGAGGTACCAAATTGGGCTGAGTTTCATCCTGAAATTACTAAGAAGTCACCAGATCTGGCTAAGTTTACTTGAAAGAGACTAGATTATGTTTTCCATCTCCAGGCGGTACTGGAGGCTCAAAGTACAAAGCTCGGATTTGGGAAATGTTTGTGTACCTGAGTTAGTGACTTGCGAAATTAGAATCTGCTACAAGTAACTGTTGAATCCAGTGAGCGAGGTTCCCTGAGCTCTGCATCACGGGGCATTGAGCATCTGTCACCTCTGGCGCTGTGCTCAGCACTGTCCTGGCATCTGGCATTGGCACACTCAATTCTCCACAAAGCTCTCCATTTAGAGACAAAGAACGTGGCATGTGGAGAGTTAGGGGACTTGGCTAAGGTCACCCAGACAGAAGGGTAACTTGATTCAAAGCAGGTCTGCCTGACCACTGCACCTGGAGATTCAGTCTCCGATTGTGTTGGGTGGGAGAGGAGATGCTGAAGATGGGATCCCTGGACATCCCAGCACTTGAGAGAGATGGCAGAGGAAGGAACAGTCAGAGGAAGGAACTCCTCCTTCTGTAGAGGAGACAGAATTCAGAGACGACTCGGGAAAGAAAGATTCTGAGAAGGTGAGGAAGAAAGTATCTCAGGAAGGAAGGAGAGGTGACCTCTGTCTTTTTGTCCAGAGATGCCACATAATCCACGGTGCTCATTGGATTTGGCAAGCAGGACTTCCTTCACTGGTGACCACAGCAAGACTGTTGGAGGAAGAGAGAGATTGTGGTGGGCTGGAACATGAATGGAGCTGAGTTTCATCCTGAAATTACTAAGAAGTCACCAGAGCAGGCTGAGACGCTGGAGAGACGGCTTTCTAATGAACCCCTTCAGGAAATCAGACAGACGGGGAAACATTGTATTTTATTACAATGTTAGAAGATATTGATTATACTTATTTGTTTAGGCAAAGAATCAGTAGACAGACAGACTAAAGATAAAGGGGAAAGTGCATTGCTGAGGAAACCAGGAAGGAAAAGGGACCAGCCTCCTGTGTTTTCGATGGCCGCTCTCCTCTTGTTCTTCTGCTTTAGAAGCGCCTCACCTCCTGCTCTTCATACCTTGATGTAGTTCTCTCCAACAATGAGCAGGACTGCATGTAACCTAAAGGACATCGGGGAACCGATGAAATGTCACTTCTAGGCAAGGCTGTATGAGACATTGTGCTTCCACCTTGCTCTCTCTCTCTGGTGGAAGCCAGCCGCCCTATTGTGAGGGTGCTCAAGTAGCTCTGCGACAAAGTTCATGTGTGAAGGAACTGAGGCCTCCTGCCAAGAGCAGTGAAAAAGAGGCTTCTGCTCCCAGCCGGGAGAGTAAGACAAATGGGAAGTCAGTTGTCCAGCCCAGAAACCTTCCGATGACCAGCTCCAGCTGATATCTTGACTAAAACCTTGTGAGGGACTCTGAGCCAGAACTCGCAACTGAGCTGTTCTGGAGTTCCTGGGCTTTGTGAGATGTTTATTGCAGTTCTGAGCCACTGAGTTTAGGAGTAGTGACTTACTCAGTAATAGGCAAACAATGCAGTGTCGGCAAAGGTGGATGTGATTCTAGAGCTGGGAATGCTGGGGAGCTGAGGCTATTTGTGCTTGGTGATTCCACTGTTCCTGTGAAGGGAAAGAGGGCCCACTGGATGTCAGATAATGGAGGTGGAAGAGAGAGGCTTGGAGGTCACGGAGAGGGTTCCACACACTCCCTAAGAGGAAGGAGGGAGGAGGAGGAAGGCCAAACCCTCTCTGTGTATTGCTTTGTAGACCTAATAATGGGAAAGAGGAAAATGATCTTCACGGCACTGCTCCTTGTCTCGTAAGAGGAAATATTATCTGATCATTTTGGGGTTTGAGAGACAAGTCACAGGATGGAATTCCGTGGGTCGTCCAGACCACTGTAGGGAAGGGGGAGAGGGAGACTACAGCAGGACACAGGAGGCACGGAAGTGAGAAAAGGCGAAACAGGCCACCTAACCTTTCAAGTGTGATAGTAGCAGATGAAGAGGGAGAATTGGAGAAGCTTTCCTTTTTTTTTCTTTTTTCTTTTTCTTTGTGTCTTTGGGTTCTTTCTTTTTTCTTTCTTAAAGATAGAAGATCCTTCAATGTGTTAATTAGCTTAGGAAAATAAGCCAGTATACAGGAAGGAACTTAAGATAAGAGAAAAAATGGTGTGTACTTTGAGCAAAGTGTAGGTGCCTTGAAAGCCTCCTTATCTTTCAGATGGGCTCACGGATCCTGTAATTCCCTGTCTCCCACGTGTGGCCTCTGTGCGGGGTGCTGGGTGTGGGGAAGTGAGCTACACACAGAGCTCTCTGCCCTACCCTGGGTTTAGTGAGGGCAACAGCCACGCAGGCACACAGATGGATCCCTGCAGTTTGTGAGTGCCACGGAAGAAACCAACTGAGTGGACAGCCAGGGTCAGCACAGGACACCTGGCCGGGCCAGAGCCCTAGGCGAGCCTCAGAGCTGGCCCTGCTGAGCCAGGGGCCTTGGAGGCAGCACAGTGTCTGCCCTTCGGACCGCTCCTCCAGACGCGGATTCTCACTCATGGAGAACCCTAGGCTCTGGCCGCCTCCTGCACGGGACAAAGGGAAGCTTTTGTGCTCCTTCACTCTCCTTTCCCAGAGAGCAGAAAAAAAATGCCTTTTGGATAAACTTCCATAGAACAAAAACAATCAAGCAAAATCCTTGTGGGCTGTGAGCATTTCCATGCCGAGCAGCCTGTGGGCTTCTTTCAATGGCAAATGAGTCCTCAGCTTTGTCACCAGGTGCCTGCGTCCATCTGGCTGCCAGGGTCATGGAAAACAAAAATGAAAACACCAACTCTTATCTCCCTAACCAGGGTCCCTTCGTGTCCAGCAGTACCTTTCAGTGCAGTTGGAATTTTTCTTTGCCCTGCAACAGATTGAATGGGAAAGGAACCTTTCATCAGCTCTGTAAACAAAGACTGTCACCTGAGTTAAAAGGAAGAAAATCACTTTATGGAGGGTGAGAAAGCCGTTAATAAAACTGCAAATTAGAATCCAGGCTTCTGATCTTTCAAATCAGGGCTCCAAGCAATGGAGATTCTATAGAGATTACCTCTCCTGCCTGGGAGAGGCCCAGAAAGGTCTAAGAAATCCCTGGAGGTGGGTGTGTGCTGGGGAGGCAAGCCTGAATCAGCACATGATAAATATGCTCCTGCATGTGGCAGCTGATAGATGGCCATGGGATCATTCTGTTGTTGTTGTTAATGGTGTCATTTGAATCATGGATCTGTCACTAAGGAAACCTGCTTCTGCTTAATTTTGATGGAAAGGCTTTGAGCATTTCTGCACTGGGTAGGAACAGAATCTAGCCTCCTGTGTACCATTTTTATCAACAAGACACAGGAAAGAAACAAGGTCATAATTACTAGAAGGATATTTTCTTCTAACCCCCTCTTTGTGTGTGTAAGTGGCTCATTTCTTTCTTGAATATCAGGAAATAAAATGTCATTCTAAAATATGGACATATCATGAGCTCTATAAATCAGATATTCTAGCTGGTTCCCAGATATTTCAAAAGTATTTATATCCCGAAAAAAAAGTATATGAAGATGAAACAAAGCCCATTTGTATTTAAGGGCGGATTGGATCGTTCCTTTGAAACACCATCTAGGGAGGGTGACAGTGAGTCTGGTGGCATTATTCTTGTCTTAATTGTTTTTTCTTTTTCTGATGGGAGAAATCTTTCTTTGAAGATATGTTGCCTCTCTCGGATATAATATGCAAAAGGCTGCTCTTTGGAAGTGTTTGATGAAGGAGAAAATAATTAGAAAGCCAAATCTGCACGCAAGCAATTAAAAATATCAAGGGCTTATTTTCTCAAAGTAGCATTTCTCTCTAACAAAGTAAATATCATGAACCAGATATTTGGATTGAACCTACTTTCCTGCATGGAGGATATTATTTGCTTGAGTAGTTAAATTTGTTTTCAAAGAGTCTTCAAATGTCAATGTTGACAGTCATAAGGAAATGAGGTTAGGTTGGCCGGCCGTGCCACTTATCCAGGTGGCCTTTGTTTACGTAGGACTTTTGTGACCTGATAATTAAGCCAGGCGAACCCAAGGCCTGGCTGTCCTCTTGCCAGACCTCATGCTGTCTGGGACACCTGCAGCTCCCTTCCCAAGCCACACCTGTCAATCTTGCCTCTTCCTCAAAACGCAGCTCCGACCGTACCCCAGTGATCAGATGTGGTCTACACAGTGTTGGAGGCTGTGGGCCACTCCTCTCTGTAATGCATTCTCTTGGTTTGGCTTTCACCTTTGTTGATATTTAAAATAATTTGTGTAAGTGATTTATTTGCTTATAGTAGCCCTTCTTTAGACAGAGATTAGAACCATATTCACGTATTTTTGAATTTGTTGTGAACCCATTGGTTCACCTAAATTTATTGGGTATGGTTAAAGTGAAGATGTAATCTGATTTATTTACTATTTAACCAAAGAGCCAGCTCTCCTGGTGCTTTTTGGCAAATACTCCCCCGGTTTCCTGGCTGGGGCACATTCTCTGCAGATACCAAGGTCTGAGTCATACTGAAGCCCAATCTGAATCTCTTCTATTCCAGCATCAGTTTCTCTCTGCTTGAATCAGTTCTATAGGATTTTAATCACTTTGGCTCCAACTATCTCCTTCAGGTAGTGTTGAGTGGGAATTCTTTCCAGCATCTGGGATATCGCTGATTTATATTCTCCAGTTCCTGAGCTTAGGTAATTTTACAGCTTTGTGACTGAGATTCCGTGCACATTCCCATGCGTTATGAGGGGAGAGCAGGCTTGTGGCTGCACGTGTGGCTCTGACCTCTACCCGGAACCTCCCTTCTGGGGCCTCCCTACTGGCTTCCTCTATTTCTTTGAAGCCCTGGTGGGTGGCAGTGTCTGTCCTTCCACATTTCATCTGATTTGGCAATTGTACGTCTTTGACAGCGTCCACATCTATACCTGATAGTACGTCCAGGGGTTCCTCTGCAGTCCATGAGGCTAAACCATCACTCATGACCTCCCCCAATCCTCCCTCTGCTTATTCTGCATTTCTTAGACTCACACCAGCTTCAGGCAGACACCTCCCTGTCAATGTCACCATAATTCCCCATCCCGGCCCTTTCTTTGCAGCCCCCTTTCCAGTGCCCTAGGCCATCACCTGATTAATGCAGTTGCTTTTGTGAAGGCCTTTCCTGGCCAGACCTTTCCCCGCACGTCTGCCTAGTTTCACTCTCATTCTTGTGCAGCTCCCAGCTCCTGGAGGGAAGCCACAAGGTCACAGTGTCAATGGGGGAAGCTTGCCGCGTTCAATCTATCTGTGAAACCCAGGTAAAAGGAAACCTACTTCCTCTCCACTCACACACAGCACTCACTTCTGACACCAAATGTGTGGGTTTTCTTAACACTCCAATCAGTTCTCCAATTCTTAGAGGACATCGACTGGGTGTCTTACAATTCGATTCAGTTCTAATCTTTCATGACCAGAGTCAGTTTTAGACCCCGTAAGCTAAGGGCTCAGTCCCACAACAGTGCCCCCTCCTCAGATGCCAGTAGCAAGACCAGACTGTCGCCTGTGCCTCTGATCAAAGCTGTAAATTTGAGGTCCCCAGGACCTCCCTTTCATGTTCAATGATTTGCTAGAACAATTCACAAGACTCAAGAAAACAGTTCATTTACTAACTTAACAGTTCAATATAAAAGAATGCAGCTGAGGGAGAGCAGATGGGAGAGATGCACTGGGAAGGAAACAGGAGGCGGGTGTGCAGATCCTCGCCCACTCTGATGAGCCCCTGTCCCTGTGTTCACACCAGCCTGGAAGCTCTCTGAACCCTGTCCTTCTGGGGTTTTGTGGAGGCTGCATTAAGTAAGCATGATTGATTAGATCATTGGCCATTGTTGATTGAGTCAGTCTCCAGTTATTTCCTGCCAAGGAGGTCAGGGAGTGGGGCAGAAAGTTCCAGCTCTAATCACAGGGTTGCTTCCCCTGGCAACCAGCCCCATCCTTAGGGCCTTTCCAAAAGTCTCCTCTTTAACATGGGGGTGGTTGAAGGGGGCTTGTTATGAATAACAAAAAATGGTTGCTTTTTGGGGTTTGTTTTAGAGACAGAGTCTAGCTTTGTTGCCCAGGCTGGTCTCACACTCCTGGTTTCAAGTGATCCTACAGTCTCAGCCTCCCAGGTAGCTGGGATTACAGGTGCCAGCCACCTCACATGGCTAAAAGATGTTTGTTTAACCTTTGTGGCTCCAATCGCTTTGGAAATTACAAGGGTTTTAGAGGCTCTGGCCAGGAATCAGGAATGCAGAGCAAATGTATATATTTCTTATTATATCACAATACCCCACCAGGTGTTCAAAAACACACACCTTCATTTCCTGTAAACATACACCTTGAACAGAAACAAACTTCGCAAAACAGTAGTTCCTCTTAATCCATGGAATGCCCCCGGTGCTGCCCTTCTGTTCATCAGCCATGCCACCTAGAGTTCATAAAATGCTAATGTGACCGACCTAGAAGACAAAGTTAGGTGCCTCTTGTTTAGCAGATGTGAACTGTCACAATCTGACACCAAATTATTATGCTTTTTAGAATAATTTTTTCCCATGCAGACTTAACTACCAGGGACTGAACTAGTTCTTCCAAAAATGCAACATACTTTTCAATTTCTGTCCTTAGCATACACCTGTTCCTCCCGTCCACCTACTCCACCAGACAGCTCTCCTGATGAGACTGTATTGCCATTCCAGACCCAGCTCAAAGATCTCTTCCTAGAGGAGCCTCATCACTCTGTCCTCTAATATCTCCAAACCCTTTGCCCACTAATCACCTTCAACTTATTTTAAAGATTAAAATAATGCATGATCTAACATTTTTCACATTGAAATAATATGTACTCTAATATTTTTAAAGTATGACCCTTAGAGCAATGTGATATAATGAATAACATATCTGTTCTCTGTTCCCAGTTCCTGGCACAAAGCTTCACTAAACCTTGGTATTTCCTAAACGATAGGAGTGTCCTTTGTTATTCAAACGAAACCTCTATTGACCTTGCTGAAGGGATGCTAATGAGGCAGGACCTTAGATATTTCATGGGAGGGGCTGGCCATGGCCAGGACAAAAGGACCAAGGACGGAATCAGAGTGTTGGAACTTTCAGCCCCATGCCCTGACCTTTGAGGAAGGGAAGGAGGCTGGAGATGGTGTTTAATCACATAGCCAATGATTTAAACAATTGTGTCTAGACAACAAAACCCCAGATAAGAACTCTGAACACTAAAGCCTAAATAAGCTTCCTGGTTGGTGAACAGATCCACATGCTGATACGAACTCCAGGCAGTTAGTGTCAGAGCTGAAGGACACCATTCCTGGAGCCTGAAGAACCATAGTGATGGTTCTTGGGAGCCTGATGGACCCAATTCCACAGGGAAAAATCGGGAAGATCTGTGCCAACCACCTGGACCCTCAAGACCTTGCCCTGTGTTTCTCTTCCTCTGACTGTCCAACTGCAGCCTTTAAAATAAAACTGTAATTTTAAGTATAGGGCTTTCTTGAGTTCTGAATTGTTCTACAGAATTAATAAACTTAACGTGAGAATCTTGAGAATCCTCAAATTAGTAGACAGGTCAGACAGAAATGCGGGTAGCCTGGGGACTCCATTTGCAGAGGGCATCTCAAGGAAGGGCAGTCCTGTTGGGGAACTTGCCCTTTAATTTATGGGATATGATACAAACTCCAGGCAGTTAGTGTCACAACTGAAACTCTGCCCCTAACTTGGGGCATCTCAGTTTGACACCTGATAGGAACTCCATGCAGCTAGTGTCAGAGAGGAAGGAGTTTGCCCTTCACCTGTGGGGACTGAGCTTGGGATCTGATAGGAACTCCAGGTACTTAGTGGCAGAGCTGAAGGACTTTGCCCTTCACCTGTGGGGTCTGAGCTAATTCTGGTTAGTGTCAGAATTGAATTGAAGGCTAGGATATCCAGTTGATGTCAGAGGGTTGGTTTTGAAACTACAGACGTTCTAATCTCCTGGAATGCTAATAAAAGCTCAGACCCCAGATCTTGAGGATCACATAATCTGGGCCAGGGAATCTTCATTTTAAGGAGTATATAAATGATACTCACACACATTAAAACTTGAGAACCACCGACATACTCGTTAAAGCACACTTGTAAAATACAGGAAAGTCGAGTAAAATGAAAAGTAATTCCAATCCAATCAGGGTACATTTCTTTGTAGAAGTTCCATGTAAGTGTTTTGTTAGGGTCTGGTTCATACTATCTGGTTAGTGTTATGCTCTGCTTTTTCCACTAAACATCATATCCAAAGCTTTTTTGTTATGCTAGACACTTTTAAAATAAAATATAATAATCACTTTTGCCAAACAGCGTGTTTCCTTAACTGTTCTGTCTCTTTGGGAGGCATTCACAGTGTTTTCAGTTTGTTATTATTATCAAGTAGATATTGTGATGAAAATCTTTCTCTCTGAAGGTTTTACCATATTTGTTTTTATTAACTTGGGATTCCCCAAAGTTAGAGTACTCGTTCTGTCTCCACAGATGGTTCCAGACCTCCGAATAAACATCCCACTGGCAACCTATGAGACCATGTTTATATACCTTCTCCGGAAATGATGTTTATTTTTTTTAAACTTTGTTAACGTGATAGGTCAAAATGGTATGTAATTATTTTAATTGTATTTATTCCATCCTTAATGCTGCAGGAAATTTTCCCAAGTATTTGTTTACTAATTGCATTTCCTTTTGTGAATTCCTGGTTCATAACCCCCAACCCTGGGGTTGGAAGAACATTGGCAATTTGCTGTGAAATTAGCCCTCTGTCTGCATCTTTGCTACAGTTGTGTTTTGCACAGTTGTTTAAAAATTATGTCATATTCATAATGTATTGTCATTGAAAATCATTATCTGGACAATTTTTTTTTCTTGGTGATTTATTCTACCGTTTTGAAATTTAGAAGGTCCCATCTACTCCAGAAATTGGGGTGTTCGATTTTTGTTTTCTTGCAGCCCCGCTGATTTTTTTTTTTTAAAGATCGATGATTAAATATGTCTCTCATTCGTCTAGGTATTTTGGCATGTGGGATAAGGTAATCTAAGTAAGTTATTTTTCAAGATGTTATTGTTTTAAAATTGTCTGTTGAAAGACCTCTTCCTTCCCCTCTCATGTCCTGGAAAGTCGGTCCTTTATGGGACAACTGTGCGTTCACAGCGAACTCTAAGAACAGGTCTCTGTTTCATTCAGCTCTGTACCTCTAGAACTCGCATAGTGCGCAGACCCTCCAGGAAAGTCTGTGAATGACCATTAAAAATCCACAGATGAAGAAAGGGGCATGCCCATGAGGTGACCACCCCAACAGGCCGATGATTCCTGGAACCTGGAGAACCATAGTGCATTCACAGAATTAATCATATTTATTCATTTATTTATTTGTATTTCAGCACAGGAGATTTACTTTCCCAGGGAAATCATCCATTGGCATGACTGCTTTTAAGCTGTTATTTTTACATTGCTTATGTGAAATGGATATTTTTAGAAGTTCCATATTGCCTCAAATGGAAGAAAATGGTGAATTCTTGAAGATTGCACGTGATCTCATTTGATTGCGTTCGCATTCTCTGTTGGTGAGAAAAACGTGCTTTCCAAAACAGTAAAGTCCTCCGCTGAACTTGTAGACTCCACTAGAACACAGAGAGTACAGGGCTGCTCTTCCAGCTCAGATTCACATCATCTCACAAACTTCTCCTGCCCTGCTGGAAGCCCAGGTTTCTGACGCCACTTGGCTTGACATTGTCATTTGACTTGAGATTCTCAAGCCTTTATGGGCAGGATCAGGTTCCCTACATCTCTTCTCTTCTTAGACTGAAAATGCAAACATTCCTACCTCTCTCCTGAAGTGTGGCCAGCTGTCTCACGGGGACCTGAAGGTTGATGTCCCCCAAAGACTGCTACATTTGGCCCTTCTTTCTTCCCTCTCCATGGGTTACTGCTGAAGGTCTCTTCTGTTCCCTCGCCTTGCCATGGATAGTGTCTGATGACGCCTCACTCCCCATCAGGGAAGGGACTGGAAGAGGTGAGTAAGAAGCCTCAGTTTCCCTCTTAGGCTCTGCCCATGGCACAGTCTGAGATAAATGTGCCAAGTTTTATTTGCTCTTCCTCTGAAGTGTTCCTTGATTCTGCTTCTTCATTTCATTCCCGTCACCGTGGCTTTAGTCAAGCCATTATTACCTATCACCGTGACTCCATAACCCGGTGAGTTTTCGAAGACCCCTAGGCCACTGGATCCAAGCTTTGAAGGTGAGGAGCAAATGCATTTTGAAAAAGTGTGTTGTGTGTAATGTCTGGATAATAAGATAAATTATGCATTGTGTTGGGGACACAGATTGAGAGAAGCGTCTTGGCTGACAGCTGCAGATGCTTGCACATGTGTGGGGAGGGGAGGTGTGCAGCACCCCACTGTCTCCAGCAAGGCTGAATGAGGCTGCACATGATTTCTATGTTTATCAGAAAGGGCATGGAGTATAAAAGGCTGAGAAGCACCACTCGAACCAATCTCTCTGTCTTCATTTCTTTATTCATTAATTCAATAAGCATGGGTCGAGGTTCTGGGTTATTCCAGAAAATGCCAAGATTAAGGATGCAGGGATTAGGAGGACACAGCCCCTCTTAGGAGGGGCCCTCTAGGAGGCACTATCTCTGGGGAAAGGCTGTGATCAGCTGCAGATTCACTGCATGGGATCTGTGCTCCATTCAGGGGCATGTCAGAGAGGGCCCCTAGCCCAGGCAGCAGGTCCAGAGCTTCCTGATGAGGGGCTGCCCAAGTGGGCTGTGAAGGGTGGGAGTGGTAGCCGGTGGGGGCGTCTGGCACATGTACAGGCTGGAGGGTGCTGGAGTAGGCTGCTCAGATGACCCAGAGCTTTGTAGGCCATTTTAGAAAGATGACTGCTCCTCATGTGGGGACTGGAAACTTCTTATGTGGCTAGAAAAAGGGGACTCCATCTCTGAAAGCCATCCTCTCTTACCCCTCCGCATATGGCCTGTCATTGTTACAGATTTTCACTAGTAGTTTTATACCATGGATGTGTATCAGCGGGCAAGTCACACTCTGCTGTGAGCCTCTGTTTCTTTGTCTATAAAATGGAAGTTGTGGGCCAAATGTTCTGCAAGAGCCCTGTCCGCTGTCGCTCTAAGCCTGGCAGGAACTGCTGGGAGGGGAATCCCAGTCCTCTCCATCTCTCCATCGGCTAGCTCCACGGATCCACAAGTCAGTAGGTCGGCAAATGCTCCCTTCAACTCCAAGTCCTCAATCCAAGAGCTTCATGCTCGCAGGCAGGGATACCATTAGCAGCTTCGCCCTGCCAGCATCCCAAACAAGTGCATGCATTTTCCTACTGACATAAAATTCACGGTCAGGGCCAACCTCACTGCCCCATTCTCATCTAAAAGGAATTTGGCCAAGGACGGTGTCACTGGAATTAAGCTTCCCATGTGGTCCAAGAGGTAAAAAGTTCACAGACTCAGCTGCAAGTTACATCCTGTTTGGCACTGCGGGAAATCACTGGGTTTAGGAACTTATTTCTCACCCTGAACCTCTTTCAGGAAATGATGTTGCCCTTTTTGATGCCCTGGCCACAAAATGCAATGTGGATTCCCCTGCGCTGTAGTTCTGCCACCTTCTCAGAATTAAACCTGATGGGAAGAACACCAGTCTTATCTTACTGGAAAAATAACAACAACAACATACATTTCCTCCTAGGTAAGTCCTGGGAACAATTGAGCATTTCCGAACTCAGTGGAGAGTCCAAAACATGCATGGATGCCAGTATGTGAAGATCAGCTCATGCCATCTCATTTCCTTCAGAGATGAAGAAAGCTTGGCGCAGAGCAGGCACTCATGTGCTGCATGGCAATCACTTTCAGAACACAGGCCAATGCTTTTCCTTCTGTTTCCGTCAAATGTGATCACTCATGAGTTAAACGCAGGGAAGGCCTTCTTCTTGTGTCCATAACCAGCATTTCTGGCCAAGCTTGACATTTCTGGCTTTCACAATACATGTAGTAGTTAGTACATGACAGGAAACACGACCTGGTGTAACAAGTTTCATTTGACCATTTATTGAGTATTTTTGAAAAACGCTACTCCTTCCCTTCGAATCAAAGAAGGTAACAGAAACCTGAGTAACCTCACTGGTGATGGGTCTTGTGCATCTGAAGACTCTAAGCTTCGTTCATTCACCCCTTGAACAGCACGCCTTTATCAGGCAGGTGCCATGTGCTAGAGACGGTGCCTTTTTCCATGGCCTCTGCCTGAACAGTGATCTCCTCCAGCATCTGAGTCATAGTGTTCTGCATATGCTCAGCTCTTAGAACTGCACCAATACAGAGCAAGCACCAAGCAAATGCTTGTTTAATTAATTGAATTTGAATGAATAAATGATACATGATGTTTGTCTTTGTGACCCTTTCCCAACCCTGGGTCCTGTTAGTTCTGGGATCCTGCTCCAGCTCCAGCACATGCCCTACCATTGGTGCAGGCAGCTGGAGATCCTGAGCAGAAATTCTTGCTTTGTTCCCTGAGGATGTGCAGGGCCACCCTCGGGTTGGTAGGATCCCCTGAACAACCCATCTACAGAGCACTCCAAATATCTCACCAGAAGGCTTGCTCCAGACCTTGGTCTCTACTCCGAGCGTCCTGCAGTCCTGGGGGACTGAATCCCATTCTTGAAAGCCCCTCCCAAATCTCATGTCCTCACATTTCGAAATACAATCACGCCTTTCCAACAGTTCCCCAAAGCCTTAACTCATTCCAGCATTAACCTGAAAGTCCAAGTCCAAAATCTCATCTGAGACAAGGCAAGTCTCTTCAGCCTATGAGCCTGCAAAATCAAAAGCAAGTTAGTTACATCCAAGATACAATGGGAATACAGGCATTGGGTAAATGTTTCCATTCCAAATGGGAGAAGTTGGCCAAAACAAAGTTTGAAACATGGCTGGGCAGTCACTAAATCTTAAAGCTCTAAAATCTCCTCTGATTCCATGTCTCACATCCAGGACATGCTGAGGCAAGGGGTAGGCTCCCAGCTGTCAGTGGATCTACCATTTTGGACTCTGGAGGACGGTGGCCACAGCTCCACTAGGCAGTGCCCCAGTGGAGACTTTGTGTGGGGCTCACATCCCACATTTCCCTTCTGGACTGCCCTAGCAGAGGTTCTCTGTGAGGGCTCTGCCCCTGCAGCAGACTTCTTCCTGGCATCCAGGCATTTTCATAAATCTCAGAAATTTAGGCAGAGGTCCCCAAAGCTCACCTCTTATCATCTGCACATCTGTAGGCCCAACATCACATGGAAGCCACCAAGGTTTTGGGCTTGCACCCTCTGAAGCCATGGCCCAAGCTGGACCTTGGTCTCTTTAGCCACAGCTGGAGCTGCAGTGGCTGGAATGCAGGGCATCAAGTACCAAGGCTGCATAGAGCAGTGGAGTCCTGGGCCTGGCCCATGAAACCATTTTTCCTTCCTAGGCCTCCAGGTGGGAAATGGGAGGGGCTGTTGCAAAGATTTCTGACATGCCCTGGAGATATTTTCCCCACTGTCTTGGCTATTAACATTTGTCTACTTGTTACTTAGGCAAACTTCTGCAGCAAGTTTGAATTTATCCCCAGAAAATAGATTTTTCTTTTCTACTGCTCGGTCAGACTATAAATTTGCCAAATTTTTATGCTCTGCTTCCCTTTTAAACATAAGTTCAAATTTCAAATCATCTCTTTATGAATGCATATAACTGTACACTTTCAGAAAAAGCCAAGTCACCTCTTGAATGCTTTGCTGCTTAGAAATTGTTTTCGGCCAGGTATCCTAAATCATCTCTCTCAAGTTCAAAGTTCCACAGATCTCTAGGGCAGGGACAAAATGCTACCAGTTTCTTTATTAAAGCATAGCAAAAGTGACCTTTGTTCCAGTTCTCAACAAGTTCCCCATCTCCATCTGAGACTGTCTCAGCCTCGACTTCATTTTCTATATCACTATCAACATTTTGGTCAAAGCTATTCAACAAGTCTCTAAGAAGTCTCAAACTTTCCCACATCCTCCTCTTTTCGACCGAGGCTTCCAAACTGTTCCATCCTCTGTCTGTTACCCACTTTCAAATTTGCTTCCTCATTTTCAGGTTATTTTTTTTTATAGACACCCCACTCCTGGTACCAATTCTCTGTATTACTCTGTTCTCATACTGCTATAAAGATACTGCCTGAGACTGGGTAATTTGTAAAGAAAGGAGACTTAATTGACTCAAAGTTACACATGGCTGTGGAGGCCTCAGGAAACTTACAATTATGAGAGAAGGCAAAGGGAAAGCAAACTGTATCTTACATGGTGGCAGGAGAGCGAGAGTAGGGGATACTGCCAAACACTTTGAAAACCATCATCTATCATGAGAATTATCTCACAATCATGAGAACAGCATGGGGAAAACTGCCTCCATGACCAAATCATGTCCCACCAAGCTCCTCCCTTAACACATGAGGATTACAGTTTGAGATGAAATTTGGATGGGAACACGGGGCCAAACCATATCATTAATGTTTTAGTTTACCTCCCAGAACCTAATATGTTGGCATTTTAAAAAAATCATTATGTAGATCTAGATTATAAAATTATGAGTAGATTCACTCTAAGATGCAAGGGCAGTATATTTGATGGCTACAGATGCAGCATAGGGTCTTTTGATGCCAAATGTCACACAGGTGGACTTAGAGAAGAATGAAAGGGTGAAGACAAATGATGTAAAAAAGTGGACAAGTGAATGATCATTGTACTAGTTAAGGTACCACCAGCTGCCTACCACGTCTCAGAGACCACCCAATAGACGATCCCTCACTGAAGACGTTGTGTAATACTGAGGCCCCTGGTCCATGGCTGGAGTGGACCTGCTCACTCCACTGTCTTCACTGAGCTTCCCAGGGCTAAGTGGGATGTCAACATTCAAGAACCAGTCAAGGAAAAGGCAGAGAGGATGCAGGAGTTATAAAGCAGCCTCCTGGCCACACCTAACTGCAAGGAAAGCTGGGGAACATCATCTAGCTGTGTGCCCAGAAGGAAAAAGGAAGGTGCAAGGCTCAGTCTAGAGCCTTCGCCACAGTCACTGACAGAGTCTGCACTCTGGACTGAATATTTGAGATAGTCTTAGGTTAAATTATGCCACTGTGTTCTGTGTGGAAAAATCCTTTACCCTACTACAAATACTCAGATCCCGGTTGCCTGATAACACGGTTCTTTTGTTGATGGCACTAATTCTGTGCGACAGCCATGCTGTGTTGAAAACAATGATGGACTCAATTCTAGTCATGGCTGAGTCTTACTATCTCATGACCCTGAGCAAGATCCTCTCTTCTCTGAGCCTCAGTTTCTTCATCTGCAAAAGTCAAGATCATGACACCTGGATCAAATAGATGAAGGAGAGCAAGGCATTTTGTAGGAAGTGGATGCTATGCAGAATAGGAGAAATACGAATTTTACATTTTATCATGGTTACTACTGTGTGGGAGATACAGGTTAAATGCAGCAGAAATGATCAGCAGCAATGAGTGATTCTATTAATGCCGATTGATATATTAATATCTCCACTACTTAGTACCCAGGTGATATGGTTTGGCTCTGTGTCCCCACCCAAATCTCACCTTGAATTGTAGTAATCCTCATGCATCAAGGGTGGGAGCAGGTGGAGGTAATTGTATCATGGGGGTTGTTCCCCTATGCTGTTCTCATGATAATGAGTGAATCTCATGAGATCTGATGGTTTTAGAAGTTTCTGGCACTTCCCCTGCTCGCACTCATTCTCTCTCCTTCCACCCTGTGAAGAAGTGCCTTCTGCCATGATTGCAAGTTTCCTGAAGCCTGTCCAGACATGCAGAACTGTGAGTCAATTAAATCTTTTTTCTTTATAATTTACCCAGTCTCAGGTATTTCTTCACAGCAGTGTGAGAACAGACTGATACACCGGGTATTTAAACTGATAAAGCTTATGTTGATCCCAGACAAATTTCCAGTGTGGATTATTATACTAGTAATTTGGGAGTTGTCATAAAAGGGGGTATGATCCATGAAAGACAATTTGTTTCCATTAAAAGCCAATCCCAACAGTTTAAACTTTCACTCCCTTTTTTCCCCCAAAGCCACATGAAATTGTTATTTTACTGATACTACATATCAAAAATAGCTCCACAAACTCAACAAATCAAATTGCTTTCATGTTTCTACTTTTGGACTCCCACCCTCTCTGACTGCATGCATATAAACACACAATTCTGGCATAATGAAATTCTTGTGATTACAAATATATATAGCTTTTTGGAGACAGAATCTTACTCTGTTGCCCAGGCTGGAGTGCAGTGGCAAGATATCTTGGCTCACTGTAACCTCCGCCCCCCATGTTCAAGTGATCCTCCTGCCTCACCTGCCTCAACATTCCCAGGAGCTGGGTTACAGGTGCACTCACCATGCCTGGCTAATTTTTTTTTTTTTTTTGTATTTTTAGTAGAGATAAGGTTTTGTCATGTTGGCCAGGCTGGTCTCAAACTCCTGACCTCAGGTGATCCACTCATCTTGGTCTCCCAAAGTGCTTGGATTACATGCATGAGCCACTGCCCCTAGCCTTGGAAATAATTTTAAATACCAAACACAAAGTGTGTGTTATCAAATAAAAAATGGCAATGACAATGTTAGTGACAGCAGGATAGTCCACTTAGTTTTTATATCATCATTCACCAAGCTCCTTATTGTAATAGTACCTGCTTTCCACATGAATATGTAATATGGCGTTGAGTACAGACCAGGAGCACTTTTGCTCTTGAGAATTTCTTCCAGAATGGCATTACTCAGTCAAAAGAAATGATCCTTTATGTGGTTCTTGGTCAATAATACCATGTTGATCTCCAAAAATATTCCTACCAATTTGCATAGTTACATTTAATATAGGCCTGTGCTTATTTCACTACAACCGTGACAGCATTGGGCTTTGCGATTTCCTATTAATTGATTGATATAACAGATGTTAAGTGCTGCCTTAAGATCTAAAACAAAGTTTTTAAATTTTTTTTTAGAATATAATACATTTAGCTTATTTTAAAAGAAGTATAAAGTACAGATATGCAAGGAGAACAAAACAGAAGCTACCTGCAATTCCATCTTCTAGAGATAGTCCATGATAATAACCTCCTTCCAGAATTATTCCTATGCACATTCATAAGGATACAACAGAATGTGCTTATCTAAATGACTATGCATGGTTGTGTACTAAATACCGGATTTTAGCCTCTTTTTTATTTAAAGTATCCTAAGCATATGTTTTGAAACTGTCAGAAAATATATATCTGTAAAATCCATGTTGTAGGACATTCAACTTTGTCTGAAGTCTTATTTAAAAACTCTAATTAATCAGTCTTATACCTAAGCTTTTTGCTGACATTCTTAATGTTTCCTTAGCATAAATCATTGCAGTCGGATTTCCGTGTGAAAGTACTTTTGATGCACATTGACACGTTTCTGTTGAGAAAATTTGCACCATTCCATGAAGCTCTCTTCTCCCAGACCTCGTCAGAAGTGAATGCTATATGCCTTTAATCTTTTCCAACCTGATGCATGAAAAACACATCCATTTTTAAGTTTGCATTTCTTTGGTTACTGATCAAAATTAAATCTTTTCAATGCTTTTAGCCATGTGCGTTTATTATTGCATGAATAACTTATTCTCACTCCCTTATCATTTTGAGAAACCTCCTATTAAGCAAAAGATCTCAATTATTTGTCATATATACTACAAATACTTCCAATGTGTTTTTTACTTTTAGATTGTTATGGGGTTATTTTTAACATCTAGATGCTTGTAATTTCTGAGTTTGAAGAAATCAGTGAACGTTTTCTTTGTTTACTCTGATTTTGATATTATGCTTAGAAAGGCCACATTCAGTCCCAGATGTTTTTTAACTAACATTTTTTTTCTAGCTATTTAAAATTTTTCATTATTTTATGATTTCATTTTAAAAGAATCTTTCTATCCTTAATCCAGCTGGAATATATTTGGCTCATCAACTGAGATAAAGATCTAAGCTAAACAGTTAACCAATTATCTCATCACCGTATTGAATGATTCATCCTTTCAGCAGTTACTTGAAATGCCATTCATGTAAGAGAATAAATTTGCACTTTTTTTTTAACCTGGGGTGACCTGATACCCATCTTCAAATAGTTTGATGCCTCTGACAGGGAAGGAGGATTAGACAGGTCCCATGTGGCCCAAGAAAGTGAAATTGGAGCATAGATGGAAGAAGATGACCTTCAATGTGAGGCAGAGAAGAGCTAAGTCATTCATCAGGTGGATGACACAAGGGAATGGTCTGTTCTTCAAATGACCACCGTGGCAGCAGTCTCCCCGTCCCAGAACAGACCTAAAAGAGCTCCCCTAGGCATTTGGGGAGGATAGTTGTATTGAGGGGCTTCCTAATTCCCCTCCAATCCTGAGAGTCCCTGATTCTATCAACCCAGGGCAAGCTAGGACACAGAAAATTCCATTTCCACAATGTGGCATTAGAAATAAACCCAACACTGATGATGGCTTGAACAAATCAAAACCAACAGACCTTTCCTAGAGGGCCATACAGAAGCAGCAACTCAGTGAACTGGTGATCTTGGGGCATCCGGTTCACACCGGGCACCCTTAACCCAACTGAGCCCAGTGTGAGAACCCAGTCCCAGAGGAGGAGATTGATGGCAGGCGTCCACCCTGTGCGTGGTGAGGGACTTCGGTATCTGGGAAACTATTTGCTCTGTTTATTTTGGACTCGAAACATTGCATCTTGTTTGTGTGTAGTTGTTTGGTGACAGAGAAAAATTAGGAAGTCTAAATTTAACAAATGCTAAATATATGATGGTTCCAATGAAAACTATGGCAGTTATTTTCCCACCTGGTATAAACGTGTGGGAAATAATACCCCCAGGATCCCACGGACAAAAAGAATGTTTTTTTTTTTAAACTTTGGAGTTATTTTTGGGAGGAGCCTGACATTTCCTGCATTAATCGAATATGGTCAGAGTTATCTCATCTGTTTAAAGGGCATGACACTTGGTCCCTAAAAGTTGAAAAGATGAGGCAGAATGTCTTTAGTTGGTGTTCTCAGCACACACCAAGTGGGGCTGGCCACTGGTACTATGAGAAAGAAAAGCAGCCCCAGCCCATGCCTCCCTCATGTCACCTTGTAAGGGCACAGCTCTGGGAGCCTTCGGGAACTCTCTTGTGCCAGGGGTGAGATCATGGGAGCTGAGCCTTTGGCCTGACTGAGTGCCCATTGAGACGTTTGCCTACATCCAGGATAGAAAATAGGGGAAGAAGTGCCTGCACACCATGATGGGCAGCACTGCCCGGCACTGTCCCGGTACTACCTGAACTGTTCACACCAGGGGCCAGGGAGGGCCAGGAGCCTGGTCTAGAGGTCCGTCCTGATTCCAAGTGGACCGGTCATTGTCTCCTGGGTGGCCGCAGAACACAGTGGTCAGGACGCTGAACCTACAAGGCTGCGAGGGCTTGTGGACAAGCTACCTATCCTTTATCCTCTTTCACTTCCAATTTCCTCATCTGCTCCCTGGGATGATGATATGTAGCACCCGCCTGGAGTTCCCGTGAGGGTTCAGGGGCTCCTCTTTCTCTCTCAAACACACTCTCATGCACGTGTTTATGTATAAGTGCTTCATCTTAGTGTTTATTCAAAATATGTGCCATATGCTGGTAAGTGATGAGGACAACGGCCCTGCTGGGAGCCCCCTCTGGTTACGTGGAGTCCCCTCCCCAGCTGTGTGATTAGCCATCCCCTGGGCATCTGCAGGTCTGAGGGATGACGGAGACCATTCTCAATGGCTTAAGTGCTCCAGAAATGGAAGCAGCAATTTGTAGTTCATGCTTTCCTGAATTTTTCTCTCATTTGTTTTCTTTGACCAACAGTTTAAAGGAAATAAGCTCTGAGGTCTGACTACATGGAGACGAGGAGAAGCAGGCTGGAGCAGAGGCCTGAGTGGGCTGTGGTGAGAGGCTGCTGTGCTTGTCTGCCCTGGGCGTGAGTTCAGACCTGAGCCAAAGACTCACAGCTAGAAGGGGTGAGGAAATGCTGTCTCTGCAGGAAAGGATGGCAGGGCAGTCTTCATCCATCTCCTTCTAGACTTTATCAGGTACATTCCCAGTGACTCCAGAAGTGAGATATCAATTTGAGTAATAGCCAAAAGAAAGTCAGGTAGCAAACACACAAAAGCCTGCCTCGGTGGCTGGCGTGTGGCTCTCTGACTCGATCTGTGGTTCCAGGCAGTGTGTGCTGGTCTCCTCTCTTGTGCCAGACCTGCTCCCACTTGGGTCCAGTTCCCACTCCATCCTGGCTTCTTCTGCCTCTCGCCTCTGAACTCGTGGGTTTGCCCCTGGTCCGCCCCAGCTTGTGACCTCAGCTCCTTGGAGACAACAGTATGGTGGCTGGGACCTCATGAGCCCCCTTCTGGGGTTGCCCGATGAAATACAGGACTCCCAGTTAAATGTGAATTTCAGATACTTGCGACATATTTATGCTAAAGAGTGATTCGTGTTTATCTGAAATCGGCATTTGCTGAACACCGGGTATTTTTATTTGCTAAATCTGGCAGCCTCTTTGCATGGGGCTACTTTGCAGGGTAGGCCAGCTCTCCCAATCTCTGGGACACAGCCCCACCATCCAATGTGCAAGGGTGGGCTTCACTCCGTCACAAGCCCACCTCTCTCTTGGCCCCTTTCCTGTGTCCAGGAAAATGATTGGCCTGTATATAGCAACCTCTCCTCTGTCGAAATGCAAGGGAGGTTTTACTTCTAGCACACATTCACTCCATTCCCAGGGGCATTCTACCTCCAACTTGGCAGAAAATCAGCCATGGCTCTTGCCCAGGTAACTGACACATTTTTATTACAAATGTGCTATGTTCCAGGCAAATAGCTGAGTTTGAGGGGTCTGCATGGCCCACATTTCCCCATATCCTCCTTAAGAGCTCAAGCTTTCCAATTTTTTTTACAGGTATGGGGCCAGGTTTTCATCTCACAGACAGGAATTCTCCCCAGGATTTAGGGTGTTCCCACAGAGCTCTGGATAAATGGGAATCTGGCCCACAAAAGAGGAAAACCAGCCTGGTGGGGGCTGCTTGACCTATGAAGGTGCAAACCCACAAAAGAAGAGAGAATAGACTTAAGAAAAAGTGTTTGCTCAGAGGCATTCCCACTGAGGCTGCAAATTACTTATAGAGCCATCAGGAACTGGAGGTTGAAGGAGGATGCAGCTGAACCTCCGTCCACCGGTCCCGTGATGAGGGTTAGCAGGGGGCGAGTTGAACAGATGTTGTCCATTAATGCAAATAATAAATGGGGAGCCAGCACATCAGCTCTGTGACACCTGTTGCAGAAATCAGTCTGGCAAGAAGACTTCTGTAGGCATGCTTCACCCACAGAATTTATATTTAGACTAGCACGTGAAAGATCTGAGGCCAGACACACAGAAGCAGGCAAGATGGAGATATTGTGTATATTAGAGTCACATCAATTTTCTGATATCCAGGGGGACAGACTCACAATCCACTGCTGTGGGCCTAATGACAGGTGGCTTTATTTCTGCTGGGGAGGACAGAAGTGGATCTGGAGAGGTGTGTGTACATTCACAGGCAACAAAGCAGAAAATTGACCAAAGAAGGGGTCCATTCCATGGGTTCAGAACGGTCTTCTGTTTAAAAAAAAAAAATCAAAGTTTCCAAGAATTTTTTAAGAATGGGGAAAAGGAGGAGGCAAGGTCTTACCAAGTAAAGCTACACAAAGTCTTTATTCATCTGATAAATATCCTGTGAATAAATATTTAGTTTTCTACAGGAAAAATTAAAGCCAGAAAGCACTTTTGTGGTGAGAGGCAGGACTCTGTTTGGTGGTTGGTCAGAGAGTGGGTGACTCAGGCCCATGGGGCACACCAGGGTGCCTCTACTTCCAAATTAAAGTGCCTAACCTATAGACTTTCATGTGGAAGCATCTACCTTCTGCAGTGCTGGATGCACCTCGGGTTTATGAGTGCTCAGAGGAGTGTGGAGATGCATCAAGAGCCCATTAAAATGCCAAACACACCCATGGCAGTAGAGAGGAGCAGGGCTTCTCTCGTGCCAGCTCCACTGTGGTCTACAGTTGGAACCCAAAGCTCCAAAGGAGACAGGCTTTGGGTGGGCACCCTTCTCTCCTCAACAGCTGTGCTTTCTGGTCTGGGTCCCAGGGAGGTCCCTCGGCTGCATCAGAGCATCATTGTCCCCTTCCAGACTTTCAGCCAGACTCAGGAGAGAGTCCTCCACTTTGGAAAACTGATGTGGAAACCATTCTGAATTTGCAATAACTACCCTGTTTTTATTATAAACATTCAGGGCCTGTATTAGTCAGCCTGGGTGTCACAATGTTACAGGATCTTTGGGGTGTTGATTTTCGCACTGGGAACTTCTGTGGCCATGGTGCCCTTGCCCAAGCTCTTGTCCTAAGTCCGGGAATGAGGTATGCAGACAAGTGAAGGGTGAACAAAACGAAGACGGGTTTTATGAGTGTTACAGCAGTTCAGAGGAGACCTGCAGAGGGCAGCTCCTCTCTGTAAACAGGTAGTCAGTGGAGTGTTCAGTTCTCAGCAGAGAGGAGACCCTGGAGAAGGTAGCTCCTCTGCAACAGGTTGTCCCAATATCCACAGATCTCAGTGGAGAGGAGGCCCTGGAGAGGGTAGCTCCTCTGCAATAGGTTGTCCCAATGTCCATAGCTCTCAGTGGAGAGGAGGCCCTGAAGAGGGTGGCGGTGACTCTTTTCTGCCAGCAGGTCACCTCTGCAGCTCTCAGTGGAAAGGAGGCTCTAGAGAGGGTGGCTCCTCTCTGCTGGCAGGTTGTCTGTCTGCAGCTCTCAACACAGTGGATATTCCTCTTCATCTGTCTGTCCTCTGCCCTACTCTGGCTAAGGCCCTGGGCTTTTATGGACCTCAGAGGGAGAGAGGCCAGGCAGCAGAGCAGACACTCCTGAGCCTGCAGGGATGGGGGGCTTTTTCCTAGGGCCCCTGAGGGTGTAGGCTACAGAGACGCCAGGGTCATATGCCTGGGAGGGTGGCCACAGCTGCACCCGGGAGCTCCCACCCTGACAACTTAGAAGGGGTGGGGCTCCTGCTTGTTCCTGTCTGTTTCCTGCTCCCGGAAGCAGGAGGCCCATGTCTGCAGCTGTAGGTCTGCACCCAGGAGTGCAGGTCCTGCCTGTTCCTGGCCCCCGGACAAGACCACAGGAAAGCTCAAATCCACAGCCACAGTTTGGGTGGCTGCAGCGACACCAAGGGAGCTCCCACTCCAACTCAGAAGGAGCAGGGCCCCCACTGGCTCCATGAAGTGTGAGGCCCCAGCCACACCTCCCTGCTGCAGCCAGTGTGATGGCAGCAGCCACTGCCATCAATAACAAAGGACCACAGACTGGGGGCTTAAACTATATGTGTTTATTTGCTCCTGGTTCTGAAAGCTGAACCTTCTAGATCACAGTGTTGTCAGGGCTGGTTTCTTCTGAGACCTTTCTTCTTGGCTTGTAAATACCACCTTCTCCCTGTGTCCTCACATGCTCTTTCCTCTGCATGTGCCTGGGTCCAAATCTCTTCTTAAAAGCACGCCAGGCATATTGGATTAGGGCCCACATTAGACTTTATTTTACCTTAATTACCTCTGGAGAGTCAAGAGCTACTCACATTCTGAGCTACCGGGGGTTAGGACTTCAACATGTGAATTTGGTGGGATGCAATCCAGGCCGTCACAGAGCCACACTGCCCTTGTGAGCAACTGCAAGGCAGTACATTCCCAGGTCAGTAGTTAAACATCCTGCATTGTGTTCAGAAACAGCCCCATTTCAACCCTCTGGAACTGGGGATAAAAACTCCTTTCTGAGTGGGCACGGTGGCTCACTCCTATAATCCCAGCACTTTGGGAGGCTGAGGCAGGTGGATCACCTGAGGTCAGGAGTTCGAGACCAGCCTGGCCAACATGGTGAAACCCCTTCTCTATTAAGAATACAAAAATTAGCCAGGCATGGTGATGCATGCCTGTAGTCCCAGCTACTTGGGAGGCTGAGGTAGGAGAATTGCTTGAATGTGAGAGGCGGAGGTTGCAGTGAGCTGACATCATGCCATGGCACTCTAACCTGGTGAAAGAGTGAAACAAACAAAAAACCTCCTTTCTTTAAACAAGGTAAGGAGGTCAAATGCGTAGCCCTGGAGTGCATTCATTAAATCTGCAGTAGCTACTAGAATCAGAAGAGGAGAAGGTCATGGTGGGCTAATGGGGTAAGCAGAGAGAAGACTTAGGACTCACCTGGCCTGAATGTCTACTGAACTGGATAATCAAAATTGAGAGAGAAGGAGGCAAAAGGGTGAGGGTTCAGGAGGGCTGATGGCAGGAGAGGGAGGGGTCAGTGCTCCCTGGACATGAGGGCACCCTCTGGCTGTAGCAAATGCCCCTGAGGGCTGGTCTCCTTCCAAAGGTTGGGGACGGCTTGCCTTGGCTATTCCTCACGTCTGGAATGTTCTTGGCCCAGATCTCTGTGAGGCCAGCAGCCTGTCTTTTAGATAACAGCACCAAAGTTCCTGTGCTGAGACTCTCATGGCTGCCCTACATCAACTCTCTGCCCTGCTCTGCCCTAGAATATGGACCTGTGTGGGCTGGGCTTGCAAATGTACCCAAGATTTAACTCTTTAGGTATGGGGAGATGACAGACACAGATACAACTGCCTTGAAAGAAGCATTTATTGCTTAATCAATAGGTGTGGGCATGCCATGCCAGGCTGCACAGGGCCATTGGGAAAGGACCAGGTTCATTCAGGAGGCAGAGAGAGCCACAGGAAGGCAGGGACCAGAGCCTTTACTGTGGTTTTCTTGGGAAGGAATGGGCCAGGTAGACTAGACATGCTGGGCAGGCTTGGGATAGGGCAGCTTGAAGAATTTGGGGCAGAGGGTGGGTCTGAGATGTAGGGGTGGTCCCCAGTTGTCTCATCCCTGTTCCTAGGGTGCTTTAGGGCAGGTGGAATATTGGCTTGGTGCGTGTGAGTTAGACCAAGGAGGTGGCTGGGGCTAGGGACTCTGAATTGGTTGATTTGCATTTGAAAGGCACGCTCTGTGAGCAGGCAAGTTGCTTGCCGTTTCTAGGAATTTGCTATCCTGAGGAGGGGCAGTTCCTCCCTGTGTCCGCCAGATCCCAGGATGTCAAAGCGTTATAAAATATAGAAGATACGAAGCATGATGAACATGGCTGCAACCATGGGCTTCTGTCCCTCTGGCTTTTGCAGGGATAGGGGTAGGGGTATCGGAGGGGTAGGGGTGTAGGAGGAGCGCTGTAGGAGATGAGAGAACGGGAGCACACCTGGGGCAGTCACTGTCCTGCCCCCACCCTGGCTGGCTGTGTTGCTTCACTGAGTTACTACTGCTCCAGGGTGGGCTTTGCAGCTCAACTTTTTCCTTGGTTTCAGCCCCTCCTCATCTCTCCTGGGCTACAGCACTGCTCCTTATGAGCTCCCAAACCCTTCCCACACTTGTCGGGGGAAACTACTTTCAATTCCTCTTTGAATTATCCTAATTTAAGTGTGCCATCTGTGTCCTGTTGGGACTGCTACTAATACCTGAACAGTCCCCAAGGCAGACTCTACAGCCCTCGCAACGGATTCTGGAATTGGGTTGCTCATATATTTGACGACCTCAGGGGTAACCTGCATATTGGGGACATGATTAGCGCAGGGCACGTGCTGGCATCATGATGATCCTATTATCTTCTTATCATCATCAGTGGTGGCATGGGATGAAGTGCAGGTGGAGGACGCTGGGAGATCAAGTGGCTGTGGCACTCGGTTGCCATGGCAGCAATAATGATGATCAGGATTATGGTATCGTGTAGCTGCTGCTTACCACCCAGGGAGCTTGCAGAAGGAGAAAGAAAGGAATTAATGCCGTGAATATTCAATTAAGAGCCTGTGTACAGAGTCTGCTCTCAAGGAGTCCTCTCCTGTGGCTTCAGAGCGGACACGAGTGAGGTTCTAGTTCACATGCTGAGTACAAGGTTGCAGAGTAGAGCACCGATTCAAAATTCAACCCAGCCAGGTCTTGCCAAGGTTAGGGCAATGGGAAAAAAGACTCATGGGGACGGTATGGGCACATTTAGGCAGCTATGGAATGAGGCTATACATTTCCCCAAACCTCCCTTATCAATCTGAGTTAAGGAATATGATGAGAGCAGCCTGATTATTCTAATTCGGGTGTGCACTCTGTTTCCTATTGTCCTACTGGGGCCCTGCCCAGTAGTCATATTTTTTCACAAACACCTTCCTCACCACCTGCTGAAGCGCACTCTCCCTGTCACCCAGTTATTCTCTGTCACCTTACTCTGTTGTTAGTGGCTTTTTGTTTCTATTTCTTATTTATTTTTACCAGTTTAAAAACAATGATCAGGCCTGGTACAGTGGCTCATGCCTGTAATGCCAGCATTTGGGAGGCAGAGGTGGGTGGATCACCTGAGGTCAGGAGTTCGAGACCAGCCTGGCCAATATAGCAAAAAACCCATCTCTACCAAAAATACAAAAATTAGCAGGGCATGGTGGTGGGTGCCTGTAATCCCAGCTGCTGGGGAGGTTGCAGCAGGAAAATTGCTTGAACCTGGGGGCAAGAGGTTGCATTGAGCCGAGATGGTGCAACTGCACTCTAGCCTGGGTGACAGAGGGAGATTCTGTCTCAAAAAAAGAAAAACACTATGTCAAAATGGGTCCCTATTCAGTACGCATCATTTTGTGTCCTGGGTCTCACTGGAACAGCAACTCCCATCAAGCGGCAGATCCTGCTCTGTGAGGCTCACTTGTCTCTCTCTGTGCCTGGAACAGGCTGGGGACAGAGCAGGTCTTCACACACACCATTGAACAACGGAGTAGATAAATGGATGGTATATACATGGTTATGCTCCCTTGATGGATACTCCAAATTCCTCCAAAAGGCCTTTGAAATATTATTTCAACTTTATTGAGAACAGGCACCAGCTTTCCAGTCTTGGAGTGACATGCACAAAGCAAGGTGTTGGAGAAGCTGCAAGAGGGGACTGGAAGGGAATAAGTGAGGTGACGAGTCCACTGCGAGACTTGCAGGCTAATAGTGTGGAAAGAGTTGGGAGATCTATTCAAAGTATGGTGGTGACAGACAGGGACATTTGAGAGACATGCAAGAGAAGAGTGGAAAGGAGGAGATTGAATTGAAAGTTGCAAGAGAGGGGTGGCCAAGAAGATCTGCAGATAGTCCAGTGTGTGACCTGGATGTCTGGCAGGATGGAGGTGCAGTGGGTGGACACATGGCAAGTAGGGACAGGGTCTGCATGGAATCACTTGAGTGCCTTGTCATCATCCTTTTGGTGTTGCCTCTGATTCCAGCCCTAGCAGTGGTGAGGAGACGAACACTGACCTTGATCAGTGTCCTGCCGATGGTAACTCATCTCAAGAGAGCACCGCCCATCCCTAACTTCTCACCCGTATGCCTGCGGAAGCCAGATTGCAATTCATGCCTGGGCACCTCTGAAGTTTATGAGGGCTGATATCTCATGGACCAACCCTCAACCACTGGGAGATGGGAGCTGCTGGATAAATGACTCTGTCTTCTGTCCCCTGGCAGATGATGCAGAGATATTGTATTATCTTCCCATGATGTCCTGGTGATGGGATGGGGAGCTTGATACCACATGACAGTGTGTGTTGCATTGATGGTACTGGCTCTTCCGCCTTCCCTGCTGGCCCTTCATAGCACCTCACTGGCATCTGTGGTTGACTTCCCCAAATAAACTATCTGCACACAGTCCTTTTCTAAAGCTGCATTTTGGGAGGTGGGAAAGAGGTCACATCAGCACAGATCATGTATGTGGGAGATCATGTATTCAGAGGAACTCAGAGTTTGATATTATCCTGACATCTCTACACATGCTGGGTCTAAGATGTGCAATGGATGTGGACTGAACGTCACACACCCCAAAATGAGAGCTGTGGCCAGAAATGGGTGCATTTCCTAAGAGAGAGTATGAGGAAGACAAGAACAGCGAGTGCTAAAAATTGAGTCATGGAGGAAAGGCTACTGGGATTGATTTACCCCAGCATGCATTTTCTGTGTGCCTACCATATACCAGGGATTTTACAATCTACAGGGATTTTGTTTTTGACATCATGGAGCTTACAGTCTGGGGGAAGACGATGACAAACTGATAACAGTCCCCAGAGGTCCATGGGTGGCGTGATGGAGGACAGGATCCCTAGCTTCCCCAAAGATCAAAATCTCCTCCTGAAAGAAATCTTCCCTGACCCCTTACAACCAGCAATGGCCTCCCCTTCCTCTGAAATCCAGCTGCACTCCACATTTAGCCCTTTCTTGGCATTTGTATTAGTCTGTTTTCACACTGCTATAAAGACTGGGTAATTTATAAAGAAAAGAGGCTTAAGTGACTCACAGTTAAGCATGACTGGGGAGTCCTCAGGAAACTTACAGTCACAGCCAGCAGCAAAGGGAAGGCAAGGCATCTTCTTCTCAAGGCGGCAGGAAGGAGAAGTACCAAGAGAAGCAGGAAGAGCTGCTGATAAAACCATCAGCTTTTGTGAGAACTCACCCACCATCATGAGAACGCATGGGGGAAATTGCCCCTTGATCCAACTACCTCCACCTGGTCTGTCCCTTAACACGTGAGGATTATGGGGATTACAATTCAAGATGAGATTTGGGTGGGGGCACAGAGCCAAACCATATCAGAATTTTTCACATATGGCTCTCTGCTGTTTGCTTTCTTCTCTGCAGGCCTCATCTTATTGATCAAGTAGATGGCAAGCTCCTTGGTTCCTGCTCAGGTCTTACAGGTTTTGTCCTTCACTGGTTCTCCCTATCCTGCCACCACCTTGACCTTCATCTTGCCCTACCACGTGCTGTAGCGCATGAGCACTTCATGGATCTTTGCATGATCTATTGATAAATGCACCAGCAGGGGGAAAGAGAAAGAAAAAAATCCACAGAGATGGGGTGATCAGAGAATGAGGAGGGAACCAGGCCGGGAGAGATACACCATAATGACTGGGGTGGGGGAAGGCTCGGAGAGGGAGGGTGTCAGGTGCCTCCCATGTAAAGAGGATGCATTTGCAGAAGAGGTCACAGGTCTAGATCCACAAATCCCCATGGCCCTGCCTGAAGTTTCTCTCCTTTCCCTAGCTGATATCACCCCCATACCTGTGGTTTACCACCCTGTATGAGTTGGTGACTCCCACCTTAACACTCTAGCCACAGCACATTCCAAAACTTCAGATCAACATGAACAACCACTTCTTGGGCACACCTGGACATTTCACAGGGACTTCAGATTTCACCTCCTCCAGGAAGTCTTCCAAGATTCCCCACTTCCCAATAGAGTCATTCACGCTTTACCTTTATGTTGCACACATCACAGCACCTTATTTGCTGTATGTCTGTCTGCATACCCAACTGTGAGCGTCTCAAGGGCAGGAGTGTTTTACCACTGTGTAGCTCCCCCACACAGCCAAGACTTATTAAAGAATTATTGAACAAAACCATGAATGTGAAGTGTTGTAGTGAATGGGAAAAGAAATAGAACATTAATCTGAGGGGTCAACTAAATTGGCCATTGCTTTACCTAAAGCATAGAGCTATGCAGATATAAATGAAAAGTAAAAATGGTCATTGAACAGGAAGGAACACGAGAGGAGGGAGACCACTTGGGAATTTCATCCAGCAGTTCAAAGCGATCCCATGCGCAGCAGTTGGAGCGGAGGTTTTATCTCCGTATACGCTGGCGGGAAACGATGCATCGTCTCCCTTTGTGACATGAAATTTCATTTCAGCTCAGCCTCATGTGGCTCCTCCTCCTGCAGCCCTTCCCTGCTTCCTCTCTTCCTGGCGCTGCACAAGCAGATGGGAGTCTTGAGCAGCACCGCAGCCCTCGGAGGTGATTAGAGCAACTCCTACTCCTCTCATTTTAGCGAGGATGGTCTCAAGGTCCCAGTGTTCCTGAGCCAGAACCGGACCTGTCATTTCCATGTAATGAAATACTTCCCTCCCTTGAAGAGTGCTGGCTTCCAAATCATCGGCGAGCTGATTGGACCCATTTGGCTTTGCTACATCCAATGAAAACAGGCATGGGGACCCCATTCTCCTTTGGAGAATGTTCCAAATCCCAGTCCAACCCTTCACTTTCTGATTCCTGGGTCAGTGCTTATGGACCTTGGTGATAAGCAGCTTAACCCTCTAGTCTCGAAATCCATGATGTTATCGTTCCAGTGAGATAATACGCATAGGAAGTGCCGGGGGCCTGCCTGCCAACGCAGGGTGATGAAATCTGTGAATCCAAACAAGTTCCCATGGGCGACTATTGTGAAGACTGTCTAAAAAAAAAAAAAAACCGAGAGTGAGCCCACTTTATGGAATTGCTGACAGGCAGTTACAAAAGTAATAGGCCTGCTGTTTCTTTGCTTTCAATAGTTTGTAATCGGCCTCCCTTGCATGGGATCAAACTAGCATTCAGATGTAGCCGACAATAAATAGCCATGTGAGTGCCATTTTTACCTTTTCAGCGTTGTGTAGACAGCCATGAAATAAAATATACCTGCCGGCCTGGTCCCGTGGACCTAGCCGAAGGGGTGTGCCGGGTGATGCGAGCAGCCCGGAAGAGGTCAGCTCCAGGGAGGTCTGGCAGTCTCCGTGGTGACATCTCAAATGACACTGGGGTCAGGGAAGGTCACACTTAAGCACAATAAAGCGGGGCTGCCAAGGTCCCCAGGAGCAGGTCAAAGCGAACCCACTGTGCAGGGAAGACCTGCCAGGTACAATCCAGGAAAAACAGCAGCCAAGTCAGCTACAGCCCCTGACGCTTTTCCACTCCTTTCCATGGGAATCTGTGTTTGTTTGGGAATTTGTTTCCCCCTAACTCCTCAGCTCTGGCTGCCTGCTCAAAAGACCCCAGTGCATAAATGTAGACATGGCGCATATCCATAATTCCATTTGAAAGTGGCTTGGCCGTTCCACTGGAGCTCCCAAGGCCTCTGTAGCAGCCGCGTCCACAGCTGTGTCTGCAATGGGCTGGGCCACCCCAGCCTTGTGAAGGGCTCGTTTTTCGATCTATGACACCTTGCTGAGTGTATCAGTTAATGCTTATGCCTCAGGAGGCATCTTGCATTTACATGTATTATTTTATTTAATATTGGCAACTCCGTAAGCTTGGTATGATCATCCCCATTTTACAGATAGGGAAACTGAATTCACAGAGGTTAAGAAACTTGCCCAAAGTTACCCAAGCATATGTGGCAGAGCTGGGATTACACTCAGATGCGTCTTAAGCCAAAGCATCTGTTGCCTCCACAGCAGGTGATACTGTCCTGCATTTCTGGGGCTAACCACCCCATTCTTTCTAAATTCACAGGCAGCTCTTCTGAGGAACTCACCCAAGTTCCAGGCTTTCTCAGAACTTTGAATGTCTCTGATGTCGTGTAGGAAATTGAGGCAAGGAAGTTTGCAAGATAACATAGCCGCTTGATGTAATCAACTTAGCTATTCATCTTAAAATCCCAAAGCAGTGATTTGATGGGTACAGTTTGATGACTAGATAGCCAACAGTTATCTTAATGAACTGATGGGGTTACCTGATTAGTGGCCACTGAAAATAGTTAAGCCACTTGTTTTTTGTTTTGTTTTTTTTTAGAGACAAGGTCTCACTCTGTCACCCTGGCTGGAGTGCAGTGGTGTTTCATGGTTCACTGCAGCCTCAAACTTCCAGGCTCAAGCGATCCTCCCACTTCAGCCTCCCGACTAGCTGGGACTGCAGGCAGACACCACCATGCCTGGCTAATTCATTGTATTTTTCTTTCTTTTTTTTTTTTTTTTTTTTCTTTGTAGAGACAGGGTCTCACTATATTGCCCAAGTTGGTCTCCAACTCCTGGGGTTAAGTGATCTGCCCGCCTCGCCCTTCCTAAAGTGCTGGGATAACTGGCATGAGCCACTGTGCCCAGACAAGCCAACTGTTACATTATTGGAAGATGTAATGAAAATATTAATTTCTATAAGGCATGCTGTCGAAGGAAAATGCAACCCAGGTTAACACTGCTTCCGCTGTACTCTCTGAAAGGCACCGGGAAGGGCCCTGCACACTCCCTGCCTCATCCTCCTTCTCCTCTATGGACCCAAGATGTTCAGGGGTGCCCACAGACCTCCCGGCACTACAGACCATGCTGCCTCTGCTCCCCTCTTCTGCCTCCTTGGCACACCCTTCCTCTGGGCCTGCCCAGAAGATACTCACCCTTCAGTGCTCAGCCTGTGCTGCTTCTCCAGGCAGCTCCCCTGACACCTGGGCTCTCCTGTGTTTCCAGAGTCACCCCTCCCCACTGGGCACACCCCTGTCCCTGCACATACCATGAGTATGAGTTCCCTGTCACTGCTGACACAATCCATCACACGTTTAGAGGCTTAAAACATGCACATTTATTATTTTACGGTTCTGGAGGGCAGAGTCCAAAATGGGTGTCACTGGGCTAAAATCAAGGCATCCACCAGGCAGTGTTCCTCCCGGATGGCTCCAGGGGGAATCCATTTCCTTGCCTTTTTCAGCTTTTGGAGGCTGCCATCATTCCTTGGCTCATGGCCCCTTCCTCCATCTGCACAGCCAGCAGTGGCTGGTCCAGTCCTCCTCACATGGAGTCACTCCAACGCCTGCCTCTGTCACTGTGTCTCCTTCTTTGACTCACTCCCTTGCCTCCCACTCATAAAGACCCTTATGAGCACATTGGGCCCACCTGGATAATCCAGGCTTAGCTTTCCCTCTCAAGGTCCTTGATTTATCACATGTGCACTGTTGCTTTGTCATGTAGGGTAACATAGTCACAGGTTCTGAGGATTGGGACATGGCTGTCTGGTGGGCTACGATTCTGTTGACCACACCATGTGCATCCAGATTTCTCCATTCTCATGAGTAGCGCTTACTGGAACATGAGCTCCTTGAGGCAGAGCTTGTGTCCTGCTCAGTTCTGCAACACTCTCACCCGCTGCTGGATCTCACACAGAGTGGAAGCATCATAGGTTTCAGATACACTGAGTTCCGCTGTCTCCCCCACTCCCCTAAATTGCATTTCTTCTATCGCCGCTGAAGTCCTAATGCTTCACTTCAAAGAGTGGAGCAGAGCAGAGAGCTTTAGACACTGCCTGGCAAAGGCGTGGCTGCACTCACCCTGCACACAGCCATCTGCAGATGACCACTTCTGCCCCAGGGTGATGCATATTTGAGTGGGAACTCCTGGGGACCAGAACCTTTGAGGCTCAGAGGAGTGAGAGTTTAAAGGTGAAATGACAGGTTGCAAGACAGACATTCTCAGGCACTACCTCCCCCCACTGTCTGCTTGAGCCGAGCAGGAGCCTGGGCTAACCTACTCTCACCTGAGCAGGACTCAGACTGGCAATTTTATTTTCTAATATTTATGCCAATGCCGGGTTTTCTCCTGGTCCGTAAGACAGACAGACCAAGCCGTCTGAGGACAGAGCGGCAGGGTGGGGCTCAGAGGCTAGATCTGGGGATCTGGAGCACCTGGACAAACTGCCCTTGCAGGCAGTATCCCCTCCGCTGGTGTCCGCCTGAGCTCCGTCGTGGCTCAGGCTTCCGTGTGCTTCTCCAAACCACATCTTCCTATCCAGCCAGCATCACTTTCACAGCTCCCCCGTGGGCAGGGTGGGCACGGCCGTGCCCTCCCCAGGCAGCGTCTAAAGTCTCTGCTCTTCGGTGCTCTTTGGTGTGTCTCTGGGTCGGAGCCAGCCAATTCGAACCTCAACAAAGGCAGGCTTAAAAAAAACCCCATGCTCCATGCTCAGAGAGAATGAGATTTTAGACCTGTAATTGAAAAATGCCTAGGGGAAGAGTACCTAAATGGAACCACCGATAGCACAGGAAATTGATTCTCTGCAGTTTTACAGGCCAGCCGGGACGGCTGATGACAGGCTTCTCCAAGCCAAACCCAGCAGTGCAGGCACTGAGACCTTCTCCTCTCTCCCTCTCTTTCCCTCTTCCCCTTTCTCTCTTTCCGCTTTCCCTCTTTGTCCTTTTTCTCTCTCCTCTGGAGACAGTCTCTCTTCCTTTCCCTCCTCTCTTTCCCTCCCCCTCTCCGTTCTTTCTCCTGTCTCCTCTCTGTCTCCCTCTCCTTCTCTCTCTCCCACCGGCTCCTGTTTCCTCAACTTCCCCCACTCTCTGGGGCTGGCTTAGCTCTCCGTGAGGCTCCCAGAGCTGGATGCTCCCTCTCCTAGACAGAGAAGCTCACAGGCAAACCTGAGCCTGTAGTTAGATGTCTTCCAGGCCCTCCTGCCCGGCTGCTTTCGGCAAAGTTGTGTCCCCTTCTGCGGGCCCTCGTCAGATTTCAGACCATCTTCAGACCACTCAGGGAGCCTTCAAAGCCTCAAGTTGCAGCTTCTCCAGGCTGTTCAGAGTTGCTCTGAAGGAAAGCAGACAACACCAGCCTCAAACCGGTGGCCGCTCTGCTGGGCTCAGTTCAACACAAGTGCAGGCCTTTGAAGTCAGATCCGACCTGGCTGGAGTCTGGATGCAGGGGGCAGTTGTGCTAGATCTAGCTGTGCTAGATCAGGGGTCGGCAGACTTTTCCTATCAAGGGCCATAGAGTATATATGTTTGGCCATAAGGTCTCAATGGCCACTGCTTAGCTCATCTGCTGCAGCGAAAAGCGGCCAAAGTCAATACATAAACAAATAAGCATAGCTGGGTTCCCCAAAAACTTCATTCACAAAATCAAGAAGCAGCAGGTTTCGGTCCAGGGTGGAGGTCTGCTGACCCTCATTCTGATTTGTAAGGTGAGGGTCATGAGGGTGCCTATCATATAGGAATGCCGAGAAAATCTAAAACACAGCCACGAGGTGCTGAATGCACAGCACTCAAGCCTTGGTCCGGGGTCAGTCCTGTCCTGCTGAATTTGGCTTGGAGAAGCCTGTCATCAGTTGTTCCGGCTGGCCTGTAAAACTGCAGAGTATCAATTTCCTGTGTTGGTGGTGTTTCCATGTAGGTACTGTTCTGCTGCAGAACACGGGATTTGCCTTTGACTTCTGCAGGCTGCTGTGTATGAAATTGAATTCATGTTGACACCTACATACTTTTGCACACCGGGCCCTAGCAGTGGACACTCGGAGGCTAGAGCAAGAGGAGAGGTCCCGTGGATCCTCTCCCTAAATATTTCTGGACTCTGCCTTCCTGTTCCGTAACTTCCCGTCTTCCTGGTCAGCATCTCATTTCCCGTCTGCCTCACGGATTCTGCCTCCCATCCTCTCTGCTTCAGTCTCTCCTCTCCAGGCTGCTGGGCTGTTCTTTCCACAGTGCAAGTCTCATGGTGTCAGCCCCTGTCTCAGATACTCAATGGCTTCTGCAAACTTCCACAAAGCCCTTCCAATAAGAGTTTATAGGTTTCTTTAGCTCATCAGCCCGTTACTAGAGGCATACTGGGCTGGAAGGGTGAACATGGAAGCACCAGCTGATTATCTCTGTGGGGGATTTGGTGAAGACAAAGCGGGAGGAGGACTACACACACTTCTTATTGTGTATGCATCTGTATTTCCTGAATGTGTAAATCATGTATTCATGTTCTATTGCAGTGTACCAATTTCCACTCAACTGAGCAGCTTAAAACAATAAACATTTTTTCCTCATTGTTTCTGTGCACGGGGAATCCCAGAGCAGCTTGGGGCTGGGAGGCTCTGGCTCGAGGCTGCCCTGGAGATGTTGGCTGGAACTACAGTCATTCAAAGGTGTGAGTGGGTGGATGATCCACTCCTGAGCTCACTCAAGGCAGTTGGCAGGCACCTCAGTTTCTTGCTGGCTGTTGGCTGGAGGCCTCAGCTCCTTGGCACATGGATCTCTCCAGAGGGATGCTTACGTACCTTCACAATATGGCAGCTGGCTTCCCCTAGAATAAAGGATCCAAGAGAGAGCAAGAAACAAGCCATGATGATGCCTCGTTTCATCCTTGGAAGTCACACGTCGTCACTTCTGCCACATTCTGTTCAGCAGAAGAGAGTCGTGAAGTCCAACCCACATTCAAGAGGAGTGGGATTGACCTTCACCTCTGGAAGGGAATAGTATTCAAGAATTCATGGGTGTATTTTAAAAGCACAACACAGTCATGTATTAATGTTCCCTCTTGCCCTGATAAGATCTCAAACAAGACTGCAATCTCCCCTGAGCTTCAGTTTTTAGTCTGTAAAAGGAGAATGACGATACCTGATTCCTACGAACTTTAGAGATGAGCTTAAATCATGCTTGGGATGGATGCTTAATGAAACACAGGTGGCTGTTATTTTGCAGTGCGGAGAAGGTCCCTGTCAGTCTCCTCTCCCTGCACCGTCCCGGCCTCCTTGTGCTCCAGCCCCACGAAATGGCTGAGGTCTCCTTCCTGTTTTGTGCCCCCTCAGACGCAGTGTTTCTGTGCTCTTCACACACCCTGCTGCCTCTGCCTGCAAGGCCCTGCCCACTTTTATAATGATTCCTGCTGTTATTAATAATTATAGGTATCATTCTGTTTATAGCCCCCACCAAAGAGTTAGTTGTTGTTGAGCTGGAGTCTTGCTTTGTTGCCCAGGCTGGAGTGCAGTGGCACAATCTCGGCTCACTGCAACCTCCACCTCCTGGGTTCAAGCGATGCTCCTGCCTCAGTTTCCCGAGTGGTTGGGACTATAGACACATGTCACCAAACCCAGCTAATTGTATTTTAGTAGATACAGGGTTTTGCCATGTTAGCCAGGCTCATCTTGAACTCCTGACCTCAGGTGATCCACCTGCCTTGGCCTCCCAAAGTGCTGGGATTACAGGCATGGGCCACCGTGCTTGGCACCAAAAACTTTAAATACCAAAAGAGCTTACATTTCAAATAGTCTTAGTACAGAAATCAAACCAGAAAGGAGAACACCTCTTGTTTACAGTTCCCTGCAGAGATAATTTTCATTTTCAGTTGAGAAGTGTGCCAGTGAGGCAAGCTGTCAGCTCCAGCAGAGCCAGGCACCCACGCCCGCAAGCCCCTTCCCTGAAGAACGGCAGGAGGGCAGATCTCACCGGATTGCTTGGCTGATTAGACCTATTAGCATATGCATATGTAAAAGGTGCTGCCTCTGTCTTGCTGTTCACCATGTCTGAGGCTGTAGAGGTGTGTCCGCAAGTCCTCTGGGTAAAAGCAGCTGGCTCCTGGGCCATCTTGTAAAAGGCAAAGAAAAGGGGAAAGCCCCTGATTCTCATAAACAGAAGTCTGTAGACTTACAGAATCCCTGGCAGTGTCTGTGTGTGATTAAAAAGAAAAGGGGCACTGTAAGGTTTATCTATAAGCCAAGTTTATCCAGCTCACAGCCTGCAGACCACATGCAGCCTGGGATGGCTTTGAATACAGCCAAGTTTACAAACACAAATTTGTAAACTTTCTCAAAACATTATGAGTTTCCTTGCAAATTTTGTTTTAGTTCATCAGCTATCATTAATATTAGTGTATTTTATGTGTGGCTCAAGACAATTTTTCCAGTATGGCCCAGGGAAGTCAAAAGATTGGACACCCCTACTAAAATATCCAACAGGAAAATAAATATGAGAATCCTGTTGTTAAGAACAAATAGTTTCTCTTCAAAGCGTTTTGGTTTCTGGTTCTTTGTTCTGTTCTGTAAAGTAATCTTACCCATTCATCTATCAGCCCTCCCTGTCTCTGCAGTGACCAAACATGCATACACATTTCATGTCACCTATGTAACCATCCTTCCCATCAAAAGCCCACCCCTGTCCCCTTGATGATGTCAACAGTAGCCAGTTGGAATTAGCCTAGATTGTGTGGTCTGACCCCAGCCCACAGGGGAGGACACAGGATAGGGTCTGCATTAGGGTTAAAAACTCCTGCTCTCCCTTATTCTGCGTGCACTCCCTTGCTTCTGCCTTGCATGCGGGAGACACCCTTCTATAGAAGTAAACTGCCTTGCTGGGGAAACCTTTGCAGAAGTGTTGGTTCCACTTTGCAGCACCGAGAACCTTTATCTCCAACAATCCCAAATTGGAACTCATCCTATATCACAACCTTATCATTTCAACAGGGTTTAATATTTTTTCATTAAGCCTCTCTCTTCCAGATTAGTGGAGTTAAAGGGGCAGGCATAATAGACCCTTTCATTTAGACTGAGTTCCTTTGACTTGATTGCATAATTAATTTCTATGACAGTTTCATATCATTTTTCATTTTAAACAATATATATTTTGGCCTAAAGATTCATTTTCCATATTTGAATTTGTGCAGCAGTTTCCTTTCTTATTATTTCTCTGTTGGGTTCTAGTAATAAAAATCTACTCATGATTGTACCATAGAGGGGCAGCCCTTCCAGAAAGTTCCCTGTGGACACCTTGGTCTAGATAGAGCACTGGGGCTCAGGGACCCTCACCCTACCCCTCACATAAGCAATGGGGGCAGCTCTTCACACATCAGGCCCATGGGTAGAAATGCTATGAGAAAACACAGTGGCCACAACAGGTTTCTGTCTCTGCAGGTTGTTCCCGTCTACCTTGGAGGATGAAAGGTCATCTCGCTGCCAGCAACAGATTCATTACAGTGTGTGCCATGAACACTGGGACTCATCAGCAGAGGGGTTTCTTGTGGCTCTCTTTGCATGGAATCTCGCCCATTTCTTCAGGGATTGGGCAGAGTCAAGAGAAAACCAATAATCATATCATTGCCCAGCTGCCATTGCAACAAAGTTCCTGGGTAGCAAATAATGTTTTCTGCCCAGGCCCATGGAAGGGGCAGAGCTTGAATGGCATTGGGAAGCCCTGTGCTGGAAGCTGCCAGTGGATCTGTGAAGGGTATTGCCTGGGGGAGGCTGGAAGGCTAGTGTTTTGCCAGCCACCAGAAGGTTACAGCTACACTGAAGCACTGACCCTACAGAGCCAGTGGTGTTCCCTGTGGGACCCTCCTACCAGGACCCTTATGGGTCACACAGATCACTCTAGAGACCTGAGTTAGGGGCTGAGAGGGCTCCTGCCTGACAACTGGTGGCTACTCTGCCCCTGGGGTAGACAGGTGTGCATGGAGAGTGTGGAGCCTGTTTCAAACCCGTGAGCTACAAACCCCAGGATCCACAGAGCCATCTCCATGTGCTGGATGCTTTCTGTCTCTGACAGGTATTGCTGTAAGCCCCATGAAAGCTTTTTTTCCCCAGTAAATCCTTATTATATTTATTTGTATGTTTACAAATGAGGGAAGGGCTTGAGTGCAGCATCAGGCACAAAGAGAACTAGCATGTTTAGAGAACTTTCTATATTTCAGTTACATGCACCCGAATTTATTCCCTACTCAGAACAAAGCAGTAGATAATAATGTTCTTTTTTACAGGTAATAAAACAGAGACTGAGAGGAAACAAAGACAAGTAATTGAATGCGGGTCAAAATACATCCACCCGCTTTCTGCTGCTGAAGTTAAAAGAAGACTCAGTAGGTGCGATGTGAATCAGGAGAGGAAGTAATGGGCTGACTGGAACAGCCCATTACAGAGCATTCACTTCAGTTTTGGGAAACAATGATGGCTAAGAACAGGGCTTAGAGATAGGTGCTGCAAAGGCTGGTAAAGGCCACTGGGCAAGAAGCCTCCTGAGGTCGAGGTGCTGATGGGTTCTCACCATGGGCATGAATGTCTCCTGGAACAAGATTGAAAGTTGCATGCAGAAAAACACCAACTGGCATGTAGACAGACTTTGAAGGATTTTCAGCAGTAGTCTCCAGTACCAGTTCACATAGTACCGGCTTTTGATGAGGATAACGAGGTACAAAGATCCACGTGGCATCCCTGTAGCCACACAGAACAAGGTTATGCAAGGTTGGAGAAAGAGCCAGAATCGAAACAAACACGCATCCTGCTTGCTCTCTTTCCTTCCAGTCTTCCAGACTTCATGCTGATAGTGAAGGACTAGCCCAGAGAAGGGGCCTTGTCATCCCTGACTATGTATTATCTATCAGTTTCACTGAAAACATATCACTCTGTGTTGGGAAAAGCCAAGGTACCCAAAAGGCTTCACCTTGAATGTTAGCTCTGATCTAACGGTGATGTGAGACAGAGCTCTGGGATCAGTTACCAATGTCTCCCATGAGCAGAGGAGGAGGTGGTGGTGACATGCTTGCTCTGTCCTCCTGCACTGGCCAGGATCCCTGAGGCAGTGCACACCCAGAGTTATGAACTGCACCCTGACCATCCTACAGTGGGAAGAGAGGCAAAATGTTATCTTGGAGATTGTAATATCTTGAAGTTGTTCTGCAGGGTGGCCCTTAAAACTAATTCAGGCAGCAGGCATCTATTCACACCAGGTCTTTGAGAAATGGTGCCAGCATGATATGGATGAATGGGTAAGTGATCCACAGGCTAGTAATTAAAACTTGTCTCAGGGTCTCCACAAGGCCACAGCCAAGTCTCAGGGGCTGAGCTCAAAGGTTTTTTTTTTTAGACAGAGTCTCACTCTGTCACCAGGCTGGAGTGCAGAGGTGCGATCTTGGTTCACTGCAAACTCAGCCTCCCAGGTTCAAATGATTCTCCTGACTCAGCCTCTCAAATAGCTGGGACTACAGGCACACACCACCATGCCCAGCTTATTTTGTATTTTCAGTAGAGATGGGGTTTCACCATGTTGGCCAGGATGGTCTCAAACTCTTGACTTCACAATCCGCCCACCTCGGCCTCCCAAAGTGCTGGGATTACAGGCGTGAGCCACGTCACCAGGCTGAATTTGAAGGTTTTTTAACAACAGTCTCTAATTGGCATGCCATAGATACTTGGGTTTGACAGAACCTCTCAGGTGATCAAGTTCCCCGACTGTCTTATACCTCCTGCTGCAGCCCCAATCTCAGGAGCTAGGACAGACTGATGTCAGAGGCATGGCTGTGGCTGTGGGCTGCAGGGAAAAACATCTGCCTCCTGCTCTTCAGGGCACTCATCCCTCACAGCCAGATCAGAACAGCAGCCTCTGTTATCCTCCGTGCAGCCTTCATCCAACCAGTTGTCCTGGCCTCTGCAGTACTCTGCAGAGGGGGCCATGGCAGCAGGGGTCCCAGCCCCACTCTGGGAGGTCCCCCAGCCCCAAAACTCCATTAATTTTCACGCTGGCTTCACTCAAGCCTACAGTCACCAAGAACTGCCCAAGGGGCATTGTGGGTTGGCAGGGCCTGTGCTGAAATATTGAGAATCCCAAATTTCCAATCTACAAAGAACATCCTATAGTCATGCATTCTTTGCACCATTATTAAAACCAGCAAGTTATTTCCTTTTTTCCCAAGCTCTCGCTGAAACAAATCATCATCTGAGGCAGTCATGGCGACTGCCTTGCCCAGCTTTTTCTCAGGGCCGTTGCAGGGGATGGGAAGGGAGCTGAAAAGCCCTAGTATATCAAGAGCATTGCGTGGCTGGCAGCTGAGTGCACACGTGAATGATTAAAATTCTTCTCCCCAGCAGATGCTACTCCATGGTGGCTACCTCTCGGGATCAGACAATCCTGGGTCAGACGCATCACTAAGTTTCTGCTTTCCTGGTCTGTCACTCATTTCCCAGACACTGTGCTCTGGCCTGATGACTGACTCCGTGAAGCCGGTGGCAGTCCTTTGCAACATGGGGATGGCAGTGGACCCCTTTGTGAGCAGTAAACTCTGTGTCCTTTTGTGCTTCTGGGTGCTGGGCTCCCAAAACCTGCCCCAGGGTCTCAAGGATTGTAGGTGATGCTTGGCCTAACTTTGTGACCACTTCCTCTTCTACATGGGTTTTGTGGAGGGGAAATCTGCACTTAGGCAGGGATCTGCCTGTCTAGAGAAGGTCCTTAAAGTACTGGTAGGATTAGCTCACACTGAAGGAAGAAAAATGAGAGTCAGACTAAATGTGTTCAAGGTCAAGGGTGGTGCTATCTTGTTTCCAAATTTACTGTTACAGACAACTTGCTACCGGCCAAGAGGATTGCAAGGCCTGAATATTTCAGGTTCCAGCATTAACCATGCATTGTTTCTTAAGCAATCAAGCCAAAGACAGGTCTTACTTCTCTGGGCAAGTCTGAAGGGAGCTTCTGTAATCATCATAGACAAGAAATACCAAAGGGTCTGGCCCTGCCACAGGGGACATGGATGGGCCTGGAAGACTCTAGAGAAGGACAGCACCCTGCTGGTACACAAGATGCTGCTGTGACACACTGAGTCCAGGCTTTTCAGATGGGCTCTAAGACTCAGCTCTGCACCTCTGATCCCATATTGGACCTCTGCCATTTTGGACTAGAATACGGCAGAGCTCAGGACCTCGGTCAAACTGTGGGTCCAGATGGAGCCCCAGCCCTGCATCTGATCCAGCCATGATCCTCAAGAAAGGAAATGATGGGCTGTGCGATACTGATCTTAAGTGTTAACTTGACCTGCCTCAGGGATGCTCACATGACTGGTAAAAAATTATTTGTGGGTGTGTCTGTGAGGGTGTTCACAGAGGAGATCAGCATCTGAGTCAGTAGACTAGATAAAGCAGATCAGCCTCCATGTTGTGGGTGGAAATCCTGCATCCATTGAGAGGCCCATAGAACAAAAGTCACAGCTCTTTTCATGAGCTGGGAATATATCTTCTCCTGCTCTTGGACATTGGAGCCCCTGGTTCTTGGGTCTTCACACTCTAAGATGAACCCTCTGGTTCTAAGGCATGTGATCTTAGACTAAAGTATGCCCTCAGTTTTCCTGCTTCTCCAGCTTACAGGTTGTAGCTGTGTTAGTCTGTTTTCCCTCTGCTGATAATGACATACCCAAGTCTGGGAAGAAAAAGAGATTTAATTGGACTTACAATTCTGCCTGGCTGAGGAGGCCTCAGAATCATGGCAGGAGGTGAAAGGCACTTCTTACATGGTGGTGGCAAGAGAAAAATGAGGAAGATTAAAAAGTGGAAACCCCTGATAAAATCATCAGATCTTGTGAGACCCACCCAATACTAGCATAAGGGAAACTGCCCCCATAATTCAAATGATCTCCCATTGGGTCCCTTCCACAACATGTGGGAATTATGGGAACACAAGTCAAGATGAGCTCTGAGGGGGGACACAGAGCCAAACCATATCATTCCACCCTTGACTCCTCCAAATCTCATGTCCTCACATTTGAAAACCAATCATGCCTTCCCAACAGTTCCCCAAAGTCTTAACTCATTTTAGCATTAACCCAAAAGTCCACAGTCCAAAGTCTCATTGGAGACAAGGCAAGTCCCTTCTGCCTATGAGCATGTAAAGTCAAAAACAAGCTAGTTACTTCCTAGATACAATGGGGCACAGGCATTGGGTAAATACATTCCAAATGGGAGAATTTGACCAAAACAAAGGGGTAGGGGTTATCGGGCCCATGCAATTCCAAAACCCATCAGGGCAGCCAAATTTTAAAGATCCAAAACGATCTCCTTTGACTCCATGTCTCACATTCAGGTCATGCTGATGATGCAAGAGTGGGTTCCCATGGTCTTCGGCGGTTCTGCACCATGTCTTTGCAGCATATAGTCCCTCTCCAAGCTGCTTTCATGGGCTGGCATTGAGTGTCTGTGGCTTTTCCAGGGAAAAAGTGCAAGGTGTCAGTGGATCTACCATTCTGGGGTCTGGAGGACAGTGGCATTCTTCTCATAGCTCCACTAGGCAGTGCCCCAGTAGGGACTCTGTGTGGGGCTCTGACCCCACATTTCCCTTCCACACTACCCTAGCAGAGGTTCTCTATGAGGGCCCTGCCCCTATAGCAAACTTCTGCCTGGGCATCCAGGCATTTCATACATCTTCTGAAATCTAGGAGGAGGTTCCCTAACCCCAATTCTTGACTTCTGTGCACTTGCAGGTTCAACACAATGTGGAAGCTTCCAAGGCTTGGAGCTTGCACCCTCTGAAGCCACAGCCTGAGCTCTATTTTGACTCCTTTCAGCCATGCGGAAGCAGATGGAAAACAAAGCACCAAGTCCCTAGGCTGCACATAGCATGAGGGCCCTGGACCAGGCCTATGAAACCATTTTCTCCAGGGGCTCTGGGCCTGTGACTGCAGGGACTGCAGTGAAGACCTCTGACATGCCCAGGAGATATTTTCCTATTGTCCTGGGAATTAACATTCGGCTTCTTGTTACTTATGCAAATTTCTGCAACCAGCTTGAATTTATCCTCAGAAAATAGGTTACTGCTTTCTATCACATTGTCAGGCTGCAAATTTTTGGAATTTATATGCACTGCTTCCCTTATAAAACTGAATGCCTTTAACAGCACCCACATCACCTCTCGAATGCTTTGCTGTTTCGAAATTTCTTCCACCAGTTACCCTAAATCATCTCTCTCAAGTTCAAAGTTCCGTAAATCTCTAGGGCAGGGGCAAAACGCCGCCAGTCTCTTTTCTAAAACTTAACAAGAGTCATCTTTGCTCCACTTCCCAACAAGCTCCTCATCTCCATCTGAGACCACCCCAGCCTAGATTTCATTGTCCATATCACTATCAGCGTTTTGGACAAAGCCATTCAACAAGTTTCTAGGAAGTTCTAAAGTTTCCTGGAAGTTCTAAAGTTTCCCTCATTTTCCTTTCTTCTTCTGAGCCCTCCAAACTGGTTCTTACCTCTTCCTGTTACCCAGTTCCAAAGTCCCTTCCACATTTTCGGGTATCTTTTCAGAAACACCCCACTTCACTGGCACTAATTTACTGCATTAGTCTGTTTTCATGCTGCTGATAAAGACATACCTGAGACTGATTCTGAGGCCTCCTCAGAATCGCAGTGGGAGGCAAAAGGCATGTCTTACACGGTGGCAGCAAGAGAAAATGAGGACAATGCATTAGCAGAAAGCCCTGATAAAGCCATCAGATTCCACCACGACAAGAACAGCATGGGGGAACCACCCCCCGATTCAAATGATCTCCCACTGGGTCCCTCCCACAACAATTGGGAATTATGGGAGGACAGTTCAAGGTGAGATTTGGGTGGAGACATGGAGCCAAACCGTATCACTGGGACTTCCTGACCTCCAAAATCTCCAGAGCTGACTCCCGTAATATATCTGCTTGGACATCTCTGTCCATCCTATTGGTTCTGCTTCTCTGGAGAGCCCTGACTCATTCAGACAGGCAGCTGGTACCACATTCTTCAACAGCCAGTCTCCCGTCAGCCTCTTCCCCCTTTTTATAAGTGCCTACTATTGATTGCTCCGTTTCATGGGATCTCAACAGAATGTTAGGGAGAATTAAAGATGTCTGAGTCCTATAACTGGCAAAGAAATACCCACAACTCCTGGGCATGACCAGCCTTATCTCTGGGTGGTCTTGGCCCATCGGAATTTCCCACAACCCCTCTACCCCATGTTCTGCTCTTCATCACCTCTGTGGAGGCTTGGAATTCGACTTCTTCCCTAAGGTTTTGTCTGTGCCTGGTGGATGAGACACCTCCCAATGTCATCTCCTGAGCATCCAAGTCCTCTGTAGGGTCATGCCTATGAGATGAGGTGCCTGTCGCTAAGGCCAAGGCCACGCTATCTATATTGTGAATAACAGCAGCACTGCTAGCATTTACTGTGTGCTCGCTACACCCCAAGCTGTGCTATGACTTCACACGCCTTCACTCTTTCAGTCTTCACAACAACCTTTGAGGTGGGTGTTAGACTGACCTCCATTCATCAGAGAAGGAACGGAAAGGGTTAATGATTACTGCTCACCTCCTCTGCGCCCTTGACTTTGCTGAGTACCCTCAGTACATTTTCTCACTTTGCCCTCATAAGAGCTCTGTGAAATGGGTTCCCATTTAGTAAATGGGAACACTGGAAGCTTGGAAGAGGGTAAGAAACTTGCTGAGGCCAGAGTTTATAAGCATTAGAGCCAGAGGACTCAGCCTCGGGCAGTCTGGCTCTAGAGTATCCATTGCAGCTATCCCAAGACCCAGGTGGGCTTCTTGCTGCTGAAAGCACTCTAGGTCCTCATTCCTACCTAGTGATCCTGCTCTTCTGAGCCCTCGGAGGTGACTCTGGTGTCTTCCACAGAGGGTCCCATTTGGTGTAGCGGGAGATCAAGTCAATTTCCTGGGCTGCTAGGGCGCTGGTGGCAATACAGTGACCCAGTCCAAATCCCCCTGGGTGGGCGAGGGCTGAGATGCAGAGCCCATGAGAGATGCACTCCTGCTTTTGGGGGTGCTTGACTGACACGTCTCCAGAAAACCTTGGAAAATGAGTGCATTCAAAATGTGGTGGTTGAACTCAATCTGTAGAAGTGGCAGTGGGGGCACGGGGGTGCCAGAATGGCACAAGAGAATTTTTACCTAATGACAACCATGTGTCCTAAAAGAATGGGAATGGTTTTCCCTTTTTGCACAAGGACCCTGGAAACTGCTTCAGGAAATTAGCGTCAACCCTCTGATTAAGTTAAGTGAAATGTGTCAGAAAGGCAGATGAAGTGAAAATGTGCCTTCCAGCATCATGTGGCTTCTGACATTCCTGGCCATTAACCATATTAAATTGACAAAGATACTGTAAGAAGACAAAGGAAATTTCAGAGTATGTTGGATGAAACGAAATCCCTCAAAGATCAAATTGTTCACTTTTCACATAGCTCTCGAGGTAGACTTGAAATTCAATCTTGTACGGACGGCATTGTTAGGAAGAAATGTTCACGTGGAAAAGAATATGCTTTGTTTACTGGCATTTGGCCTTAAAGACTGTGGTTAATACTAGTCCCCCTTATGGAAACATTACACAGAGCTGTTTCCAGCACCATATTCAACACTCGCAATAAGGACTGTAATTTGTGCCTGAAAAATCCCCCTACTCACGAAACCTTGACACTGAAATGAGTAACAATGACCATATTCAGTGCCCCCATTGTGGGACTGGCTGCCGCACACACTTCCAATTTCCTACGCATTTCTTTGTCAATTGGCATCAGATAATGGGCACTTAAAGTGAGGCTATTTCCTGTCCATTTTCTTCCCTCATTATTCTGATTAGTGTGGAATGACACCACTTGAACTTTACTTTACGATCAGAGACAGGGAAAGCCCAGCAAGCGCTCAGCCTTCTTGTCCCCTTCCCCTCCTTCCCCACTGTAGACTCCGTGCAGAGCCATTCCTCGGAATCTGTGTCTCAGGACAGGAAAAGACTTTATTACTGAAGAAAACAAAAGAAGTTCCGAAGGGCTTGAGAGCCGTAACTCAAAGCACACTGTTTAATAATGACATCAGAATCAAACGGTTCTGGGCAACTAAGCGTCATGACCTGGGATTGCAAGCATAAGCTTTTACATCTCAAGTTTGAAAATGGAGTGACTTCTTTGTTTTTTGAAGGCTCTGAAGAAATCTGAGCAGGCATCTCATCTGTGGGTACACCGTGTTTGATGGGCTTTCGTTTGCACCAAATTAAGCTTGGAAGTGAGTGCTTCTTGCAATGCCTGAGGAAAGCTGATGCCTCCGTCGGCGCTTTTTATTTTTACTTTTCTCATCTTAGAGATGTGAGTTGATTTACGAAGTGCTGGCTGATCTTCCTAAAGGACCGGCTGTTGGAGACTCCATTCACTGTGACTTGGAAGGTGCCCGTGTTGCCACTTCTGTGGAGTCTTCCCTGGACGCGGCTCTCCTTAGATAAAGGAGGACTCTCTTTTCTGCAGAAATGGCCATTCTGGAATCTGAGGATTTCACTTAGCTGTTGTTTTCAGTCATCTCTGCTTGTTGTTTTTTTTTTTTTTTTGAGACGGAGTTTAGCTCTTGCTACCCAGGCTGGAGTGCAATGGCGCGATCTCGGCTCACTGCAACCTCCGCCTCCTGGGTTCAGGCAATTCTCCTGCCTCAGCTTCCCAAGTAGCTGGGATTACAGGCATGCGCCACCGTGCCCAGCTAATTTTTTGTATTTTAGTAGAGACGGGGTTTCACCATGTTGACCAGGATGGTCTCGATCTCTTGACCTCATGATCCGCCTGCCTCGGCCTCCCAAAGTGCTGGGATTACAGGTGTGAGCCACCGCGCCCGGCCCCATCTTTGCTTCTGTGGTGTTATGAAGCACATGCTTTCTTTTTGCTGCCTTAAACATTTTTTTGCTTATTGAATTTCTCTGCTACCTCCTTGAAATGAAGAATGGTATACACACGTACTGGTACAGATTTATACAGCCAAGCTATCTATTGGCTAAGCTATCAAAATAGCCACAGCAAAAGAAAACAAGCCTTATTCTGTCTCCTAGATAAATGATAGGAAAAGACTCACTGTCACATAAAAATGTAATACATTGCAAGCTCCTTCAATATCTAGTTATGACAATTTTAGTAAATGGATTGTTAGATATTTTCTCTTTAAAAATGACTCAGACACATGCACACAAATGTTCATTGCAGCACTGTTTACAATAGCAAAGACCTGGAATCAACCCAAATGCCCATCGATGATAGACTGGACTGGGAAAATGTGGCACATATATATCATGGAATATTATGCAGCAATCAAAAATGATGAGTTCCTGTCCTTTGTAGGGACATGGATGAATCTGGAGAACATCATTCTCAGCAAACTGACACAAGAACAGAAAATGAAATACCGCATATACTCACTCATAGGCGGGTGATGAACAATGAGAACACATGGACACAGGGAAGGAAGTACCACACACTGAGGTCTATTGGGGGAAATAGGGCAGGGACAGCGGGCGGGGGGAGCGGGGGAGGGATGGCATGGGGAGAAATGCCAAATATGGGTGAAGGGGCAGAAGGCAGCAAAACACACTGCCACGTGTGTACCTATGCAACTATCTTGCATGTTCTGCACATGTACCCCGAAACCTAAAATGCAATAAAAATTAAAAAATAAAAAAAATAAAAATAAAAGTGTAAAGTAAAATACAAAAAAAAATGACTCAGAATCTGAAGATAGGTGATAGGTTCTGTTTTTGTAACAATCAGTATTTCGACTGTGTTAACCATAAAAATCACATTTCTTAACCTTCTTTCGCTATCGAAGTCATTAAAAGCGAACTTCTAAATTTTAACATTGATAACACGAATTTTTCCTTCCATCATCTGATTTGTGTCGATTCCAATGCCAAACTAATGCTAATTCAGGCATAGCTACGTATGAAATACAGTGTCAGTCTTTGTCCTCCCTCCTTTTCCCAGTCAATCTTCGACACTGGAATCCACACGTAGCTCTGCCTGAATTGGCCTTAGTTCTGAAGAGCCTGGACATTTTGGCTTAATGTCCTTTAAAAGAAAATGATACCCCAGGGTAGATTCCCTGTCCACTGCCTCAGTAACTTTTCTAGCCCTGAGGTCCCATTCAAGCCTCCTCAGCATTGCAAAGTCTTCCGGAGCTCATCTTCTCGTCGGTGCATGCCCTCGCTGCTGAGTCGTCACCTTGCCTTGCAGGTTCTCTGTGGTGGAACAGTGATTTACTGATTAGATGGCACAGGGAAATGGGTGGTTGTCTTTATTCCCACACAGTTGATTTTTTTCTCACTTTGCATGGGAAGAAACACAGTGCAGTTAAAACAAAAAACAAAACCAGTGTCTCGTTCAAGCCCACAGACCTGATAAGATTAGGCGGAACTAGAATCCATATCTTTGTGTCAATCTCGGCTCCTTCCAGCAGGCCACACATGGCCTTGGGCTATCATTGGAGTGCACATTTCACAGGGGCATATCTTGGTGCCATTTACAGTGGTGCTACTTTCTGTACCTTTGAAACCCTCCCAGAGCCTAGCTGAGTGCTGGGGATGCTAAGGCAAGTGACTGTGGGAAGATGTGAGAAGAAGGCGGTCATTAATATAAGGACATCATAGTCTTGCTGAGCAAGACAGGCACTGAAGGAAGACTCCCAAATGCTGGAGGTATTGAGGGAGGTAACCCAGAGCCCCCACGCCTTCCCCAGCCTCCACCATGAGAACGGCTGTCAAAAAGGTTTTCATGGGATTCTTTACTTCTCTGGTTAAACATGCAAAAACCTTGAACTTTGGCTATTAGCAATTAATGCCTAAAGTACAACCAAAGTACCAGAAATCCACATACATTTTTCAATATGTGTCCCCTAAAGAGTGAGGAAACTGATTTATAATTGTCCAACAACATTCTCTTCTCCAAACGGAAAAGTTCTAAGTCCTTTACTTATTCAAGGAGGAAAAACAGTTACCCCAATTGTCTTGTTTTCTAAACATTTGACCATTTTGTTAGCCTCTCTGTGAACTGGCTTTTTGACAGCACCCTTCAATTTTGGAGACTCAGCTCGAGGTGGTTATATAATAGTGGCCCGATTGACGCCAAATGCCACTTAAAATGGTCTTCATGTAAACGTGTGGTGACACTTTATTACCTCTTTCCATAACATTATTCCATTATGAATGCATACTTTATTACTCATCAGGAACCAGCTCTACATGTTTCTCAAGGATGGATGGATGTGACTCTCCTCTCTTGACCTATGTTTACTATTCTAGTGATTAATTCTCTGTCTGTATCTCTATTCCATTACTTCCTGTTTGCAACAGAGCAACCACAGAACAGTCTGAAAAAGCCATTTCTTTCTTCTTTTGATACTTATTTGCATGCTGCTCCAGGGGAGTTTGTGCACAGATTTGCTGTGCAAAGTGTGGTGAGCCTGGTGTCCTCAGGAAACTAACACCAGCTGTCAAGAGGGCTTATAATACCCTGGAGCTGGCATCAGCCACAGAGGGGGTGAAGGAAAGGGGAGCAGGCCTGACTATTTCACTGACTCATCCTGCCTCCTTTTCCAAGTCACTTCCTGTCAGAGCAAGAACTTCCTGGTAGTTCCACATAAGTAGAGCTCTTCTGGACATATACAGGGCGAGGTCAGCAACTCCTGGTAGTTCCACGTAAGTAGAGCTCTTCTGGACATATACAGGGCGAGGTCAGCAACACATATCTTTCCTCTAATAGTTTCCAATTTACTATCACTGTGAGCTGGGATATTTAATATTGTGTGTCTTGGATGGTGGGAGCCAAAAAAAACCTATTTAGCCTGAACAAAACCCACTCTTGTCCTGTTGTGCTTTACCTATTTGTCCATTCATTCATTCATTCATTCATTCACTCTGTCAACACACTTATGGTAAAACCCTGTGTAAAGCGTAACGCTTGTGTCTAGGCTTGCAAATAACCCCACATTAGGAAGTTCATCATCAGCAGGTTTCTCAGAAAACTCTGCCAGTGCCTCCCATGACCCAAGCAGAGGAAGCAGGTGCATCTTGGACACATTTTCGCATATTATCTAGTATCTGACCTCATGCTGCCTGGTCAGGAAGATAGGTTAACTCCGGGAAGGCTGCAAGTTATAGCAGATTGGGCATGAACTCAGAAGCCAGCAAGTCAAGCCGTGGCATTCAGTAGTTGAGTAAACTTGGGCACATCACCTAAACTTTTAAACTGTAAAGTGGAGCAAAAAATAAAACTCCTTCCAAAGGGTTGTTATGACAATTAAATGCAACGTTTTATATGAAGTACTTAGTGTAACTACATGCAGGAAGGATTCACTCAAGTTTTGTGGCTCTTTTTATTGAAAGCAAACATTTCAAAAACAAAACCCTTTACCTATTTAATCTGAAGCAATATTCTGCACAAAATGACACTTTTATAATTAGTTGCTATGATTATTCACAAATCTTTGAATAAGAACTAGTAGGAGAAACAAGAACACTTTTACACTCCTGGTGGGAGTGTAAATTAGTTCAACCATTGTGGAAGACAGTGTGGCGATTCCTCAAGGACCTAGAAATAGAAATTCCATTTGACCCAGCAATCCCATTACTGGGTATATATCCAAAGGACTATAAATCGGTCTACTATAAGGACACATGCATAGGAATGTTCATTGCAGCACTGTTTACCATAGCAAAGACCTGGAACCAACCCAAATGCCCATCAATGATAGACTGGACAAAGAAAATATGGCACATATACACCATGGAATACTATGCAGCCATAAAAAAGGATGAGTTTCTGTCCTTTGTAGGGACATGGATGAATCTGGAAACCATCATTCTCAGCAAACTGACACAGAACAGAAAATCAAACACTGCACGTTCTCACTCATAGGCAGGTGTTGAACAATGAGAACACATAGACACAGGGAGGGGAGCATCACACACTGTCAGCTGGGGGGAGCTACGGGAGGGACAGTGGGGATGGGGAGGGTGGGGAGGGATAACATGGGGAGAAATACCAGATATAGATGATGGGGGAATGGAGGCAGCAAACCACCTTTCCATGTATGTACCTATGCAACCATCCTGCATGATCTGCACATGTACCCCGACCTAAAGTACAATAAAAATAAATAAATAAGTAAATAAATATAATTAAACAAAAAAAGAACTAGTAGCTAAAATAGGCGAGTACTGACAAGGCTGACTTGGTGATGTTAGAAACTGCAGGAGATGTGTGGTGAATCCATGCGCTCTCGTCCACGGTTTGCTTTACCTACTTGTCTGTTCATCCATCCCGGGCTTATTCAATCCAGGTAACCAGCAGAGAAGCTTTGCTGTTGTTACTGCAGCTGTTTTGCTTTTTAATAATAAAAAACGGAGGCAAATGACACAGATCCGCAAGGGCCACGAACGTAGCAATTTCTTCCTGAATCCACATTTGGAAGACCTTGCCTGCTGCTTATAAACTTATGCTGAAAAGCATGCAGGAAGTCAAGTCATTAAAGGAGTCTGTGAACACAACTGTGGAACGTTTTTATCTTTTTCAAGTGAGGATCTGGGCATGAAGAGGAAAACACTGGAGCAGTCACGCATCCTGAGCTTAGGTGAGACACATGGGACCTTTCACCTCTCCTCACACAGGGTGGCTGGCCGTGGCCAGAGTGTCCACGAGCCTTCGGCACTTGCAGCTGTCGTCGGACCCTGGTGAAATCAGATCTAAGGCCCAGGGTAGTTCTGGGGAACAGGTGCCTGCACGGCCCATATCAACTGCATTTTGTGAGGGCTGCATAATCCCAGTGACTAGGTGGTCTAAATGATGGAATTACACCGGGGCCCTCTGAGATCAATTTGTTAATCCTTTGGGCACTAATTCTTTCTTTCTTTCTTTCTGTTTCTTTCTTTCTTTCTTTCTTTCTTTCTTTCTTTCTTTCCTTCTTTCTTTCTATTTCTCCTTTCTTTTTCCTTCCTTCCTTCCTTCTTTCTTTTCCTTCCTTCCCTTCCTTCTCTCCTTCCTCCTTCCTTTCCTTTTCTTCCTTCTTGTTTTCATTTCTTTTATTTTCTCTTTCATGCATTCCTTTTTCCCACCCATGCCCTGTGTCATTCAGAGAATATCCTCGAGCACCCCATTATACTTCCAGGGCTGTGAAGAGCAATTTTATAGCTTCTCTCTGGCTAGAACTGGGGAAATACTACAGGGTTCTAAAAACAGCTGTTTGTGTGTGTGTGTGTTTGTTTGTGTGTGTGTGTGTGTGTGTCTGTGTGTGTGTTTCCGTGCGTGTGTTTGTGTGTGTGTTTGTGTCTGCATGTGTGTGTGTGTGCAGGAAAAAACTCTTAGTTTGAATAAGATATTGGAAAAGAAAAGACATTTTTAGTTTGGTTCAGAGCAATTATAAAAGGTCTCATAGGTTGAGGCTGATAATATGATATTAGAGTCAACACAAAAGGTTCTTAACTACAGGCTGGTTCTGCATTCTTTGTGAAGTGAAAGCTTATACTTCGTATTTCTCAAGTATGTGGACAGAGCACTCGTTTCTATTCTTGGACATTTGCTCTGTTCTTGTGTCACAGGTTTACCTGGCGAGGCAGAAATTTTCCTTCCAACATCACTTCATAGATGTACATGTATGTAAAGTTCCCAGATCATTTGAGGTGTGCTTTTGATGCCCACAGCTGTCACTGCCACAGAAACTGTGTCCCTCATGCTGCAGTATCTCAGAAACAGGCAGCATTTAATCATCTCATCCTCTGATGTGGTCTCTATGGTTTAATATGTACACATCACAGATTTCAAATTTTGCTGTTGAAATTCAGTCTTCAGCAGAAACCTAGCTGTCTCTTTGACTTGAAATGCGTTCTAAAATGTATAATAAAGGTCTATTAAACAAATAAAAAAGCAACTGTGGATAGCAGACTCAGTACAGATCTTAAAAGTGAACCCAGATGCCTCAGTATTTCCCCCAAACGCTCCAGAAATTCTTGACCACAACCAATGCGACTTTATTGAAATTCTGTGGAGTAGAATGAACTGTTCTACATCAAGGGCCAGTTTGCTACAAATAAGGAATGATCCTGGCATTTTTTCCCACCTCTCTCTTAACCTTAGGTCGCAGTCCTTCTATATTTTTTGCACCAATTTTACTTTCCTCTGAAATCTGTCAAATGGAAATAAGACTCCATGTTGCTCCATACAGCCTCACCTAAAGGATCTATCCCCCATGCCTTTGTGTTCAGAAACTGGGGTCAAGAGGGGTCAAATGGAAATGGAAAGGGCAGGGGATATAAGCATGCTTAGACAGAGATTGGCGACAGCCACTGGTGATGGACCCTTAAATTAGCAAAGTTCATTCCCACCCCAATTTTCTGAGACCGTACTGAGTACCTGGAGGAGTTGCCTTAGGAATGTACCCACAGCTAATGAAAGGTGACCCTTCCTGCGACTCTCCTGCCTCTTCAAACAAACAAGTTCTTCCCGAAGTAATTGGTCCCCGGCTCCTATCCTGTCCTTTGAACCTGCCACCATGCACTTTTGCCCCAGGGGATGTCAGGCTGGGTTTCAAATTTCACTGGTATGCATTAGCTTTTCCTTTTATGATAAAAAGCTCAGACATCAGGACTCTTTGCTGGACAAAGCGGGAGAAACATGGAGCCTGTTGTCCTTGAACTGAAGACATTAGAGGGACTCTCACTGTGAGATGGACCCATAGACACATCCACGCCTGCTGGCTGGGGAGGCTGGGACATCGCTGTGGGGGTCCATCCATGCCTGTGCACTTTGTGAAGGGGAGAAGGGGTGGCATGGGCTGCCCCCACCCCCATCCTCTCCTTTCCTTTCCTTTCATATTGCTTGCAGAGGGGACGATTTTTGGTGATACTGTGTTAACCACCCAGAGACTTCATTAGAGTAACAAGATACTGACCGAGTTTTTTAAGCTACGAAAAGTGTTGGATAATAGCACGAGATAGTGTTGTCTGTCTTACGGTGGCTGCCCTATAAAGAAGCTGGAGGAGCCAAAGCCTCAAGCACATGGGCCATCACCCTCCAAGGGAGCCACTGCCCGAGGCAGAAGGGGACAGGGAAGGTCCTGGGAACCCCAGGAAAGGAGAAGATGGAGAAAGGCACAGAGAACCCCAGGATCCGCCTCGCAGAAGACCCCAGGAGGAAAAGCAGATGGTCAGTGATCCGCTAAGAGCCTGACTTTCTTTCTGACCATGGGGATTCCCTACACAGCTTTCCAGGAGCCAGGACCCGCTGAGGGTTACACAAAACTTCTTCCTACAGTCCCGGCTTAGAGGCTGTTCTGAGAAGGAAATAATATATTGTTCCTAATTGTCCCTGAATCTCAGAAACAGGCAGAATTTTCAGTAGAAAAGTTCCTTTTTAAAGTTTCCTTTCTTGTTAAAGAATAAGTGTGCTAATAACTTTGTTAAGCCCTATCCTATGTTCCTATGTAGCTGTTAGACATGACATGCTTACAGACATGTAGTGCATGAAGTGCACATTCTGGGTCCTTGCACTTCAACCAAGATATCTGTGCTGGATGTGCTAGCAGGTTAGAATGAAGCTTCTGCGAGGACCTTAGAATGCAAAGAAGTGTGTGCCTTAGGCTAGAGTCCTACCCTCCTCCCTAAGCGACCAAAGTGCTTCCAGACACACAGAGCCAGTGAGTCATTGCAGTGAACGCCCAGGCCCAGAGGGCTGCAGGGAAGTGGGTGGAGATGGGCTGGATTGGAGCAGGCAGAGACATCTGCACTCGGTCAAACAGGTCCCTAGCCACCTGAAGGGAAATCCAGTCTGCAGCCCTATCTCATCCTGTCTTCCAGTCACCTGGCCAGTAAGACGTCAGCGATGGTGAGAGTGATGGCGTGTCTGGAGTGGGGCCTTGACCTGCTGTCCGGATGGGTTTGCAGAGTCTCTGGCTGGAAGAAGGTGGCGATCTGTCTTGCTGCTCTGATGAGCCTGCCAGGAAAGGGAGAGCCTGGTGTGTCCGGCGAGTGATCTGGGCTGACCAAGGCTGCTGTGGACAGTCTGCCCTCTGAGTTTCCTGCCCTCTGAGTTTCATCTCACCTTCACTCCCTCTCCAGTGTGTGGCCCGGGTGGCTTGGCACCAACTTGTCCCTCAGTCTGAAGACCTCACAGGCCCACTGGGGATATCACATTCCTCTTCTGCTCCAGCTCTGCATAACAAGGACCGTGCAAATTTCTTCACTGTGATCTCATGACACTGAAATCACATGCTCAGCCAAGTCCATGGAAAAGCAATCTGTCACATCCACCATTTTGCTTCATGCAGACCAACCGCCCAATGCACCCATCTATTTTGGCAGAAATTCACATTGTGTGATAATTGAGATATATGTTTTTTCAGGCACAGTGTAACTGGCATTTTATTAGGGGCTTTTAGCTCATCAAGATGGTGTTTGCAGAACCTGACAGAGTGATAAATTTTGCTTGTTTTAATCCTTTCCTTTTTTCCCACCAGAGGTTAATTGTTTGACATTCTTTGTTAAACTAACACTTTTGATGGGTTAAGAATCACTAAAGCCACTTAAATAAACAGATTGTTCAGGTGAGAACAGAAAAACTAGCATAGCCACAAGCTATTAACTGGCTGGATTGGGGCCTGGCCTATCAGTTGATTGACATTCACAGTGACACAGATTCACTGGGAGATTTTTGAAAAACCCATTAACTTAAAAGGAAGTGTTGACTTTCTCTTTCAGGTAGAGGAAGAAAATTCCCTGAAATTTTATCTTTCTAAATTATTACAATAAGCCCGATTAGGTAATGCCATATTGTCCTTCAAAGATACCACCTACTTTCATTGCTATTAATTTTAATTTAGTGTTTCACATAAGGAAGAAACATCTGTCTATCTTGCCTCGTTGTTGTTCATAGGTTTTTAGAATCTAGATTACTCAAGCTTCATAAAATGATGCAGAGGAATATTTGTTTCTATGCTCTAGAAGGGGTGTGATGTCATAGGAGCTATGTATCTCTTTTAGGAATACTTTTACAGTTAGAAAGTTGAATCAGGCCGGGCGCGGTGGCTCAAGGCTGTAATCCCAGCACTTTGGGAGGCCGAGGCGGGTGGATCACGAGGTCCAGAGATGGAGACCATCCTGGTCAACATAGTGAAACCCCGTCTCTACTAAAAATACAAAAAATTAGCTGGGCATGATGGCGCCTGCCTGTAATCCCAGCTACTCAGGAGGCTGAGGCAGGAGAATTGCCTGAACCCAGGAGGCGGAGGTTGCAGTGAGCCCAGATCGCGCCATTGCACTCCAGCCTGGGTAACAAGAGCGAAACTCCGTCTCAAAAAACAACAACAAAAAAAAAACAAAAAAAAGGAAGTTGAATAATAGGAGTGGTAAGGATAGCAGCAGTATGAAGGATAATTTGGAATAGGGAGATACTTACTAAATGTTGGGTTCTGCAGAAGCTGAATCTGAGGCAGAATATGAAGAGCAAGGTAGGTCTGAAGGATTCCCACGTTGTCAGAGGAAGGAGGAGGACGCTGTAGGGGGTGAAATGAACTGCAGTGCAGATGCGCTGGAAGCCTGGCCTCATTCTTGTAGTGAGTCTTGAGGTTAGTTATAAATCCTCAGGCTTTCTTCTTTTCTAAAATATTTTGCCCATGCTTCGGCATTTGACATTTCATATGAATTTTAAAATAAGCCATTGATTTACACAAAAACGTTCAGACAAAACCAGCCTGATTTCAATTGCTTTAAAGCTGTAAAGTAGTCGGGGAGAGGAGGGACCTTAACCCTGCTGAGTTTTACAAGTGAAAACATGTCCCATCTCTTTTCCTTTGTCTGTCTCCTTTAATTTCTCTCAGCAGTATTTTGTAATTTTCACATACAACTCTTGCAAATATTTCATTATATTCATGCCAAGGCATACTGTATTTTTGATGTGGTGATTGTTATTTTTTAAATATTAGTTTCTAGTTGTTTGTTGCTAGTATATATAGAAATATAGGCTGGGAGCAGTGGCTCATGCCTATAATTCCAGCACTTTGAGAGGCCAAGGCAGGAGGATCACTTGAGCCCATGAGTTCAATACAAACCTGGGCAACATAGTGAGACCTTGTCTCTATGAAAAAAAAAAAAAGCCAGGTGTGCAGGCGTCGTGGCATGCACCTGTGGTTCCAGCTACTCAGGAGGCTGAGGTGGGAGGGTCTTGTGAGGTCAAGGCTGCAGTGAACCACGCTCATGCCACTGCACTCCAGCCTGAGCTACAGAGCGAGACCCTGTCTCTCTCTATACACAGAATTGAATGTTGTATATTGACCTCATGTTGTGCCAAGTGGCTAAACTCATTCATTAGTTCTAATGGCGCTTGTTTGTTTTTACAATTTCTTTAGAATTTTCTATGTATATAACTAAAGTTTACTTCTTTCTACAGTTTTTTTTTTCAATTCTATTTCTTCTTGCAAATATTTTATTTGTGCCTTTCATGAAAGTTGTTTTTTTCATCAAGGTTACCGATTTTGTTGGCATAAAATTATTCAAATATTTTCTTAATAGATTTTTAATACCTGTAGGCTCTAAAGTGATGTCCAGTCCTTCATAATATTGCAAATTTGTATCTTCTTTCTTAAAAAAAAAAACTCGATCAGTTATGCTAGAGATGAGCGTTTTATTAATCTTTTCAATAAGTCAGATCTTGGTTTTATTAATTTTCTCTATTTACTGTTTTCTATTTCGCTAATTGTCACTCATATATTTATTATTTCTTCCCCTTTATTTCTTTCAGGTTTTGATTTTTTTTTCTAAAGCTTGTGTGATTGATTTTAATCCTCTTCATAAGCATTTCCTGTATGAGTGCTTTGGCTGTACCCCACAAATTGTGCCATATCACATTCTCATGTTAATTCAGTTCACAATATATCATGATTTCTTCTTTCACACGTGTTTTTATGAAGTGTATTGTTTCTGCCCCACACTGCCCTGTCATCAAGTCCAGCTGTGAGGAGCTCCTAGCTGTTAACAGAACAAAGTCCCACTCCAGGGCCTGCCTGACTCCCTCTTCAGTGCCACAGGGAGCTCCACAGGCTTCTCCCCAGCCAAGGTCATGTCTGGCCTCATCTCAGACCTCTGCTTAGGACAAAGGATGTAGCCAGGGTTACTCCCTTCTTCTACCCATTGGTACATTTTCTTGAAAGAATAGAGTTGTTTTTCTCCTTGAAGAAACAAAAAACAGAAAACAAACAAACAAACAGAAAAACGTGTGGTTTCATTTCCAAACATTTGGGGACTTTCCAGATACATTTCTGTTGTTGATTTCTATTTTAATTCCACCATGGTCAAACAAACAAGCAAACCATTGTGATTCAAATCCTTTAAAATGTATTGAGACTTACTTTATAACCAGGTATGCTGCCTGTCATCGTGAATGTTCCACGTGCATCCGAACAGCGTGTGTGTCCTGCAGTGTTGGAATGTGGATAATCTTCTGTAAAGCTCAGTTAGGTCAAATTGTGTAACAGTGTTTTCCAAGTCCAGTGTACCCCAATTACTTTTTTATTTGTTTATTATTTCATGAAAAATAGGGGCGATAAAAATCTCCAAATACATTTACGAACATGTCTATTTCTCCTTTTAGTTCTGTCAGCTTTGCTTCAGGTGTTTGAAGTTCTGTTATTAGATTGGTACAAAAGTAATTGCGATTTTTGCCAGTAAAAGAAATTAAAAGTAATGGCAAAACGCACAATTACTTTTGCACCAACATGATAGGTACGTAGTAGATACATGCACATTTAGTATTGTATGTCATCTTGATTAAGTAAGTCCTTTATCATTATGAATTTTTTTCTTGAGATGGAGTTTTGCTCTGTGTCCAGGCTGGAGTGCAATCTTGGCTTACTGCAATCTCTGTCTCCCAGGTGCAAGTGATTCTCCTGCCTCAGCCTCCCGAGTAACTGGGACTACAGGCAAGTGCCACCATGCCTGGCTAATTTTTGTATTTTTAGTAGAGACGGGGGTTTCGCTATGTTGGCCAGGATGGTCTCGAACTCCTGACTTTGTGATCTGCCTGCCTCAGCCTCCCAAAGTGCTGGGATTACAGGCATGAGCCACCACACCTGGCCGAATTGGCCTCTCTCTAGTACTACTTGTTGTGTTCTGACTTCTCCACTAACCTGTCTGTGTCTTTATATTTTTGCATTTAAAGCTTCCCCTTTTCCTTTTCTCTGTCTTTTATCTTTCTTTTCTTTTTGTAGATAGCATATACCTGAGTCTTGTTTTGCTATCCTATCTGAAAATCTCTGTTTTGTAGTTGATGTGTTTAGATCAGCACAGCCTAATAGAACTTCTGTGATGATGGCAATGTCCTCTGTCTGCACTGTTCAGGCTGATAGTCATACGTGGTTATTGAGCACTGGAGATGTTTCCAGTTTGCCTGAGAACTGAATTTTCCATTTTATTTTAACCAATTAATATAGACTTAAATAATCGCATGTGGTTAGTGACTAGCAGATGAGATAATGAAGGTTTAGGTAATTTACATTCATTGTACTTTTTGATTTGAGTTTAAGTGTGCCGTATTTCTACTTGTTTTCTATTTGTTAATCTGATACGTGTTCCTTTTTCTTTGGCTTGCCTTTTAAAATGAATTCTGTATTTTTTTGTGATTTCCTTTTGTATTTACAGTTATATTATTAGATTTTCCACATTGCTTCATTTGATTGCTCTAGTGTTTAAAATATATATATTTAACATTTCACAGTCTACCTTCAAATAATATTATATCATTTAAATATAATGTAAATACTTTATACCCAACATACCATCTTCTTGCTGTTGCCATATATTCTATATCTACATATGTTATAAATCAGCAAACCAATGTTATCACTTTTGCTTTAAATGTTCAACCGTTGGTAAAAAAAATTAAAACGAGAAAAACCCTCAGTTTCCTATTTCTCCCGTATTTTTCATGCTCTTCTTATGTGAATACAAGTTCCCATTTGAAATTACTGTTCTTTTGCCTGAAAATGTTCCTTTAACATTTCTTGTGGTGAAAGGCATGCTCATGATAAATTACCTGTTATTGTTTGACTGGTAAATGTATGAGATAAAATCTGTAAAATTCCAAATTGACAGGTTGTCCTCTTCCAGCCGTTTAAGAATGTGATTCTGTTGTCTTCTGGCTCACACAGTTTTTGATGAAATGCGTGTTCTTTTGTTTGTTATATACCCTTTTGCCTGTGGCTACTTTTAGGATTTTCTCTTTATCACTAGTTTTCAGCAATCTTATTATGACGTGCCATGGTGGGTGCTGTTGTGTATTTACTTTGATTAGGGCTCACTGGTCTGCTAGGATATACGAATTGTAGTCATCAAATTTTAAATACTTCTGGTGTTCTTTCAGATATGATTTCCTACTCCTCTTCTTGCTTTTTCTGACACATATCAAACAAAGGTGGCTTGATGTTGTGTACTAAGAATCTCAGAATCTGGTCATTATTTTTCATTCTTTTTTCTCTGCATGGACAGTCTCTTTTGAACAGCTTCTTTTGCCATGTCTTTATGTACATTGGTCTTTCACAGCGTCTAATATTCTTTTAGCCCAATTCAGTGAAAGTTTACATTTTAGAGATATTTATCTCGGAAAATTTTATATTTTTGCATATCTGTTAGTTCTCTCCTCATTATAAAAATGTTTTCCCTTCAATCATTGAACATGCTAAGTATATTTATAATAGCTATTTTAATGGCCCTTTCTGCTAATTTTGCCATGGTTATCATATCTAGTTCTGTTTTTGTTGACTAAGATTTCTCCTTGTATGTGTTATATCTTCCTGTTTCTTAGTGTGCCAGGTAATTTTTAATTAGATACCAATTGTCAGTTGTTTTAGCACTGAAAAAGTTTTAAAGAGTTCTAGGTGGGATTGCAATCCCTTGGGAGGCTGAGGCAGGAGAGTCGCTTGAACTGAGGAGGTGGAGGTTGCAGTAAGCCGAGATCACACCACAGCACTCCAGCCTGAGTGACAGAGTAAGATTCCATATAAAAAAAAAAAAAGCTAGGTGGCTGGGTGTGGTAGCTCACGCTTATAATTGCAGCACTTGGGGAGGCTGAGACAGGTGGATTACTTGAGGGCAGGAGTTCGAGACCAGCCTGGCCAACATGTTGAAATCACGTCTCTACTAAAAATACAAAAATCAGCCAGGCATCGTGGCTCACACCTGCAATCCCATCCACTCAGGAGACTGAGGCAGGAGAATCGCCATGAACCCAGGAGGCGGAGGTTTCAATGAGCTGACACTGTGTCACTGCACTCCAGCTTGGGCAACACAGTGAGACTCCATCTCAAAAAAGAAAAAAAAAAAACAGTTTTGGCAGACACTGCTGTTATTTGTGTACTAATGCAACATTTTCTGAGGCATATTTTTAATTGTTTGGGAGGTTCTTTCAGGGTTAGTTTTGCCCAACTGTGGCATGACCTTTATGGAAACTCTGTTGAAGACTCTGTGTATTCAGTAAATTTTCTCCACTCTGGCTGGTCAAAGGCTTTCGGACCCCATCTCAGTAATTCTGGAGATTGTTTGGTATACGGCTCTTTTGTACCTTTTCTGTACCTGGAAACCTTCATCTAACCTCATGGAAATTTACTGTATGTATGTGTAGACTTGTATTCATGCAGATACTCAAAGGCATTCCTACACCTGTGAAGATTTCTAAAGCTTTTTCTTTGCATAGCTTCCTCTTCTTTGGCGCTCTGCCGTGAAAAGCCTTCAGTTTCCCCAAACTGTGATTTCTGTCTCCTCAACTCAACGATAGGGCCTTGCTGTGTTGCATTCTCTCCCTGTACCGCAGTCTGAAATTTGCTTCCGGAAGCAGCTGAGGAGACCTCGGACCCATCTGGTCTATTTCCTTTTGCTTAGGGGCCAGAGGTTTTGTACTTCCTGTTTCCTGCTGTCTGCAATTGGTTGTTTCATACTTTGTTCAACCTTTTCCTTGTTTGAAAGAGAACAAGTCTCAGCTATTTTACTCTCTCATAGCCAGAAGCTGTATTTAATTTTCATATTAAATGATATCATAATAATCATTTATACAATTTTGCACCTTTTTAAAAAAACGGATCTAATCTTTTATCTTCTTTGTATACTCTGTCGGCTTCCTGTCCAGCATCTGAAGTGGCATTTTAAGATGATCGCACGTATTTTTTTTAGAGAGCATTCAGATTATTTCCATGTTGAAAAACTCACGAAAAACATTTGGGCTTAGGTGTCCTCCTGAGGTCTTTGTCCTCACCTTTTCTAATAATTTGTTCCAGTTTTCCCCAGTGTGAATTCTGCAGAAGAGAAGTCTGTGCAGATGCCAGAAGGAAGAGGGCTGGTGGTAGAATAAGGGCGGCAACGTTGCATGCTGGGTCTTCTTTTTGGAGAATCATAATGCAGCCTAGAATACGAAAGCCTTGAGAAATTTTTCATAAAGAAACCCTATTATCCTTTTTAAACACTTTTTAAGGTTTCATCTAACGGTTCTTGCTTTTTCATCAAACAACACCTAATGCAGGACTATTTTCAGTTTCAAACAGTAGAGCCTGGACGCCTACTTTTCCAGCGAGATCTGGGCTGAGGACCTGGACTTCTGTAGATGACCCTGCAATTGTCGCCCACCCCTCAGATACTCCAGCCCTAAAATGTCTGGAAGTATGACTGCAAGAGAGAGGGCCCCCATTCCAGGGCAGGGATTAGACTCCACTGGGGTTGGGAAAGGCCTGAGGTCTCAGGGCTGGTAGGTTCCTGAGGGAAGGAGGCTGGGACCAGCAGCCATGATGGCCGTGGTGGCTCCACGAGTCCTGGAGAACCCCTAAGCCCGAATCTTTGTCATGAGTCTGAAAACATTGGAAACAATCTTAACGTTCTCTAGGAAAATACGTGAGGTCTAACTAAAATGCCACTCAAGATGCTGGCCGGGAAGCCTGTGTAGAAGATAATCAACATAAAGAATTAGTTATGTTCTTAAAAACGAGATGCAAGATTGTATAAAATGATCATTATAACCATATATAAAAATTAAATACAGCTCCTGGCTACGAAGAAGTAAAAAAAAAACTGAGACTTGTTCTATTTTAAACAAGTAAAACTCTGGGCGAAATATGAAACAATTATTTGTAGACATCAGAAAACAGCTTTCTAGGCTTACTGGAAAGCACAGTGTTTGCGGCTTCCTGGAGGCTTCACTCCCCACAGGCTGTGGGAGAGGTGGTGGTGGGATCTGGGAGCATGAGGCGTGAGGCTCAGGGTCTTGGCCTGACCCGCTGAAATTGTGGAGAACAGCCCGAAAGAGCACAGACTCTGGTCTCATAGGTCCCCTCTGTGGTGGCCTGTGCCCTAGACACCACTGCATCCCCATCCTGAAGGGCAGAGTGGCTGAAAGGAGCTGCTGTTGACTTGTGCTGCTGGCCCCTCAGGCATGGGGTCCTATGGGGGAAGCAGAGCCCAGGCCCACCCAGTGCTGCCTTCTGGCACTAAGGCAGGTGTCACATGCCTTTGCAGGTCACAGTTCTGCTACTGGATGCTCCTGGGGAAGGCTGCTGTGTGAGAGTCTGGGAACTCTAATAATTCATGTGGAGACACATTTCATTTATGACTTGTCTCTATGCAGCTTCTGGCCCCTGTCATAGGGCTGGGTGTGAGGAGTGTAAAGATGGGTTTACGCCAAAGATCGAGTTGTCCCATGGAGCTTTGTATCCACCCCAAGGGAAGATATGGATCTGTCAGTAGAGATGACGTCCAGCACTGCCACGGGGAGGACCTGCTTGTCCTTGCTTGTGGGGACAGCCGATGCAACTGTCCCTATCCAACTAGGACGGGGGTCACCCTCCACATGAGAAGGAAGCTACTCTCGTGCTGTGTGGAGGATGGCTGGAGGACAGACTCAGGCAGGGAGGTGAGCAAGACAGTTACACTGGTCCTGAAGGGACTTGGTGAGGACCAGAACTGAGCCAGTGCAGTTGGTAAGAAAGCAAGTGTTTAAGAAGTTTTGAGAAAAGCTCAGCAGCACATCCAGCCCATTGACCTATTCTGTTCTCCTCCAGGTATCCTATGTCTGGGCCTCAGTAGACTCAGGTTCACCGAAAGCACTGTGCTTTCCAGCCTTCCAGCCATGCTTGAAATGCCGTCTGCCCGCTTTGCTCGTTGTGTATGCTTGCTTCGACCGTCTCTTCTGCGATGGCCTTTCTGAAGCTTAACACTCGCAGGCACTCCGACTTCCGCTAATGAATGCTTTCCAAAACAATGAGTAAGCTTGCAAGAGTGGAGGACCCCACCTGGTAGGATGGACCGCCAGCATCTTCGCAGTGGCTGTGCCTGGACGCTGATGGGGAATGGCCTCTTCATGCTCTCCCCTTTATGATCCTGTTTTTGCCTCTCTTACCATCCTCACTGATTTGTTCTGTTTTATACCTTCTTGTGTAAATAAGCCTAACGGAAAGATGCTTAATAAATATTTGTTTAATGAATATAAAAAGAAGCAAACCAATGTCCAGCCAGCAGTTCAGAAGCTGATTATGACATTCCTTTTTCTTTTTTTTGAGACAGAGTCTCACTCTGTGACCCAGGCTGGAGTGCAGTGGCGCTATCTCAGCTCACTGCAACCTCTTCCACCCAGGTTCAAGCGATTCTCCTGCCTCAGCCTTCTAAGTAGCTGGGATTACAGGCGTCTGCCACCATTCTCGGCTAATTTTTGTAGTTTTAGTAGAGATGGGTTTCACCATCTTGGCCAGGCTGGTCTTGGATTCCTGCCTGACCTTGTGATCCACCTGCCTCAGCCTCTCAAAGTGCTGGGATTATGGGCATGAGCCCGGCCTGATTATGACATTTCTTATCTGGAGATAACCAGCAGTGAAGTAGCTCCTCCTCTGTATCAGGTAATTCAGGTGGTCTGTGACAAGAACCTCGGCTCCTTGTATGATCCTCCCATGCCTAGGTTGGTGGTGGAGCCCTGGAGGAAAGCCCAGGCTTATTGGTGGAGAGAGGCAGTGCATCAGGGGCAGGTGGCGACGGCTGGTTCAGGTTGCCTTCTCTTGGAGCTCATGTGCGCGGAGCTGTCTCATCATTTTGACAGATCTGTAATAAATCTGTAAGGCACATGGGTTATACTTTATGCTGCAGGGCTTAATCTTCACTGGACATGCCCCTTTTCCTTGCCAATGGGTGTTTTCCAAAGCAATAAATAAGATGAATTGAGGAAATGGAGTCTTCACCTACTGAGCTGAACAGTTTATCTGTTTGCACTGACTGCGGCTGGTGGTGTCCGCAGGTCGTGGTGGGCAGAATGGCAGCCGGGAGGCCTCTGCTGTGTCCCCGGGCCCAGCGTCTGGCTTGGCCTTTCTACTGGCTTTTGTTTCTTCATGGAATTTTGAAATTGTTTGCTGGAATTGGCTGCATTAATCAATCAGTCGTTTCTTAGAGACAGTGTTTATGTTTGCTGGAGCCACAGAGGGTTCTGCAGGCAGGGATTTTATTGGCTGAAGGCGGACTCAGAGCCAAAAAGTGAGACGCGATGGTTCCACCTCATCACCAAGTCCTGAAGACAAATGCTCACCCCTTCCAGATTTATATTTGGTCTTGCGGCAACACAGGAGGAAAGAAGACTGAGAGAATGTTAGGGTGTGAGGAGAGAGAGAGAATTGTGGCTCTCTAAGGTATTAGGTCGGTGCAAAAGCAATTGCAGGTTTCGCCATTTCAATGCATTTTAGTGCAATTACTTTTGCACCTGCCTAATACAAGGAACGGCTGAGGAGAAGACTGGTTTTGAGACCCCATCCAGTAACTAGGGCACACCCATAGCAGTGTGACTATGGGAGTAGCTAGCTGGGAGTGATAGAGCTGATGGGGAGGAGGAAACAAGTCTGAGAAAACAAATAAATGACCTCCGAGCCCCGCTGCAGGAGCCTTCAGCCCAGGCAAATTGCTGTGACAGCGAAAAGACTGGCGACGTTGGTCAC